>PVIW01000261.1:246796-634280 GCA_004026585.1 Noctilio leporinus
ATCAATGGAACAGAATAGAGAGCCCAGAAATTAACCCAGGACTCTATGGTCAACTCATATTTGACAAAGGGGGAAGGAACATCCAATGGAGTAAAAACAGTCTCTTCAACAAATGGTGTTGGGAGAACTGGACAGCAACATGCAAAAAGATAAAACTAGACCACCAACTTACACCTTACACCAAAATAAACTCAAGATGGATAAAGGATTTAAACATAAGCAGGGCCACCATAAAGGTCCTGGAGAAAAATAGAGGCAGTAAACTTTTGGATATCCTACGCAAAAATATGTTTACTGATACTTCACCAAGGGCAAAGGAAATCAAAGAACGAGTCAACAAATGGGACTATATCAAATTGAAAAGTTTCTGTTCAGCTAAAGAAAATATCAGCAAAATTCAAAGAGAACCAACTGTATGGGAAAACATAATTGCCAATGATACCTCAGTGTCTGATCTCCAAAATATATAAAGAACTAACGCGACTCAACACCAGGGAGACAGACAGCCCAATTAAAAAATGGGCAAAGGACCTGAACAGACAACTCACTGAGGAAGATATTCAAAGGGCCCAGAGGCATATGAAAGAATGCTCAACATCACTAGTCATCAGGGAGATGCAAATTAAAACTGCATTAAGATACCACCTCACACCTGTCAGAATGGCAATCATCAACAAATCAACAAACAACAAGTGTTGGCGAGGATGCGGGGCAAAGGGAACCCTCATACACTGTTGGTGGGAATGTAGGCTGGTGCAGCCACTGTGGAAAACAGTATGGGGTTTTCTTAAAAAACTAAAAATGGAACTGCCTTTTGATCCAGCAGTTCCATTACTTGGACTATACCCAAAGAATCCTGAAACACCAACTCATAAGAACCTATGCACACCTATGTTCATAGCGGCACTATTTACAATAGCCAAGTGCTGGAAACAACCTAGGTGCCCATCAGTGGATGATTGGATCAAAAAACTTTGGTACATTTACACAATGGAATTCTATATAGCAGAAAGAAAGAAGGAACTTGTACCCTTTGCAACAACATGGCTGGAACTGGAGAGTATTATGCTTAGTGAAATAAGCCAGTCAGTGAAGGACAAATATCATATGATCTCACCCATTACGGGACAATAATGAGCAAAACTAACAACAAGCAAAACAGAACCAAGTATATGAATACAAGGAATAGGCCTTCAGTGGTCAGGGGGAACTGGGTTGGGAGGCAGAGGCAAGAAAGGGGAGCAGCTTAGACAAGAACCTAGTATAAAGGAACCATGGACATGGACAACAGGTGGGATTGACTTTGCGGGGAATGGATGGGTGGGGAGGGGGACAGAGGGGAGCACAAGGGGATGGATATAATACAACAACAATAAAATTAAAAAAAAAAAAAGAACTTCATACAAAAATTATCTTTGAGAGTAAGCATAAAAAAACTCAACAAACAGATAAAATGCTAGTTTAAACACCTCCTTCCCCACTCTTGGAAACCTCACAAAACTAAATGGCAAACAAGTTAGGTAATTCATTCATTAATTCATTCAGCAACTATTTATTGAGCACCTACTATGCTCAATGCTATGTCCTATTTCCATTAAGAAAAGACTATCCATAGTTAGGATTAGTAGATTTGTCATAGAGATAAATGAAGTTAAAAGAGTACTACTGCTCACTTAAATTTCATTTCATTAAAGAATTTTTTGAACAACAGTTTATTTATATCATATAAGTATCTGTTTACAACTTATTTTCTTGCTAAAATGCTGAGAATTGCCAACAAAAGCCATTTTTGAAATAAGAAAAACAAACCAATGAAAAACACAATGGTTTAGGGGGAGAAATCTATCTTACAAAAAAAGTCACATAACCTAAGGCCAATATAATTATGTGAAGTGTTCTTAAAAACTAGATTTTCATGGGTCCTGACTGGTGGCACAGTGGATAAGGCACTGGCTTTTGAACACAAAAGTTGCTGGTTCGATTCCTCAGCCAGGGCATATAACCGACCAGGTTGCAGCCAGGTCCATGGCTGGAGGCAGGTGAAAGGCAACCATATATTAATATCTCTCTCCCTCTCTGCCTCTCTCCCTTCCCCTCTCTCTAAAAAATAGTAAATAAAATCTCTAAAAATAAACAAACAAAAAAAAAACTAGATTTTCAAATATGTAGGGTATCTCCTATATCAAATTTTGACTAATTCAGTCTGCATTTGCTTAGTGTTTAGAACATGGATAGTATCTCTAGGAGATTATTTTACTCCATCAATAAATTCAGAAGCATAACTGCCTAGTTCATGTGATCACCATGAAGAAGCCCTGTCAGAACTTAAAATGAAATGGCTTAAGAAGTTGATGCATATATTAAAATATAAGAATTCTCCTCCCACCTCCTCTTTCTCCTTGGGGTGGTATTATCATGAGAGTGCCTGTATATAAAGGAAGGAAACCTGCTTTTTGGTTATTTGCACTTCTGGTTAGATTAGTCAAAAAGGAACATGAACTCTGTTATTACTGGATACGTCTGGATGCCACAGAAGAATAACTTACGGCCTTTTCTATATAACCAAAAAGGCTGCTAGAATCTTTAGAGTGCTCAGAATAAACATAATTTATTCCTTTTTTAGGATAATCTGGAAATTGTCCTCAGGACTTCCCATCTCCCACATAAACTACCATTTGTAGGTCTCTGATGGAAAAAGCTTTCATGTGCATTGTCCCCTTCAGTCAGAAGCAGCAGCAGCGGGCACTGAGAGCACTGGTGTTGGCACCAGAGACATTTGGGTGTTTACTATAACCATTCTCTAGTTACATACCACGGTGCAAGCTGTTTTACCACTTTGGCCTTGATCTCCTTATTTGTAAATTGGGGATAATAATCCGTACCTTTCAGTGTGACAAATGATGCAGCTAAAATGTTATCGTTGGGAACTCACAGTAGGGACACCAGGGGTTCCCCAACAGTCTGCTTCTCTTTTTCAGGGGGAAGGAACAAGGGCTTCACTGTAACCTAAGACTACATAATCCAGGTCTCTACTTAAAGTAATCATGTCTTCAAATCTTAGATCTAAACCATCTTCATAAAATGGTTCTTTAATTCAAGGCCACAAGAGGCCTTTCCATAGACACTCAAGAGGCAGTCCTTCTTTGGGAGCAAGAGACAGCATTTAATTCTAGGCTTTCTTTAACCCTGAAGCCATGTGCCCTGAAGCAACTTAAATGCTGCCATCAGATTTTATTAGGTGGGCTAACATTGAGTCAGAAGGATGGTTTCTTTTTTGATAGCTATTCCTATGGGACCTTCGGCGGGTCTGTTAAATATTTCTAATAAAGAATTTTCAAGATCCATAAGTTTAGGAAAAGTCTTGGTGGACTCTTTCTCTTACTGACTCATTGATAATGCTTAAATGCCAGGCTGGCACAGCTAGAGTAAAAGAGTACTTTTTCACAGTGCAGAGTGGTGGGTGTGGATGTTTTTGGAGCCAGGCAGTCTATGGCAGCTCACTGAGTCACACTTGTGCTTTGTTGCCCACTTACATCTTCAGAGAGCAGCCTGGGTGGGGGTGCTCATCAGATGTGTTCATTTAAGGACAAACCCATATGAATATTATGACAACATTTGGCAAACATCCTCTGCTGAATGGCAAGCCTGGCCCACTGCCTCTGAGAACTATTGCTTGTCCAGGAAACTTGGGTCCTTTGATGTTCTACCCATGATAGACCACATTCAAGACCTTCCAACTAAACATGCTGTATAAGAGTCCTGAGTGCTTCACCTGGTGTTCAAATATTTTCATGCCTCTGGTCTGAATCAGTGGGTTTTGGATATGCGGCAGGTCCTTTTACAACTTACAACTATAATTATATTAACTCATGAATGAAGAATCCAAATGTTTCATTGAGATCTAGTGGTCATATGCTTCATTAAGAAGTCAGCAAACATTTACTGACATTCCATGTAGAGAATTCAGTACCTTACTTAAGAAAATGCTCTCGGCCCTGGACAGCTAGCTCAGCTGGTAGGCTCATAGTTGCAACAGGCCAAGGTTGCAGGTTCCACCCCCGGTCAGAGTACACAGAAGAAACAACCAACAAATGCATAAATGAGTAGAAAAAATAAAATATTTCTCTCTTTCTTAAATTAATACATAAAAATTAGAAAAAGAAGAATATGCTTTCCACTATCTCAAGATATTTCTAATCTTGCTGGGAATGAAGGAACAACAAAAATATACAGGCAAAACTGCTTAACACAGATAAAAACAAAGTGAATGCACAGAGGGGGTATAAAGATGTTAAGGTAGTGAATAGGGTAAAAAAAAAAAGACTATGGAAAGGAGTGGTAGATAAGCATTTTCTGGAGTGCAAGACAGTAGCATGGAGTGGAGACAGCATACACTAGAGCACGGAGGTGGGGAAGGCCAGCTGATGACCTTGGCTGGGGCAGAGAAAGGAAGGCAAGCAAGAGCAGGAGGGTCGCTGCAGGAGTGCAGAGCTCTACGCCGCCCTGACTTACTTGGTTCATGAAGACTGATTGCCAAGATGCTTAACTAAAGCCTTGTTCATTGTACTTTGGGAGAAACAGGAGTTGGTGCAGACTCTGGATTTGGAGAAGAAAAAGAGGCCAAGGAGAATAATTCGTAGTAGAGGAGCTTTATAGCCAGATGAGGAATTTGGATTTTAATTGATAGGTAGAAAAGAAGCAGTGTAGAATACTAGGCCAAGAAATGAGATGAGGAAAATGATAGATGGAAGCAATTATTCCAGATGCTTAACAGAACTGTTTTATGCAAACAGCCTGAGGTTAGTGTGGCTTACTTCCAGTGGCTCAGATAGGGTAAGATCCACCCTTTACAGGACCCACTTTGAGATCCTGAAAATAGAGAAGAAAGGTGACAAAGGAAAGGGATAGCTGGTAGAATTCAGTGACTGACTAAATACTAGTAAAAGGTGAAAGAAGACTTAAAGTGATCCTCATGTTGGGGCTTGAGGAAGGGATCCCATGGATGGTAAAAGGGAGAAAAAAGTGAATGGCTGGAGTGGAAGATGCTTTGGACAGTGATGGGACATCCAAATGATTAGTAGTGGTGTGTGTGTGTGTGTGTGTGTGCGGGTGCGTATGAGTGTCTGACTAAAGTATAGTCATGCAGATTTAGGAGCTCCTTTTCTCTAATATTAGATAAGAGCTTATGACTTCCTTTCAATTACCTAATCCTTTATTAAAGTTATATATTAAGTGACTACTATGTATGAGGTTTATAATAAAACTGTGTAAGGCTTACAATAAGGACACAGAAAGTTCCACTGTTGAGTAGAAAATGGTTTAAACATTATTGCAACATTATTTAAAGGGTGCATTTCCATTTTTTATATTAATTTTCTATTGTTTGTAATTTGGAGACCATTGACATAGCAGTGCTTTCATCATTGATAGCTTTGCCATCTCAACACAATTTATAATCAAGTAATTTTTCTTAGTATACTTGGATAGCTTCTTTTTCCTCAAAAAGCATTTATGCTATTTGAATAAGATGACTTTGGGTGACAGCAGGCTTCAATTTCCCTAAGATCAGTCCTGATGACAAACCATGTAGTTCTCTGGAAGGGATGCATGTATATGTACATGTCGAATGTTTCACTCATATTTTGGCTTTATGGCCATGGCACTGCAACTACAATCAATTATATTGTGGATTCCTGCTTGCTTGGATGTAAGAGGAGAAAGGGAAATTCACACTTGTTTTGCACAAAGCACTGTGCAGGAATTCAATGGCCACAGCCTCTGTTCACCATCAGTTCAGCTATGATGGACACCCATGGGGAATCAACCTGTAGTACTGGTATCTGACGTCATCTTTCTGCTCTCATGCAGCTGCGAGCTAAGAAACTGAAGAGGCTCAGGAGATCAGTTAACCTTAGAATTGAGTCCACCTACAAGTACACCAAGAGGAAATCAATTTTGAAAAATGTGGCTAAATTATTTCTTAAGCATTAACACAAGGTGGGACAAAAGTAGGTTTACAGTTGTTCATATAAACTACAATAATTAATAAATAATATAAGAATAAATTATGCATTCTTTGTACTCATAACTGTAACCCTACTTTTGTCCCACCATATATAAAGCAAAAGAAGTACAAAAAACTGGATGTGGAAATCTTTCTTCATAATTATGAAGAACAGAAAACCTTTGAAGAAAACTAGTCATGGATAAGAAAATAACTCCTACATAGTGGTTAAAGAAAAAGTACACAAAGAAATGAACATATAAAAGGATGACCATTCTATAGCTATTCTGTATAATGGCAGATGCTCCTTTTATTCAGGAAACAGAATCCTTTTATGAAAGGTAAATAAATATTTGTTCAACACAAGAGCATTTTAATGTATTCATTTTAGATAATCTTGTTCACTGGTCATGATAACCATTAATGAGATCTTTTCTTTAATAGGTCACTTTGTATGTTAGTGTGTTAAATATTTTCTTTAAAATGGAGTCAGTGTTAATTTTGTAGTATATAGCCTAGTACAGTCGACAGTTGTTAAATGCAACAATTCTGTTCAGCCCTATATTTCTACTTCCTTTACTAAAATTTTATCAAATTAATGGAAAAATCCTGTTAAATGTTCAACGTACATCCTCAGTATTAATTTTTTTCTCCATGGTACTGTTACTGGTACCACAATGGCTCTTCATGCCTTTAGGCAGTACTATCCATTCTCTACTATATACTATAGCATCATTTGCTTTTTCTAAACAGAAATTTGGCTTTCACACAGCAATTTCTACCAAACTATAAAAGTGCTAATGATGTCCATTTTAGGACATAAACAATTTACTACTGTCCTCCTTTGAGCTTTTCTCCAAACATCATCCTACAAATATTATGTCCTAGAAATCTGTGGGCAGGGTTGAATTCATAAGTTACAAGTGTATTTTTTTAACTGATGCTGATATTAGACTTTTAGTGAACCTATCATCAGAAGCATACTTTGTATCTGACATTATTCTTGCATGAGTGACTGATCCCCAACCACTCCATTTCCACTATTTTGCTTTTACCACTGTGCTTACTCAATTTCCTTTTCATAAATTATTTTATCTACTTCTCTATAACTATATCTTATTTATTATTTTCCCTCACTTTGTACACTTGATCCTATTTTTCTTATACAATTGAAAACATTTCCTAAGTACATTTTGTTTTGTTGGTTAGTGGTATTTACATCACTTATTCCACACTTTGGTTGATGGCTGCATACAGCATACACATTTATCAAACAATTCACATTCACTGTGAATAGACTGAAGTCTAAATTGCAAGTGGACTTGTCTATAGCTACCTATAAGTATGAAACTGAACGAAGTTGCCATTCTTGAATACTATTTCCCCTTTATTTATAGAAGAAGCCTAGAAAATTACAGGTGTGTTGTTTAGCTTTCTAGTTTTTTATTTTTGGTTGTCTTTAAGGACTTTCATTCAACCTTTAAGAAAAGAATTATTTCTTATTTTCTGATTCCATTTTTGGTCTCTTTATTTTCTTCTTACTGTATATTTGTTCTCCTTTTGTAAAGGTCATATTTTATGAGTTATCTTTTGAACATATAGAGTCTAATGTAAGTATCTTTAAAGAGGATCTGGAGTAGAAGATGCCTGAGTGTCTAAAACAAAGGGAGCTTATAGGATTACAAAGTTAAAAATTATTTTTATTGACTTCCTAATTTTGATTATTAGAGATGCTTTAAAAAATTAGCCTCTCCTTCTCTAAGTAAGTAGTATGGAAAATTCTCAAAATTTTTTCCTGTTTACAATGAAAGAGATTCAAAGTAATTGAGTATTATAATATTTATTGAGATCTACTATATCTAAGACATTATACTGAGAAAATTTTTCTTACTTAAAGGATTCACACTAGACAAACTACAGATGATGGTGCAAATTAGGCACTAAGTTTCATAAAAAAAACACCAAGGAGTTTGTTGGGGTAGGTGTCTATAGGAGAAATCACTGACCTTTGCTGCATGAGGGGTATAAAGAAGTAGGCAAGAAGGGCTTCATAAAGGCAGTGGTATTTAAGATGGGCCTGAAGGATAAATTACATTTGACAGATGAAAATAAAGCTAAGGGGATATACAAGCACCATGTAAAGAAAACAGGGTTTCCAAACACACCCCAAATTAATGGGGAAAATGGTGAAAGTCATGGGTTTTTTCTCTGACATGGATTTCTAAACAATATAATTATGCTTTGCTCCATGGTTGTGAACTTTAGGAGCCCCTGCATAAACCTCTTTGCTGCCGATGTGGTTACTGGCTGTTACAGCCGGCAATTTGACCCATGTTTGTTCTTTAGACACATATACTCTCACATGTGCAACCTTCCTGCATTTGATGGAGTAAGCTGAAGCTAGACACAGAGGCCCGGTTTCCCAATACTGTTTCTCTCTATTTGCTTGTTCATGACCAAGGTGAAAGCTTAGAAGTTAATGCGCATGAAGACTGTGCCTATTGACTTTTGCCCTCAGAATTACTGTTTTCAACGTTATTTTGTATAAACGCAAAACATAAGTCCAAGCTGGAGTACTGACTGATGTTGAGCCACTCCAAGAAGTGGCCCCAATATAGTTTAAAGAATGTAGCCTCCTCTCTACAAATCTAGGTTTATTTTATGAAATGGTTATATGGCGTTCTGTCAAGAAAGCAACTGGAAGTAATATCTCATGTTTAATTGGGCATTTAGACTTGAGAAGTGATCCAGTCCAAGACTTACCATGAGATTGCCAAAGTAACTGGAAATTAGTGACATATGTAAGACTCTAAGATCTTTACCATTTTGTACTCTCTTTATATATAGTGTAGTACATAAAGTATTAATCAACACTTCAGAGCACAGTGGCTTAATTTATAACTATTTCTGTCATGTATATTAAGTTACTTTGTAGGAAAAATGTCATAAATTAAAGTACAATTTAGCTTCCATCTTCCTAAACACTTGATCTCCTCTTACCATCTTTCTTAAAGTATTTCTTTGATTCTTGGCAAATCAATAAAAAAAATCAGGATTTTGTTTTTGATTATATGTGCATTTACTAAAAGTATACTGAGTTTTCCTTTTTCTGATGCTATTAGAGGTGGATTACAGCTTTTTCAAGTCCAAACTTAGTACTAGGCTGGTCAAATTTACTAGTTAAAGTGAAAACCATAAATTCACAGTGTAATTTTGTACATTCCTTCTACTTATAGATTGAAAATGTGTTGTTCAGTACTGAAACAACTCAAATATATCAGAATGTATTCCTAAGGAAGCAAAATATAGGCTTCTACATGAGCCCATCAGCAATTAACTTTGCCCTAATGGAATTAGCATAGTGTACAACTTCAGGAATGGGTACATAAGAAGAGGAAGGGAGAATGAAACTCATTCACTCCCTTGCTAGGTTCTGCAAAACAGCTTCCTCATTCCCATAATGTAACATTTCTCTTCCTTATTTCAATAGCCCTAGAAATCATCTACATAGATGTTTGCATCTTTCCCCATAAAAACAAAGATGAGCCTGATTAAAGGATGATATCTCCTGCTAACCTGTAGTGCCAGAGCGAACATGTACTAAGCAAAATTTTGAATAAGCAGTCAGTCCTAACTTATACTCTCTATCCTTGTGTGAGTCACAGGGTTGAGAATGGGGGTCACAACGAGTTGTTCCCATTTGGTCAGAAAGCCTTTCCAGATGAGGTCATTGTTCTCATTACTCTCTTCTTCTCTCACCAGAGTGTCTTTCTAAAGGCAACCACGGACCTCTTCAGTGAAATATTGAGGGCAGGGGATGCCTGGAATGATTAAAAGAAACAAAGCTTTCCCACAGTACTTGTCCTTTTCTCTGTAAGGAGATGAGGTAATATATAATCTCCTTTCTATATTACTACCACAAGGGCAATTTGTGGGAGGAAGAGATGGATTTCTGGGAGTGAAATACTACTGCATAGCCAGGGCTATTTTCAGAAGGGCTTATCTTCAATATCCTCATTTCAGAACTGGTCTATTTCCTCAGAGCAATACTTTGGAAAACACCAAGAGCCTCCATCTTCAAGGCAAAAAATGCAAGTTGGTTCCTTGTTGTTAGAAGATATGATGAAGAAAAAAAGGAAGATGAAAAAAATAAGAGATCCTGCTAATAAAAGGTGATGCATATAAATAACTGTCAAACCCTTCTGCTGTTTCTCATGTGGTTTATGTGTGACCCTTCTGTTTGAGTTTTTGCTCTGTAGTTTCTATCAATGGAAGATTCACCTATGCAATCTGGACAGTCAGCTAGTTTGCTTATATATAAATTAAATAGCCTCAAGTGCCAGTAGACCTGTGAATCTTCCTACTTCAATAACTGCTTCAAGTAGGAACAGCTACAGAAAACCTTACCATAGGACATGGAATTCACACTTGCCAAAGAAATCACTGCACGTGTAAATTAGAAACTAATCATCACTTCCTCTCTGGATACAGTGGCAGCTTTGCCTAAGAGTTGATGTTGAAATATACATTTTTATTAAATATTTCTCACTGTAGTCAGCATCAATTAAGGAGTATCAAACAATGATTCCCAGTTTCAATACAGACCAGAAAACCAGAGAGAAGGGAGAGATGAACAGAATTGACAAAGGCTTGGACTTTCCTTACACCTTTAAGATGTTAATTTTATTTGTAAATTCCTGCTTAAAAACCTGACAATTGTAAGGTTTCTTCATAATATATTTTCCCCTAAAGTCTCTCAAAACACTGAAGGGCTTTCAGAGATGAAAATGAACTTGACACTCATGCTACAACTAAAACAGATCCTGATTCTTTTCATCACTTCTTAATTCATTGCAGATGGTGTAAATGGGTGTTTACTGGCTGGCAGGTAACAAGTCTTGTTGAAGATAATAGTGATCGAAGGAATCTCAAGCCTGTTGACAGCCCCGCATTGCAGCAGCTGTATATGGCTATCACCCTTTGCTATGCAGCCTATACGATATTGTGACAGGATGCAAAGTCAAGTCCATTTACCTCAGCAGAAATGATGACTGGTGCACCTGAATCTCAGTAGTTCACATGTGTCCTGATTTCACTCTCACTGTCCACTTGGGTAGACAGCCTAAGATGTGATCTAATGTCTACCACTCTAAAAGGAAAATGTAATCTGTTTAAACATCCAAACACTCCTCTTCCCAGGTACTGCCATTCATCACAACTGTCAGTGCTTCTGTGGAAGAGTAATGACCCTCAGGCATGAGATAATGCTCCATAGGGGCCTTATGAATGCCACTGCCAAGCACAGAAATTGATCGGTTTTCAGTGGGGCTGGTATGTGCATCATGAAAGACCTGCACTCACTAAATTACAAGTGGCTGTTTACTCCTTACACAACAAAGCCTGGGTTAGGGAGCCACAGACCCTGCTGACTTTAATTGTCCCAAACACGTGAGTACCAGATTTGAACCCATCAGTGAGATAGATTTAAACAGCTTGAAACTGAAAGTTGGATCAGAGTCATTCAAAAATACATTGGGAGATGCCATAGGTATTGTTGCCTTCCACTCCTTTTTTCTTTTATGAAATCCTTTCTATCAATGGAAGGTTACAATGTCCCACCATCCAATATAAATACAATTAAAAAACAAAACAAAACAGAGTAAGCATGCCAGGAAAAAGTTAACTGTTTATTTCTTCCCCATGAGCTCCCCTCATTTCCCATTTTGTTCACTCACTGTTTCTACAAAATAGGATAAAGATGAATGGTAGTTCATAGTACAAACTCACAATTTTCAAAAGACCTTCCAACAGGTCTATTTCCTCATCTAACCTATATTGACCTTTTCCTTTAAATCCTCCCTTGCTCCCCTAATCTCAGCTGAGTTTATCAAATATCCCTGGGAAACAGGATAACTTGCACTCTATAGGCTATTCATAACTTGATAAATGATCTACTGCTATGAAAAGTTAATCCACAATATAGCTCCTCCTCAGCTCTCAGACATTGATTTTAAAGCTGTATATTCTCTTGTGATTTCTCTTTTGATTCTCTCTCCTTTAGTTCTACTAGTAACACTGTGTCCTCAGGGTTTTTAGATTCGAGGAAAGGTACCATGTTTTTCATATTTCTGTGATCCTATTTCCTAATGCACTTCTGATTTTAAATTTCTGTCCAATCTTTTGTGATTACATGGAACACCTAATGACTACGGTTTATTTATTTTTAGTCAGTTTTGGAAGTTCTGTTTTATTAGATAATATTTTAATACTTTTTTTTTTGAAGTAGATATAGCCACAACAGAAGGGAAAAAAAACAAAAGTCTTTAGGATGCAGCATCTATATTAAGTCACAAAACACAAACTGATCTTTTATCAGAAGTTGTTTTTCAACCTGTATGAGTCGAACAGCCCAACATAAATGAACGTTTACTCACATTGACTCTCATGTTAAGAAAATTTACTAAGTATGAATGTATGAAGTTGTTACAGTTAGGAGAGCTCTTTTTTTTTAAGATTTTATTCATTGTTTTTAGAGAGAAGGGCAGGGAGGTTGAAGAAAGGGAGAGAAACATCAATGTATGGTTGCCTTTCACCTGCCTCCAGCTGGGGTCCTGGCTGGAAATCTGGCCTGCAACCGGGTTATGTGCCCTGACTGGGAGTGGAACCAGCAGGAGAGCTCTTTCTAATAATGGGAAATTAGTTCTCTTTTCCCTTGCAGGTCAGGGTTATGCCCAATTTAACTATAGTTTTGTTGTTCACAATATTTTGATTATTAATATTTCTAGTTTTGGGACTCATACTTTTCTGGGAAAAGAAACTTACAGTTAGATCTTAATAATGAAATACTATAGGAATGAGATGATGGAATTGGAAGCTCTTAGTATACTACTAGTGATAAACTATTTTTAAGAATTAGGAATATAGGCCCTGGCTGGTGGCACAGTGGATAAGGTGCTGGCCTGCAAACCCAAAGGTTGCTGGTTCGATTCCCAGCCAGGGCACATAATCAGGTTGCAAGCCAGGTCTCCAGCCAGGTCTGTAGCTGGAGGCAGATGAAAGGCAACCATACATCGATGTTTCTCTCCCTCTCTCTCTTCCCCTCTCTCTAAAAATAATGAATAAAATTTTTAAAAAATTAAAGAAAAGAATTAGTAATATACTAGAAGAAAATAAAAAAAGTTCAGAGATT
The DNA here is from genome assembly GCA_004026585.1 of Noctilio leporinus. NCBI lineage: Eukaryota > Metazoa > Chordata > Mammalia > Chiroptera > Noctilionidae > Noctilio > Noctilio leporinus. Next base: position 259,990 of record PVIW01000261.1, read on the forward strand.
GAGCTGAGCAAAATGAACTTTGATGTGAGGTGTGAACTAGACATGCCAATCCAATTCAGGACTGGATACAAAGGGATATTGTGTTTGGAGCAGAGAGATATAAGTTACCGGCTTATCTTTTCTAGAAGAATGCATTATGGTTTAGGCACTTTTATTACCTGAAAGATGTGGACAAATCAGGGAAGATTAGTAACAGTTTTATTAGAAGGCAGCATATGAGCTGGTGTAAATAGTACTGGTTGTTAAAAGTTCTATGTTCTGTTCTCTGCTTTGATACCCTCTCATGTGGGAACAGTCAATACTGAAGTTCACATAGGATAATTTATATGCTGCTCCCCAGAGAAAAAGCAGTTTGGAAACTGAAGGGAAGGACATATTTAAAATAGCACCAAGATCGGGAGACAGAAGGACAGGCAATTTTATGACAGGAGTTTTTGTCTTTAATTAAAACAATAATAATAACAACCAGTTGTTATGCCTTCATTTAAGTAAGCTCAGGACATTCACTATTTACCATAGGTCTTTCATATATAGTGTCTGTTTTTGGTCCATGGAATAAAGCTATGCCATAATACTATACTATTATGCTCATGTTTCCCTGGAAATATAATTTGTAAGGTTATTTTAGGAACTCTGATTTAAAAAATCACTCCCTGTTAGTTACCCTTAACTCTAATGTAGTTTTCTCATCTCTCTACACTTACCCTGTATCTGTAGCGTATAGTTTCTTAGGAATATCTTTTTAGAAAAGGCTCCTGCCATTGCTTTCTAAATGATTTTCTAGTTATGTTTTCATATATAATTTCAGTTTACCAATTTTTATTTTTATGAATATCATTGAGAAATAACTGATTCACTTTATTTGTTAGTGAAAATAAGTTGTCTTTTAGTAAGAGTGTACTATTTTTATACAGGCCATTATTCCTGGATATATTTATCATGATTTATCATGATACCACTTATGAAAGATTTCAATTGGTTGACCAAGTATAATAGAACTAACCTTTCAAGCAATGCTGGCAATTCACTAAAGCCCCAATACATTTCACTAATATTTATCATAGGACTTAATTTTTTAATTCTATTGGGAAACATCTACAAACATAATAGAATTTCTTCCTTTCAAGCTGTTCATTCAAATTATATTACATTTGTCCCCAACCCCTGTAATCATCTCTGCAGATTACTTTGGGCGGGTGGGGGTGGGGGGGGTGGAGTAAATTGTGACATTGAAGCAGGGCATTTAAACCTATATTATTCAAACAGGGCAGAAGAAAAGTTTAGAATGATTGCGATCTTAGGCAGACTTCAGGAAATGGAGGAGGCAGACATGTGCTGAACCTGAGTAAAATGGGCCCAAACTCTCAACAGTTCCCTTACATACTGTGTTTCCCGGTTGCTGGTGACTTTCTCAGTTACTTTAATAATCTTCTTTCTGTCAAATAGCTCCACTTCATTCCCAAACATTATTGGGCTATACTCATACCTTCTTTTCCTCTTCCTCTCAGGAAGTACATTTTTGGACAAAATGATCCTTTAAGAGACCAAAGACATGGGAGATGCTACACTTTATAAATCAGTTTCTGCTTATTTGGCTGCTCAACATAAGACAGCTCAAACCCTCCATAAGGTAGTAACAGACACTGTCATGAGATTCCTTCCTAGCTTCAGCTTTGGACATTTTTTTAACCTTTAGTTGGGATTCATTCTCTTCATGATCCCCTACTTTCCACTCTCTGCACAGCAACTATACAGCAGTGAGTTCTTTTGGTGTAGAATCAGATCCTACTACATAAATCTCCAAAGGTTGCTCACAGCAATTAGAATAAAATCCAAATGTACCACCAAAAAGCCTATACAATCTGGTTCCTGACTTCTTTTCTGGTCACCTTTTCAATATGCTTTTTATTGATTAACCATCTTCCATAATTCACACACCCAGCTCATTTTGGTTTCAGAGTCTTTGCAGATGCTGTTCCAATCTGGCTGAAGTGATTTTCTTCCAGATCCTCCGGTGGCTGTTTTCTCACATCATTCAAGTCTTAGCCAAATGTCTTCTTGTTACATACTGGTAACTACTAGGTTCCACTCTGATTTTCTTCATGTTACTAATCAGTCTGTGTTAATATGTTTACACATTTATTAACTCTCTCTTCTAACTAGAATGTTCCAAGAGGAAAGAGGACCCTGTGAGTCCTGTTTACTTACTGCTGAGGGAATGAAAAAAATTAATGGCTAAACAATTAAAAAAATAAACAGTAAATAAGGGCAATACCAGTGCTTTTCATCTCAGTAGTTTTATCAATACACCTCAAAATACTTTAAAAGCAAAAATGTACTTTCCTTGTACATTCACATCAGAAGTACTCATTCAACTAACTAAAAGCCTGGACCTCAATGTACATTAACGACTGGTCCAAAATCATGCGCTAAATAAGTATTGCACAATTCTGGTCTCAAATCATATCAGACCAGTCAGTCTTACACTGTTTTTCTTAGAATACAACTGCAAACCAGGGATAGTTAATCTGAGGTCCATTGAGGTAGGCTTTAGGAGGCCTATTGATTCACTGAAGAGGTACTATGTTATCTTTGGGGAGAAGGTCCATAGATTTCATCAGATTATCAAGGGAAATCATAAGCAAAAAGAGGCTGGAGAGCCTCTTAAGTAGTGGCTCTGTTTAGAACGGTAATTCTAAAACACTATACTATCCCATCTTCCCCTATGGTATAAAGGCTTTTTGGAATATGAAGATGCTAGGTAGCAAATTTCAATCATTGTCTCTGTCAATGTGTAGGTTATGCTCACTTTACCCAATAGCTTTCTCATAACTTTTAAACTTTCGCTTTTTGGAATAGCAAAAAGATACATGCCTGCATCCTGAACTCTGCCTCATGGAATAATCTCATTTTTATATATGGTTGGGTATGGACAACTTATTAGCCTAAACCATACATAACTATAGGTTTAAATGGGATAACACTGGGTTTGTTGAACCACATGAAATTGCTACTTCTGTAGGTCAAAAATGGTCATATATTGGTAAAGTGAAATGTTCCACCATGGTAAGTATTCAAATGTTAACTGCTATCATTGTTAGAAACTATTCTCACTCTACAATCATCCTTTCCTGTAAACATTTCTACTCATGCAGAGTGTAATGCTGGTAATGGTGCTAAGGATGTGGTTGAGTTTTGCCCATGATTTTAATTTACAATACACAGGCTTTCCCTATTCTTACTATTTCAGCTATCTCCAAATGACACCATAGAGATAGCCTAAAGAATGACTATCTCTGTGGATAATAACAGAAAATTAAATTCACAGAGGCTTGTTATTTTCTCATACCTAGATGCACCATAAAACTTCTAAATGGATATCAAACTTGTGAGCAGGTTCATGGGGACTCTACTGATTTCCTATTGCTGCTGTAACAAAGTACTGCACATTAATGGCTTAAACAACATAACTTTATTTATACAAGTATTGAAGGTCAGCAGGGTTGCTTAGAAAGAAAGCAGACTCTGGGGGAGAATTCTTCTTTTGTTTTTTTTTTTTCAGTAGAGGTTGTCTGCTTTCCTTGGCTCATGGTCTGTCTCTCCATTTTCAAAGTCAGCAATGTAGAATATTTGAATCTCTATCTCTCTCTCTCCGCCTCTCCCTCTTCCTCTTTCTCTCTCTCCAATTTGGCTCCCATCATCACATCATCACATCTTACTTGACCCTACTGCCTCCTTCTTTCCCTCAAAAGAACTCTTTTGATTACATTAGGTTTACCCAAATAATCCAGGATAATCTTTCCATTTCAAGATCCTTAACTTACATATGAAAAGTCCCTTTTGACATGTAAGGCAACATATTCATAAGTCCTGAGGATCAGGACATGGACACCTTGGGGATGGAGGGGTCATTATTCTGTCTATCACAGGGGGCAAATTATTCCTGATACCTACATTTCAAATAGCAAGCAAGATAGCATCTTGTTTCTTTAAAGCTCATATTATGGTAAGCTGCATGGACATTTTTATGTACACCTTCAAAAAATTTTAAGGTGGTAGTAATTTACAACTCTTCAGCCTTATTTATGTTATGACACATGTGTATGAAGCCATAATCTTAATTATTATCGGTCGAATCTTAAATTACCCCTTTACCCAGTTTCAGTTAATCCTACTTATATTCCAACTTGTTCTTTTTGCAGAATTCACACTGCTATCCCTAGGCAAAGAACTATTGATATGTTAAGTTCTTTCAGCTATACCTTCTACTAGCTCTAGGAATAAGCGATACATGCATTTTAGTAAAGATCCAACCAGGACAGAGCTCCAACACTTCTCATGACACCTTTCTTGTACCCATCACTCAGGCATTATCTGCACCATGTCCCTATAAACTAACCAGCATTTGCAGGTGTTAACACAAGTGATTCTACCATGAGAAATGTCCTCCCTCAGTGCCTTGCTTTGATAAATTTAACTTTCTTCTCTCATCTAAAATATCTGCTATGCTGACCTACATCTCCCCTGTACACCACCTCCAGTGAACACCGGTCCTTGAACATTTAAGCTTCATCAACACAGGCCCATCACGGCAGTATAACATCCTTGTCCTGCTAGAAACTATTCAGCATCCAGAGGACCATCTTTATGCTGATAACACTAAAATATAAAATAATGCCAACAGCTGGTGCTACAAATGGCTTTTAAAAACGATGTTCATTCACTAAAATTTCTCTTGCTACTTTTGACATGAAACACGCAGTCTCTAATTATTCTGATCAAGACGGTGAAATACAAAAACAAACTTTAATTGTGTTTAACAGATATTTAATCAGGACTCACTGAACTACAGATTAAAGCTGAAATTCATAAACCATAATTACCCGATTGTCGCAATCTTTTGGTCCACATTCTCCTTCCGTCTGGGCGTCTGGCACCTTGCCCCGATTTTCTTTTACTGTCTTCTCAGCTTCGTTACTGTTCATGTTTTCCAGCAGAGATTTAGCACAGATTACAAAATATCTGTTCTTGGCAACTTTCTTCATTAGCTTTTTTCCCCTTTGCAAAGAAGTTTCTTTATTTTTCCTACCAGAGTAGCTGGAATAGGCATACATTTAGGGTGCTTTGGTGACACAAACTAATTATATAGGTACCAGGATATAAAACGGTAGCAGTAACTAGTTACTTTAGTCATCAAGTAGGTAACATGCTATTTCTCCAGTATGCCATGAGGTATGTCCCAGTCACCATGTAATTACCTCACATCATTACTGCATTGTCTTATGGAAAGTGCTTATCTTAGTCTAAGAAAACCATTCCCGCTGCATTTAGGGCAGAAAAAGTGGAATTCTTGGTTCTCACTGCCAGTTCTGCTCATTCCTGGTAAGATGCTGTCATATGAATTTAAGGGAAACACCTGTCCTCTCCTGAGAATTTGCTTTTACATGGAGCAAATGGAGCAACTCTGTTTTCTTTTGCTTCATCTCACCCAGGTAAGTGAAGTAATTAGCAATAATACATGCACCTTCTCTCTTTCTCTCTCTTTTTTTAAGTAAAGAAAAAACAAACACCAAAAAAAAAAAAAAAGCAACCCAACCCTCCCCTATTTACTTAAGATTCGTTTAGTCTGGCACTTCTTCCCCCACTCTTCCCTTTCAAATCTCAGTCACATTTGTTTTTTCCTAGAATTATGGTGTAAATCATTCTTAACAAGCAAGCTTGAAACTTGTCTCGCTCAGTAGAAACACATAACGCCACTGTAATTGAAACATGGAATGGGAAGCCTGAAACACTTTCTATTTTTCTGGGCTGCTCTTCAGAAGGACATGCCGAGTTTCCCTCACCGTGCTGTAACCCCTGTGTCACGCAGCTAGGAGAACATCACAGACCAAGGCGAGAGCATAAAGAGATGGCACTGCAAAAGAAGAGGCGGGTGGTTCCTTTATTTCCCCTAGTTGGGCAGACAACCTACAAAGCAAGGACTGCGGTTACTACTTACTTATCTCGAGCTGATGGCTTGAAGTCTGACCTCACTAAGGCCTCTAGATATGACATCTCTCCTGAGAGTTCCCGTTTAAAACACAGCCCAGATGAAAACTGTTTCCAATTCTGCTTTTATTAGTCACCTCCCAAACTGATAGCTGCCCATTCAATTGTACACTTAACTAATGATGTTGGGGTAAAAATCATCCCCAGATTTAGAAGGGCTGGGAAAATTGCTATCCCATCCTCGAGCTTTGTTCTTCAATCACATAGTGCCTCTAAATACAGCTGACAGCCTTTGAGATGCAAAATGCATCACTTTAATGTAGGAGAGGTCCCCTTCACTGCATTGCCAAATCTATTTAGCAGAATCTTCTTGGAATAATCTGTCCCTAGACCTGAGGATGCGCAGTGATTTGAAGCATTTTAAGTTAACGATAATGGTTAGTGCTGAGAACAGATGTACCTGGCTGTGATGTGATCTATTCCAGTAGGCTTTTATGAGCTGTTCATTCCTATTGACTTAGCATTTTATGTCTATACTTTTGCCTGGTGTGATGGTTGCATAGGGGTGTCATGTGTGTGTTTTCCTGATGTGTGATGGCTGCACAGGGGGCTTTGTGTATTTTCTCAGTGCAACGGCTACACAGAGCGTGGTGTGTGTTTGCCTGGAGTTAGAGCTGCACATGTTGTCGTGTGACCCTTCGCTCCTATGATGCTTGCTTGCAGGGTCCCGTGTGTATCTTTTTCCTAGTGTGATGGTTGTACTCGTTGCTCTGCTAATGATGGGCATTTCTAGTAATTATCTATCTACAGGGTCCTGGAGAAAGAAATGCAGTAAAATCAATAAACAGTGCTAGACAGGCCCTTGTAAACATGAAATGACACCCCTGCATAAATGCCTTTTCCTACCATAGCATGTTAAAATCCTAGTGCTGTTATCTTATTGGCGCTGGGATAAAATTTCTATGGTCTCTCGATCTCTTTCATATATTACAGTCGTTTGGGGGGGGGGAGTTTGAGATTACTGGTGGTTCAAGGGCTTTTACACATGAACCTAATGACACTCCTCACTACATTGTCCTACACATCACCTCTTACACTCCATCCTGACTTGCTCTGGTTTAATAGTTCATATTCTGTAAGTGAATACTCCTTTCATTTACTCCTGCAGTCTCACCAAGCCCTCCCTACATGCCCCCATACAACACTCACACCCCTCCTTCTCCTCTCTCTAGATCTGTTCCCTCCTGTGTGCACCAAATGGAACTGACAAAGGAAAGAACCAATGGGGTTAAAATCTTTTGAAACCCCTGGAATACAGATGAGCTGGGAGGCATCTGGAAACAAAACCAGACACTTGAAATCAAAGAGACAAGTAAATTACTATCCTAATCTAGGAAGAATAACTAAAGGTGTCAGTGGGGTTCCATTGATAGCACTTGGCCCTGGGCCAGGATGAGGGTTCAAACCCCACGCCAGTTTTGGGCTCAGGCCCAAGACTTGCCGCAGCAGGGCGCAGCAGCGTGTGCAGTGGTGTTAAAGGTGTCTGCCTCTGCACAGAGGTTAAGTCAAAGTCCTTCTGCCTGTTTGTCATTATACCCCAGAGGGGTGTAGCGATCACCCTATTTCCTCCCCAGGACAGGCTGGAGAGGAGCTGCGGGGCTCAGTAGCATTATTTGCTAATATCAATCAGTGTTTTGTACAAGTAGTGAAATACCCCCTTTCTGATGAAGCTGCTTGAAGAACTAAAGTGTATGGAAGAAAATCCACTTGCCCCTTCATTCCCAGTAAAAAACCTGGTATTTGTCCTAAAGATTCTTCCGTCAATGCAGACAGCTAAGATTGGAATCCTAAAACCACGTGTCTAAGTGAAAGGAAATGTTTTCATCGGAACAGCTTACATGTCTGGTACACTTGCATAAAAAGTATGGCATAGCATTTTGGAGCTAAAATTGCTATAAAATGCTTAATACAGTAAGAATAATTATGAGATTTTGCATGCACAGCTGGTATACAACTAAAGTCTCAGCAACAGATTCAATGGAGCATGGGAAACCATTTATAAAAATTCCTGGTATGCCAGTTTAACTCACCATCAACAGCACCCGTCAATGCTTCCTCCACTCTTTAGGTGAATGGGGAAGATGTTTACCTACTAAATGCTTTATTTCATGTTTCATGGATGTTATTTATACACGATTCAAGGAATTCTTGTCATTACTTGATAGTAACAATATAAATTGTAACAGAATACAAATGACCTCAACATAAGGGTTCTCCACTGAATGCAAGAGTTACAAATACCACAAATAATGAACACCACAAATAATGAATACCACAAAAGACCAAATTATTAAGTCTACGTGCAGCACTCCCCTTGTGTCCCCCGTATTTTACTTCCTTGTCCTTTTTCTATTCCTTCACTTCTCATCTCCCCTCTTCTAAAAGATTCAAATCCTTGAGTTTCTTCCTGGTATTCTGGACACCCCTCCTCCATCCCCTGCTACAGCCAAGCTAGCCTTGCCTTTCCCTAGGTAACACCCCAAGCACAGAACTCTTTTAACACTTCCTCCTCACTCTATTTACTGCGGCTTTTTAGACTCCATAGAAAATGTCATAATAAATAGGTGAGCTAATTCTAATCAGGGCCACTGATGGATCTTCCATTGCATAGTCTGGTCAAAGAAGAGAAGGCACTGTGGGTACATGGGAACCCCCAAGGGGCCAGTCTGCGAACATAAAGGCAGCACAATATAATATCAAGTGAATTGGACCACAATCAGTCAACCAAAATTTGAGTATCCATAAACATTGCCACCATGTGTTTGACCAAGTCATTCAGTTCCTTAAACTGAGAAACGAGGCTCTTAGATTAGAAAGTCTCTAGAGTCCCTTCCAGCTCTGACAGGAAGGTTGTATCATAGCTCCCTGACTGTAAAGTCAGTTGGTTCTTCTGGTTCATGTGCTTCCTCCAGGTAGGAATTAGAAGCTCTGAATAAAAATGGCTGTTATTCTACATGGAGCCATCCTAACTGAAGGGGTACTGCAGCTCTCTGCTTACTATCTGCAAAAACTACTCTTGAATTGGCTCCTTTATGCTAAATAATTACTCTCGCAGCATTTTGTTTCTGGTCATTTACTTAATTCAACAAACCTCGAACTAGCACTTTCTGTATATGTATGAAATACAGCGCTGCTTATTGAAGATAGGGTTAACAGGATACCATCTCTGCTCCCTAAGAAACACAAATGAATCTACACTTTTTGTCAATTACATGAATAATGCATAAACACATAAGTGTCTAAAACTATAAAATTAGTACAAAAAAATAAGAGGAAATGGACTTAACTAATCTGTGTCCAATCTGAAGTCATGTTTACCTCAACAAAAGAATATGATAATAATTTGTATTAGAAAATTATAGTCATTCAAATAAAGGGTATTTCTCAACATGTATTTGGAGCTGTGATTTATATTAAGTACAGCAACATGGGTGGCAAGAAAATTATAAAGGTAAAACACTCCCTTTTGTAGAAATCCCATGAAATCCTATGATAAAATCTGTGACTCTTGTGTATAGTATGTAGGAAGGTGAGAAGACAGATTTTTTTTGTTGTTGTTAATTTCTCTGAGGATTTTGGATTCTTATCCTTCCAAATTTTCTTTCCTGCATTAATAATAACTGCCACTTATTTTACACATTAAACTCTAGATACTTCAAATACATTATTATATGTCAGGAAAACAACTCTGCAATGTAGATGCTATTACCTTCACTTTACAGATGATAAAACTGAGGCTCAGAGAGGTGAAATCATTTGTCAATTATTACAGATAATGCAGACAATGTAGAAAGTTGGGATATAAACTCAGGTCTGTTTCTGTCTGTGCCATGCAGCTCTATAACAATTCCTGGTTCTGCCAAAAATACCTATTTAAAAAATAAGCAATTTTGCTTGAAGGCTTTGTTAGCAAATTAAAAAAAAATACCCTTTATAATCCTTCTTTACATTCATTCATCTCATTATGTATGGTACAATGACAATAAGAGACTGCTAAGATTTTTCTCAATGGAGCTGACTGTCTTTTCATATTTATTGGAACTGAGATGAATAATTACATTTGGGGCCCTCAAAGTAAAAGAATGTGCTATTTGCTATTGGAATAAGTATTTGCTATTAATTGATCAGACACAGATAAGGTGTGTTGTTACAACTGTGTTTGTAAGGTAGGATTTACATTGTTCTACTTCATATTACTCTGTGCTGTTTTTCATTTTCTTGCACCATGGACTTTTTTTTTTTTTATTTGTTTTTATGAATTTAGTCACAGTTGGTTGTGTTTAAACTTTGTAAAAATATAATACTAAGAAAATTAAAAAAAGAAAAAGAAAATATTTTCAAGATGATGTCAAAATCAAATCTACCCCTCACTAATTTGATTTGTAGGAAAGGGAGAACAAAGTATTGCAAGCAGAATGCTTTTAAATACATCCTAATTACTTCAATGTGCAAATGCATTGACTAAATTGAAGCATGTATTTAACACTTTGCACTTCAGTTCTGCTTATTCATCTAAGTTCTAGAGATAGCATTTCCATGGAAAAAGAGGAAATAATCTTCAATACAAAGCCAGTCATTCTACAGTGACTGAGGGAAACTCTTGTTCTGAAGTTCAAGCTTACTTCTCAAGTCAGCTCACTTTTTGGACCAGTGGAGATTATTCATTAAAATAACAGATAATTTGCTGCAGTTACTCAAATTTTCCCAATTGACTCTCTCCTCCCTTTTGTTCTGCTTTCAGTGAGGTAAGGCAAGGGGGTGGGGGGAGCCAAGCCACAGATACACACAGGGCCAGTCCTAGGGAATGATGCTGGGGCTGGAGGTGATCTGCAATCAAAGCTGGGATGGAGTCATCATTCCAGGTTACTGAGAGCCTGCCCTGGGACTTGCTACACCAGAATCACACAAGTAGCAGGTGAAAAAGACATATTTCATAGTCTCACCCCAGAGAAAATAAACTAAGTGTCTCTTGAGGTGAAACTCAAACTTCTATACCTTAAATGAGTTTCCCAAGTAACTTATGCTGAAGGCTCAAAAGGTACTCGTTTACACACTTAGGTTCTCTAATTCTACATCCACTGAGAGTCCCGGCTGGTATGTCTGCACCCTCGGTCCTAGTTGTCAATATGCATGTGTAAATACAAGGGGCTTTTCTGGGAGCCATTAATTCTAGTAATAATAGCTCTAGTGCTTAGCCAGGCATGGTGCTGTTTAATATATAAGATCTCATCCACAGGCCCTCCTGGCAAGTACTATTACTATTCTCATCTTTCAGATGAGGAAATGGAGATTCAAAGAGATTTGGTAACTTGTTAAGGTGTCACACTAATAATTACAAGAGCTCTTAACAACTACTATGAGCCTTTACTCATAGCCTTGCAGGAAAATGTGTTCTTAAAAGATATTTACTACCAATGATGTTCATGATTCGGTGATGGCATCATTGTAAAATAACTTGCCTTAATGCTGGTATATTGGTTATATAATAATACAAAGGGTGTGCACATTTGTATCCAAGTAATTTTTTCTTTAGATTATTTTTTATAGTTACTAAAATCATCTAAGTTAAACTACTCATCGTTCCTTACGTCATTCAACAAGCATGCACTTTGTCTGACCGTGAAGGAACAAAGACACACAGGATGCAGCCTCTGCCCTCACCCGACTTACACTCCTGAAAAGGAGAGGAGCTTGTGTACAAATGGTTAACTTGTAGCCAGGGGAGGCCTGGGCTGGAGAGAGAGTGGTTCATTCTCCTGGCAGAAGAAGAAAGAGAGGGTGCGGTCTGGAAATTTTTAGTTTCTCCAGCACTTTGCCATTGGCTAGCATAAGGAATTTAGACTTTTAAAAAACACAACATTTTTGCTTATACAGTTTTGTTAGAAAAGAGGCAGACTAAGTTAATTGTGTATTTTCAGCCGATAAAACTTGATCTGGTTCATTTTTTCTGGCATCCAACTGGATTTCTTTTTTGGCTAAATTCTGGGTACAGAGCCAAGTAAGTTGTTATGTTTATTCATTCTCACATAGAGCAGCTGATATTCTACTCTTGAAATGGGTGCCTGATAAATTTTATCAGTAGTAGTTTGTTCCACCCAATAAAAGTGATTTTATGGTGATATTGGCTGGGTCCTTCACTTTGTTTTTATGTTTCAATATTCAAAATTATATTATTAGATTATGAAATTTTTACACATTGAGAAATTTAGAAGTTAAAAACAATTGAAAACATATAAAGCGTGATCTAGATTTCTTCCCTTGTGATAATCTCACATACATTGAAGTATGATTTCAGCATATTAATGTCAGAACTGACTGATGGACTAAGGAAAATGAGGTTCTGGGATGTCAAAGTGCAGGCTGATAACCTAAGGCAAATATACAGGTACTGCCCCCCTCAAAGACTCTGAAAAAATACTGGATAATAGAAACAATATGGTATGATTCAGAAACATATATCATAGTAAATATGACATGACTCCTAATATCTCTATCTTGGATATTTCAGAAACTTAATAAATAGGAAAAGCAAAACATCTGAATCCCTTTAAGAGGTCACAAATAGTAGACATACATCCTTTTCTTAAGGTGAATTATTATCAAATTTGAATTGAATTAGATTATTTGCTGTTTGTTCAAATCTTAATTTTTTTATTCAGAGTATTTTTCAGAACATTTAGAAAGCTTAAGGAAGAGGAAATAAATTACCACTTAATTCTACATACAGAGAAAACTATTGTTCATATTCTAATGTTTCCTTTGATTATAAATAAATACTTTCATTTTCCTAACTTGGGATCATGTTAGTTATGCATTTCTTTTGGGTTAGATATTTTTAGTTGCATGATATCATGAACATTTCCTAGTAAAAATTCTTTAGAACATCTTTAATAACTTTGCAATTAATAATTATGATATGCAATAATATACATGGGTATTCCATAATTTGTTTAATGATTTTTCTCTTAAAACATTTAAGATTATTTTTTTCTTCTTTCACTTTTATAAACGACATTATGATGAATACCTTAGTATATAAATCTTTGAGTTTATTTCCTACAGATAGACCCCCAGAAGTAAAATTACTCTACCAGAGGTACATTTTTAAAGAAAGGTTCTTGAAACTATAATGCCATATATACCACAGAAATTGATGTCAATATATACCCCCATTATCCCTATTATATGAATGCCAGTTTTACTGCACAATCACCAGCAATGAGAATTATTTTTATAAATCATGTATTTCAGTGCTAATACATTAAAATACTTTTTCACAAGTTTACTAGATATTTATTTTTTTCTTTCATGATTCTTTAATAATCTTTTTAGATATTCTATTTGAATAAATATGTATTTCCGTACCTTCATGAACATTATCCACTTCCACAGCATCTCTAATGCTATTACTATATTCTGGACTCTCCCTATATCCTCCGGAACCATGGCATCACGCCCACCTGGTCTGTGGTCCAGCTTTCCTCCATTCTCACCCACTCTGCAGGCTGCTGCCTAACAGCACTTTTGAAAATACTGTTTTAATCACTTCAGTCCTGATCAAGAAACTACAGTAGCTCCCAGTTATTTATTGATTGGCTGACTTCAACTGCCTTATTCAGGGGAAAATAAATCCTATTCTTGGATATTTCCTTATGAATTCTGTTCAATAATTTCAGTTATTGATTTATTAAACCTATATGCAGTTAAGTTTGTAATGGTAGGTATTTATATGAGAGAGAGAGAGAAACAAGCGAACCCAAGAGCCTGGAAGGAGCTTTACAGAGCATCAAGCCCAACTCTTTATATTTAAAATGAAAAGGCCCTGGCTGGTAGCACAGTGGATAAGGCACTGGCCCGCAAACCCAAAGGCTGCTGGTTCAATTCCCCAGCCAGGGCTCATTACCAGGTTGCAAGTCAGGTCTCCAGCTCGGTCTGTAGCTGGAGGCAGGTGAAAGGCAACCATACATTGATGTTTTTCTCCTTCTCTGCCTTTCTCTCTTCCTCTCTCTCTGAAGGTAATGGATAAAATCTTTAAAAATAAAATAAAAAATAAATAAAATGAAGAACCTGATTCACCAAGGTCAATATATTACCCAAGGTCATAGAGCTAGGTAAATGAAGAGCTGGGACTAGAAACCAAGCCTCCCAATTCCAAGTTCAGTGCCTTTTAAATAAAGAATAATAAAAGTCACTTTTACAATTTAAAGATTAGAAACAGCTAGGAAGATAATGTTAATCTGTTGTTACATATGAAAGATGGTTAAAATCATGCCACAAAGAAAGCTTGATTGAGTATTCTTATAAACAAAAATAATTTGTACGTCTTATAAATTGATCATATATCATCAAAGTTTATATAAAATTGGCATATCAGCAAATGATTTAGTTTATACTACTTTGCTTTTTTCTTGTTAATATACACTATTTTATCAGTCTGACTAACTATAATAAAAGCATCAAAATTTTTATTCTAGCATGTTGCAGGTCATGATTAAGTTTTTGGGTAATATTTAGTGATATTCACTGTAATATCAAATTTTCCTAGCAACTTCTATAAAGAATTTCCTTTGACTATAATTGGGAATTTTAAGAACTGTCCTTAAAAAATAAAACAATAAGAGCTATTTCAAAATACCTCTATTTAAATAGTTAACAACATGAACTATTCTGGAAGAACATGGGCTATTAGCAATTGAATATGAAACAAGTATTGCTATTTAATCACTATTTCATATTCAGGAATCACACGGTATTTGTCAAATGAAAACTTAACAATAGTCACTGATGTGAGAATGGGAGTTGCCAAATATATTTATTATTTGTAGGAGTAGGGTTGGGCAGAAGGGGCAAATGTGAAATAACTATGAATGGAACTAACTTGAATAGGGACTTATTGACTGTAAAGGGTTGGTTCACAAAGCATGTGTTTTCCTGACAAAAGTATTGACAGCAAGAGTATTTATTAAATCATATGGCTATTCAACAATTTACAAAATCTAAGGTTTAAAGGAATAGGTAGGTCATCCAGCAGTAGAAGAAGGCTCTAAAGAGATCTCAGCTATGCTTTCTTTCTCTGTGTACATGAGTACACCCAAAACAGGTCCATTCATTTCATACAAAACAAATATTTACTGAGCACCTACTTTGTGCTAGAAGGTCTCTACTACCCAAATAAGTGATCCAGCTTTCTGTGATTATCCTCTCCAAAGCCATATTATAAAAATGAATAATAACTTATACATGAAGTAATATATCAAAATATGAGAAATTAAAGGAGGAGAGGAGTAAAGAAGTAGCATCCTAAATTTCTTACCTCTAAAAGCATACAATTTCATTAAGGATGTTAATTTAAAGAAATACGCATAAATAGTTAACAAAAATAACAGCAATCATTACTAGAAGAAAAATTATGCTTTAAATCTTCCAAATTACTGGATTAATAATAAACAAATAGTCATATATTGACAGAGAACCAACAATGTGTAAAAATAGACAATATTAAATCAAATTTCTGAGATAGAACCAGAATATATTTTATAGCTGATATTAGGTAATTTGATTAATATATAAATAAACATCATAACACAGATTTAAAAAGGCTCCACAAAATCTAAACATAGGACAGTATTTTAAGAGTACTGGTTTTAATAGTGGAGAAAACTGAGTTTGAATATTCTGCCATTTTCTAGTTATAACTTCTTTCCTAAGGGGGCATTTATTTAGCCAAGTGCCTCAATTTCCTAGTTTATAAAATGGGGGTAAAAATTACAGATTATAGAAATGATTGAATAAAATAATATCTATAAAGCTCAGTGCCTAGCCAACTAAACATTCAATAATAACTACTATTTACACAATTTGTCTTAAAGTGATGTATCTAAACATCAGAGACATAAAGTATCAAGAATATTGCCTAATTCATATACTGTTAATTGAAAAACATTGATCCACTATAAAATAAGAAAACCAAAACAGCAGACTGAGACTTAGAAGGAAGGTGACTGTTTCTACACACAAAATTAAAAGCAGCAAAGGGGGCTGAGGCCATGGCCAGCTGAAATCTGCACCCAGAAGCACACAGAGGTGGCTGAGGGTTTAGCTCTTTGGAGTAAGCAGTGGGGCCAGAAAACCTTCGTGTAAAACTGTGGACTGAGCCTGGTTCACCACTTCAGCAAGAGGCTGTAAAATTGTTGTTTGACTCTGCGTGGGGCAATAGGTTGCATACAGCTGTAGGTTCTGAGAGGTGGGAGGATAAGAACACAATTTCATCATCTTCTTAGAGGGAAGAAGCTGAAAGCTATCATTCTAAGATTTGGACTTGGACTAGGAACCCATGAATCTAAACAGAGGCAACTGCAAAACTGTTAGTGAGGCATGCATGAGCAAATATACATAGAGACAAGACAATAAAAGAAAATAGCCTATGACCAACATTAACCTGCCTCCCCCCAAAAGCCAACCCAAAACCCTAAAACATAGCAAAAATTTTTAATGGTTAGAAAAACAACAAAATTAATCATTGGAACATTCACCCTAGATAAATTTGATTTTATAGAACTGCCTGACAATGACTTCAACATAAGCATGTTTACATTGCTCAGAGATAAATAAAATTATC
This sequence comes from Noctilio leporinus, assembly GCA_004026585.1. Taxonomy (NCBI): domain Eukaryota; kingdom Metazoa; phylum Chordata; class Mammalia; order Chiroptera; family Noctilionidae; genus Noctilio; species Noctilio leporinus. The sequence goes on from PVIW01000261.1 coordinate 276,656, forward strand.
ATACCTATAAAAGCATAAGGAATTACTAAATAAAAACAGTAAGATAAGATTAAGTGACATAGAAGCAAACAAATTAAAAAATGGAAAATATGTTCACTGACGTAAAATGCAACGGATAAGAATAATTTAAGATTGGACAATTTCAAGGACAGGATTAAGTGAGTTAGATGTTAACTCACTTTACTCAGGATAAAAATCACAGAAAGTAAAAGATATTTTTAGAAAATAAAAGAGCAGCTGAGATAAGGAAAACTGACTAGGAAACACGAATATATAGCTTATGAGAACCCCAAAAGAAAATGAAGGTAGTGACAAAAAAACAGCGAAGAAAAAAAATAGCTGAGAATTTTCCAGAATTAGAGTCCTGAGATTAGAAAGTATATCCTGAATTTATAACTAATAATTCAAAATAATTCAGCATCGAGACATATTTTGGAAGAACTACAAGACATCAAAATACTGAAAAATTCTTAAGAGCTCCTAGAGGAAAAAGACAGATTACCTACAAAGAGATGAAGAATAGACTGGTAGCAGATTTCTCTTAAGTAATGATAACTGACAGAACAATAGTCTAAGATGTAATTGAGTAATATCTTCAAATGCTGAGCAAAAATTCCCAGATACATTGTTATTTAATATTAAAGAAAAAATACAGATATTTTTAGATATACAAAAGAAGCATTCCTCCCAGGCCCCTCCCAGGAGATTTACGAAAAGGTACCATTCAACAAGAAGAAAGCCATAGACTCCAAGAATAATGGTTGCCATTATTAAATAACTAAAATATATGAGTAGATATAATTATTGACTATAAAAATCAATGATAACCACTTTGTATGTGTTTAAAACAAATAGGTAGAACTAAACCTTCATTCAATAGTTAGATAACAATTGATAACTTAGTAAGTAGATAAAACATGCTAGGCACCTTTTTTTTCTTCCCATTAAGGAATAAGCCACAGGAATACTACTAAATGAATTCTAGCTTTTATTAGAAAAACATGTTGTTAGGTATACATATAAAATTTTTAGCATGATCACTAAAGAAACAGATAAATCACCTATAGATTTTAAGTCCAGCAATAAGATCCATGTACCAGGTCATAAAAAATATCTCAAAAATGTTTTTTCATTTGAAAGTACATAAAACACCTGGCTGGTGTGGCTCAGTGGATTGGCACTGGCCTGTGAACCCAGGGGTCACTAGTTTGATTCCCAGTCTGGACATATAACCAGGTTGCAAGCCAAGTCTCCAGCCAGGTCCCCAACTGGAGGCAGGTGAAAGGCAACCATTGATGTTTCTTTCCCTTTCTTCCTCCCCCCTTGCCCTTCTCTCTAAAAATAATGACTAAAATCTTTAAAAAAATAAATAAAAGCATATAAAACAACTCCTATCATTATAATGCAATTAAATTCAGAATAAATAATAGATATAGAGCAAATATGTGTTGAGGAAGTGAATGCCCACTTCTAAAGAACTCAAAGGGTAAAAATGAATCAAAGCAGACATACCATATTTAAAACTGAACAAAACTATGTATCAAAACATATTACATATCTAATCAGAAACTCGAAGAATTTAGAGACTAAAATTCAATTTTAAAAATAATATAATGTATTGAATTTAAATAGATAACAATTCAACTCAGTAACACAAGGGAGAAAATGGTCTGAACTGGAAGGAAGTAGAATGAAGAAAACAATGCTGATAAAAGCAGAAAGTAAATGATATCAAATACAAAGATACAATTAAGTAGACAAGCAAAACCAAAAATCAGATTTTGAAAAAAGCAAATAAAACAGAATAATGTCTAAAAACTGGTAAAGGAAGAAAAAGGGTTCAGATGAATAATATTAGGAATAAGAGGGAGGCGACAGAGATAAAATAAGAAATCAGACTGTTATAAACAACTTTGTGCCAATACATGAGAAAGTGTAGATTAACTATTAATTGTACACTTTTCTAAAAACAAAAACCTCCCAAAATTGACTTAAAAAGAAATAAACCAATAACCATGGAAATAACTGAACTGACAATCAAAATCCACCCTACACTACCTAGGCTCTACTGACAGAAAATGTCAGGTCCAAATGATTTTAGAGGCAACTTTAAGCAACTCTTTAAAACAGAGAATCCAATAATATAAAAAACAGTTTCAGAAATAGAGAGAAAAAAAGAAAGGAATGCTGCTCAACTAATTTTATGAGGCTTATATTACCATGACACCCAAACTCTCCAATAACAGTTTAAAATGGAAAATTAAAAAACTAATCTCCCATGCCAAAATATTACAAAAAATATCAGTAAATGATACTTCACAGTGGACTAAAGAACATATCAAGACCAAGTGAGTTTTTCTCTAGGTATGTAAGATAAGTTTAATACTAGGAAATGTATTAATATTGTATGAAATATTAGGAAAAATTTATTATAATGATGCAGAAAATGCATTAGATATTATGACTAAAATGCTAGCAAATTATAGAGGTTAAAACCTCAACACAATAATTTTAATTTATTGAAATCCTTAAGCAAACATCGCATTTCCAAAACATTTTATTAAAGTAAGAAAAAGATATTCCTAATATCAGTTTCTATTCAACATTGTATAGAGGTCTTACTCATGCAATATGACAGGAAAAGGAAATTGAACAGATTTCTCTCCAAAGTTAAGGCAATTACAAATAAAATTCAGCAGGGCTTTTCCCAAACCTGACTAGCTAGCCCTAAAGTTCATACTGAATAGCAAAAGGCTAAGAGGAACCAAGAGAACTTCAAAGAAAACAATGTAGAGAGATTTACCTTACCTAATACCAAAAAATAGTATAAAGCTATGGTAATTAGTAGTCCACTGGGTGAAATGAAGATCTTTAAAACAGGGAAAAGATGGCATTATGAATTAGTGGTAAAGATGACTAATCTGTTAAATGCTGCTGGAATAATAAGGTTATCCACATGAAAAAAATGAAAATAGGACTCCTGTAAGATTCCATGTACAAAACAAATGCCAAGAAGATGAGAGGTCTAGAAAGCAAAACTTTAAAACTGTTTGAACAAAATATAGGAAGGTTTCATAATGACCTTATCTTATGAAAGGAATTTTTAAGTGTCATAAAAGCATAGATCACAAAGGAAAATCCAATATACTTAATTGCATTTAAATCTGAAGCTCTTAAAAATAAATGCTCATAGAGACACAGTTAAAAGAGAAACTACAAATTGGGAAGAGATATTTGTATTCTATATTGCCCAAAGGATCGGAATTCAGAATATTACAATTAGCAAAACCAAAAGCCATTCAAATAAACAACAATAGCAAAACAAATAACTCAATAGAGAGGTGGACAAAGATACAAATTGGCAACATGAGCAGATCCCAATAGATTATAAGTAAAAAACTTTAAAATGAGATATTATTTAATACCTGTCTGACTGACAAGCACTTAAAATGTCCTCTTACTCCAAATGTTTTGGAGCATGTGGAGAAGCTCTTATAGCTTGCTCATGCGAACACCAATTGGTACTGTCACTTTGAGGAGACATTTTACAATCCCTAGAAAATGCATTACTTATTACAGTTTAGCAATTCCTCTGTGTTTATTAAACATGCATGAAAATGTTCACTATAGGATGCACTTTGTATGGCTTATGTAAGATTATTATTGATGATAGAAGCAAGAAGAGCTTCACTTGTTTTCAACCTTTTGTTAAAGCTTTAGAGAATATCACCTGCAAGGGGACATGAAGAAGCATTCCTAGGTATGATGCATGTTTTATAACTTGGATTAGACATCATATGGATGTTTACTTACATAAAAGCTCATCAAGCTATACACTTAATTTGTGTACTTCACTGTACATGACTTATAATGGAAAAATAAATGATAAAAATGGTTCACAAGTAAATGTTCCAAAGTAATTAAATTTTGTTTCATCAGGGTGCTGAATTTTTGCATGTTCACATTATTCTTTATACTTCTATGTGTTTGAAATCTTTTAAAATAAAGAACTGATAAGGCAAAGACTACTGCTTTTCCTAATCAGACTCAATCAAGGTTAAAGCCCTTTGCTGCCTCTGACAACAGATACCAATATTCCAGAGATCAATAAGCACTTCATAGTCATACTTATAAGTTGATCATTTTGTTGAATCAAAAGCAAAACTCATTTCTTGACCGCCTGTAGACTCTAGGCTTTCTTTAAGTGGGTGACCAGCAGCATATATTGTTGATATGATGCTACCAACGCACAAAGAACACCCATCCATTTAGATTTTTCAAGTCGGGGATGCTCAACAGGTGGTTTTGGCATCAATATGGCTATTTGTTGGGTTTTGCCTCTGGTTTCAGAAAAGAAAAAGAGACAATACCTTTTCAATGTAGTATTTCAAGTCGACCATATGGAAAGCAATGTTTGATTGTAGCCAATCCTCTTTCTCTCAAAACTCGGAGGAAAAGTGCCGGTTGCTGCTGCTCTCACCACCAGCCCCAGTACAGATGTTTGGAAAATGCAAAAATGGAGAAACGAAACAAAGAGAAAACCCTCAAAAATAAGTTTTGCATAAATGAAAAATAGAGTATATAATTATCATAGCTACAAAAAAGGTAAATACATTTTTTATTTATCCCCTGTGTTAAACTAAGAGAATCAAAACAAAACCATTAATGTTTTGACTTAATCAGTGTTTTGTTGAAATTGACAATTAGGAGAACCTACCAAAACATTGCTAAAAGTGGGAATAAAGAACAGATTTCTTTTAATCTAATAAAGGGTATTTTATCTCCAAGAATATTAGGATATGACCTACTTAAATGAGTACTTACTAAAGGAACAGAACCATTTAAAAACATATATTTTCAGGTACCTAAATGAGAATGAATTATTTCTTTGAAATCTTGTAAGAGAAAAAAATTAATTGAAATTATAACAATTCCTTAAATGACTCAGATAAATACAGCTTAGAAAGAAGTATCTCCAAATCGTTTAAGTATATACCCTTTAATTCTTAGCCAGTATGCAGGGCTGGTTATTACAAAAGCAAATATCCTATTAGGTTTAAGCACATCAACATAAATTATTCAACAAGACTGTCCTTATTTAAAATAAAATTTTTTAAAATGTAATTTCTGAGAGGGTATTGTCTGAATTGAAAGTTGGGTCTTGATTTAGGCCTGGCCTGGCCACAGTCCTGTTGTGTATCTTTGCTTATGTCATTAAACATCTTTGGGACTCAGTATCCCACTTTGCTGAAGTGGGAGTGTGATCTAAAGTTAAAGCCCTGCCATCAAGTTGCTTTCTTACCCTAAGAACCTAATTAAATTACTCCAGCCTTAGAATTTTTCTTTTCTTCCTTTCAGAAAATAAATAGTCAAGTAAACATTCAAATAAGTAAATATATATTAAAAACACATACACATACACTAATCGGTTATCCCTCTAAATAGGAAGAAAGAACATTGTTGTTGTTACCATTATCTATTTCCTAACGTGTATTTAAAGAGGGTTCCCATAATAAAGCTTTTTATTTTTTTCCAAAATCAAAAATAGCATATCGTTTCTTGGACATTTAAGTTCTATTAGAAAAGAAAACACAAAACCATTACAGAAATCTTATTAGGAACTTTTAAAAAGAAAGAGGACACTAAAACTCCATTTAAAATTCAGGTAATTTGTTTCTATGTTTTCTTTCACAGAAATGTAAGTGCTGCCTCAAACTGCTTTCACTTCCTTTTTCAGGACTAATATACTGAACTATGTGCAACACAGGACCCTCTCCTCACACCCTTCCCACCTGTCTTCTGCGGTGACAAAGCTGAAGTCTAGATTACAGTGTGACATACTTGGGACAGGAATGAAACATTTCACCTAGGACGGAGTACTATGGTCAATTTGCCAAACATTCACGAAAATTAGGCCCCATCGCTATTTTGGCAAGAAGTTTGGGTTCTCATGGCTAAACAATAATAAACATTTTTACATAAGACTTGAAAAAATGAAAGCACCTGGGGCAACAGCCAGAAAATGTCTGAGAATGTAAGTATTTCCCGTCAGTATTTCTTTCTTTCTTTCTTTTTTTTTTTTTTCTTTGTTCAATTTTATTTTTCAATTATGGTATTCTTCTTTTTTTAAAAAAGATTTCATTTATCATTATTTTTAGAGAGAGGAGAGGGGAGGGAGGCAAAGAGGGAGAGAAACATCAATGTAGGGTTGCCTTTCACCTGCCTCCAGCTACAGACCTGGCTGGAGACCTGGCTTGCAACCTGGTTATGTGCCCTGGCTGGGGAATTGAACCAGCAACCCTTGGGTTTGCAGGCTGGCAATTCAACCAGGTAGGACACTATCAATGCACCCGTAACTGAAGGGTCCACTGAGAACACAGGGCCCCTGACAAGAGAGGCCCAGGTTTACGAAAACGCGGTGGTCGGGAAATGCTGCATTGTTCCCGGGGCTGCTAGGCCTCCAGCACCAGCAGGGGTAGAACACTCAAGCCAGGCAAGACTCGGGTTACAGGCTCCATCCAGCTCAGCTCTGCAGGCTGGCAGGCCCAGACTGACCGGGTCTGCACACTCTGGAGGGTAAGGCCAGGTGCCCCAGGGGAGGAAGGCTCTCCTTCAACTGCAAGACAGAGCCAGCAGTTCCACAGCGTATGAGCACTCCCTGCTGGCAGCCGAGGCCCAGGGGGAGCTGGCGGCATTCTGGGGCTCAAGAAGGTTTCGGTGAGGAGGCTAATGCACACACCTCGCTTTTCAGGGATAGAAGCATGGTTCTGATTAGGTTTAGACAGTTCCAGATGCTCTGCTGAATGAGGAGGAGGTGAGGAGAGGCTACTGATAGGAGGAACTCCAACAATGGGCAAAAACTATGTGTGAAGCTGGTATAGGATTTTCATGAATGTTCCCAGCTATTAAAATTTTATGAAGTATACACAGGCTTATGTGTGGACATGTGTGTGTGGGGAGGAGAGGATGCAGAAAGAAATGAATTTCCGTTCAGCTCCTTTGATCTCAGGAATCCTGACACAGTCCAATGTGTTTGCAACATTGACGTTGTACCAGGAACTCCCATCTATAACCCAGATGCAACTGCCGGGTGCGTCCCCTCCACCACGGCACCTCAGCCGGAGACAGGGCGTCCTTATTTATCTGATCTGCCTCCGGCAGCAATATGGGTACCTCCCCTGTGCTCTGCTCTGTTCAGGTTCTTCTCTACACTAAGATGAAGGTCAAAATGGTAGCCTGCTAAAAGCAGCGGTATTTCAGTTGCGGGAATAACCTGCTTGTCATCAACTTGTTAATGCAATCGTCAAATGTTTCTTTGACATGTACAGGATCAGCTAACTTCAGCAGATAAGGGGTCTAGAACAGGAAGATGCTGCAGATGCTTTAGTTCAGAGGAAGGCTTAGCAGAGCCAAACCGTCAGCAGGGTCTGTTTGTTCCTTACTTTCCATCGGGCTCTGAGAGAAATGTTAGATTACTGCAATGACAAGTTTGTGACAAGCAAGTCATTTGTGCAACTGGTGTGCTCCTGTTTTTATCTGTTTACCATTCAGACTTGTGAATGCCATTTCAAGCACTTACAGGATTTCTGGCTCCCATTAAGGGGAAATGGTTCCTCCATGTTTAGAATTTTCTGCCTCAAAGAGAATTACTAAGCAATTATTTATTCCTGTGGTCACAGTGTCACAAAAAGCACACTCTTGACTTGTTTAGTTGGACTGAATCATGAAATGGAGTCCTGGGGACTGGGTAGCTTGGAGCATCAGAAATTTCTCATCTAGTTTATTGGAATGACTACAAAGCAAGCCTGTGAGAGTCAATAAAATTGTGGCCAGCTTAAAATACCTTGCGCTCTTGCTCCAGGATCATATATCAAGGCCATATGCTTCAAGGCACATAAACTCGCTGGTAATGAGTAGATCCTGAGAAGCCAAGGCCTGACTATGCCACAAACACTGACATGTGATCTCACATATGAGAGGGTTAGTGACAAGGACTGCTTTAACTGCTGAGAAGGGAATTTACACAGCCTTCTCCCTGTATCCTGCGGGTAAGCAGAGAGTCCATCCAAATCCAGAAAAAAAAATTGTAAGTACAAAAAGTAATAGCATAATATAAGATTAACACTTGGTATCATCCTCTCTAGGTTGACTTTTTCACAGTAAATGGAGACTCTGGCAGGTTTTGAATGAAGAATTCAAGATTGTCACACTGGCTTCTACACCCGAGATCAGTGAGTGAATTTTGGTGAGTCATTTTTAACCCCACGGGAGGGACAACATGAAATAGTAACAACTACTCCTTGTTCACTTGACATGAAGGGTCTCAGGGTCAACGATGTAAGAGAAGAGTGCATTCAGAACTCAAGAACAAGAACAGTATTTCCTAAAAGTCATGTTTGTGTCCTATTAGTGATTTAAAATTTTTGTCTATTTTGGTACTGACTTTATACATAATTCTTAGCTATACCTCTTAAAGGACATGGGAACATTTGGAAACAGGGAGATTGGCAGGGAGAAGCAGGGCAAAGCTGGGCCCCAGGGTGAAGTGTCAAGAACGAGACAGAACGTCACAGTGTGGAGGTGGCTGAGCTTGGTCCGAAGAGACATAAATGTTGCAGGAATGTGATGGCCCTTGCTGTATCAAAATTTCATTGTTAATAGTCATTCGCCAGGCACTATAGGTGTTATACAGTTTACCTGTGTAATGTAATCTTTACATAACTCTGGTGTACGTATTATTGCTTTTTTTCACATGTTGGAACTAAAAGTCAGAGAAATTTAAATACTTGACCATAAGTAGCAGAGATTTGAAGCTAGTTTCTACTTGCTCCAAAGCTCTTACACGCTTAAACCATGGAAGAAACTAAAGTCATTTCCACTGCTTTCAGAAGACTTTTCTCTGAGGTTACTGGAAAACATTTTAATCTGTAAATGCAGATATTCAAGAATTTGATATAAAAGGGCCAGTGAGAGTACTCTGGCCCTCGCTGTGCTGCTGCCCTTCTCAGGCCTCGGGGAAAGCTGAGCACCATCAAGATGTCACTAATTTCACCTCGGCCTGACCTGTTGCTACTTTTATACACTGGGGATGAGGTGAACCTGATTCTAATCTAACCATGCATCTCTGTGCTGTGAATGCAGGGTGTCTGGCCGCATCTCCTTGTGCCCATGCCAACCCCTTTCCCTCCCTTCCTGCGTACAGCCTTTAGTTCATCCTGCTCTCTGCTTCCCTGCTACCTCCAGGGAGCCTTATTTGTCACTTGTCTGCTATTCTTTTCAGGTGGCGGAAGAGGCAGATATCTTTCTCACCACGACAAGGGTTACTGAAACAGTCTAAACTTCAAACTCTGCGAAGAATGCATCCTTTGTCCAGACTTCCGCTTTGTTTCTGTTTAATGATAGCTTTGTCACAGACCCCTCACACGCAGCTCAGACCTGCACAAATCAACCTGCTGAGCATGACTTCGCAGCTCCTCCACCATAAAACAAATGTGTCCAAGAGGTGGGGCCTCTGAGTGAAGCATATTTTCTTAATATTATGTGTCTAATGGCAGTTTTCCTTGTGTGAGTGGCAAAGAATAAGATCTGTATAGACAGTCCTTTCTGTCTTCTTTAGTGTCTGTTCAGAGATCACAAGAGGTTTTGGCTCACATAAATTGAAGGATATTTTAATGTTATTTCTACTTAAAAAAATTTTTTTTTAACCCTGGCTGACGGCACAGTGGATAAGGCACCAGCCTGCAAACCCAAAGGTCCAATTCCCAGCCAGGGCACATAGCCAGGTTGCAAGCCAGGTCTACAGACAGGTCTGTAGCTGGAGGCAGGTGAAAGGCAACCATACATTGATATTTCTCTCCCTGTCTTCCTCTCTCCCTACCCCTCTCTCTGGAAAATAATAAATAAAATCTTAAAGAATAAATAAATAAAATAATTTTTTTTTTTTTTTTTTTTTTTTACTTATAGGAATTTCTCCAAGCACAGGATTCTTACTTAAACACTACTTAAAAAGATACCACACGTAATGTAGAGTCACTAGATCACATGGCAGTGGGTAGAGAACCTGTGGTCTGAGTCTTGATTTGGTTCCCGAGTTTGCTTGTGGGGACCATCAGGGACACTGGGCTCCCAGACACACAGGAGATCCTGATCCCACTTTAGGGCTCCTTCATTTATACAAAAAGTTTTCCTTATATTGAACCTTAACCTGCCTTTCTAATCCACCCTTGTCCATAGCTTCTAGTTTTTTCTTACCCTGTCTTTCAATCCTGAGAGGATCGGGGAATTAATTACTAGTTTAATGGCTCATTTAATGATAGCCCTTATGCACATCACACACCAACAAGTAAGTTTAGAGTGTCCTGCCTTGTTCTGTTGCCCTCAGGATAACCCTGGGAGAAATGAAAGTCAGACTACCTAGTTTTTCATTTCCCTTTGGATGTAGAGATATGTGTGGCAAAGTATTCTTTTTCTCTGATTTTCTGTCCTATTCTGTGGAAAATCTTGCTAGACAACCTCAGGCATACTTGGCTGCCCTAGCTATTTAAAGGACCCTACAAATAATTATACCATGACAACGGACATAAACCAGACACGTCCTATGCAAATCTATATGGAACCTTGCACGTACCTTTACTGCAATACCTATTTTACTGCATTGTACTTATTTACTTCTATATCGGTTTTTCCCACCAGTCTGGGAGTACTCTTTGGTGATGGACACGTAGTTGCTTGCCTATCTCTAGTTCCCAGAAGAAAACCTGATGAGTAAAAAAAGGTTTAGTAGCTTCTTTTTAAATTGAGGGGATTTTTTTTTCTTAATCCCATTCTGTGGAAGTCTCCCTTTATTTTATAACAAATACCACCAAAATATTGGCTTATTTTTAGAGATGAATAAAAGAGGACCACATCAAAACACATCATAATTAAAATGTCAAAGGTTAAAGATAAAGAGAGAATCTTAAAAATGGCAAGAGAAAAGAGCTACCTACAAAGGAGTTCCCATAAGACTAGCAGCTGATTTCTCAAAAGAAACTATGCAGGTAAGAAAGGACTGGCAAGTATTCAAAGTGATGGAAAGCAACAACCTACAACCCAAGATTACTTTATCCAGCACAGCTATCATTCAGAATGGAAGGGCAGATAAAATGCCTCTCAGACAAGGTAAAACTAAAGGAGTTCAGCATCACCAAGCCATTATTATTTGAAATGTTCAGGGGAATTATTTAAGAAAAAGAACAACAAAACCATGAATAGTAAAATGAAAACAAATTCACAACTTTCAACAACTGAATCTAAGTACAAAAACAAAAACAAACTAAGCAAACAATTAGAACAGGAACAGAATCAGATATAGAGATCATATGGAGGGTTATCAGTGGGGAGAGGAAAGGGTGAGAATGGAGGAAAATGTATAGGGATTAAGAAGCGTAATTGGTAGGTACAAAATAGACAGGGAGATGTGAAGAATAGTACAGGAAATGGAGAAGCCAAAGTACTTACACGCATGACCATGGACATGAACTAAGGGGCCGAAGTTGCTGGAGGGAAGTGGAGTATCAAATGAAGGGGTGGCAAAGGGGGAAAATTGGGACAACTGTAATAGCATGATCAATAAAATATACTTTAAAAATACTTCATTTAGTATCTTAAAAAGGGAATTGTTTAACTTTTTTTTCAATTTAATTTTATTGTTGTTGTATTACATCCATCCCCTTTTTACTCCTTTCTGAATGGTTTAACTTTAATGGTAATGGTTTTGACTTTGAATATTGACAGCAGCAAGCAGGGAGTGAAATGTGATAACTTTTCCACTAAGTCTACTGCATCCTTTTACAGATTTGTTCACAAGTAAAGTTTTTAAATTGCTATACCTAAAATTCCAAGTTTTTAGTGAATCAATTATTACAGGAAAAGACGGAAACATAGTCTGGTGGTTACATATGTGATTGTCTGTAACAGAGGAGAACATAGTGTGATTCCTGAGAACTCTCCACTAACATACAATATTGGTGGAACTTCTATTGCTTAACTTGGACAACTACGTTTAGAAGTCCTGGTGACTTCCAGCAGTTTTAGTTTCTGAGTAACAGTGGATGTAAAAAAGAGACAGAAGAAGAAACTCCTGAAAATGTGAACCACTTAGAGAAAATATTACTTTCCTTCTCCCTGACACATTTAGACCATTCCAGAAAGATATGAGTTTATCTTGTTTAAGTTAAAGAGTTTCATAAGAGACAAGTCCATACTTTCTCTTTCAGGGTTTAGTTGCCATATTATCAAGTTCTTACCTCATCCTCAAATCTAAAGATTTTCTACTGCTATATAAGCAAATTTTATCAACTTTGACACATCACTGAAAATGAAAGTCTGATTTTTTACTTCCCATATCTTGCTCAAAAAATCATATCAACTCACTATCTCAGCCTTCTTTCTTTCTAAAAACAAATAAACAAACATAGCAAACAAATAAAACCTCCTCAATGTCATGGGATAAATTGCAACTGGTGACATCTATGTTCTCTCCTAAAGAATGCCAGCAACATCTGGGCTGCAGGGCTCAGTGGGTTACAGCCTGGGTCTGATATGCCAAAGGCTGCATAGGCAAGAATCAACCAATGAATGCATATATATGTGGAACAACAAATCAATGCCTCTTACTCTCTTTTCCTTCCTCTCTCTTAAAGCAGTAAATAATTTATTTTTTTAAAAAAGAATGCTAACAATGTTCTGATAATTTTCTGTTTTACTGAGTGTTCATTTCAAATGATTGTCCTCCCTCTAAAGTGGTGGTTATATCTACGTGTAAAATTGTTGCTATTTGGACACTGTGCAGAGCACCGTACTTGGAAAACATGCATTTCCTGTCCTCAACATCTAACACAGTGATTTACAACTCTTTACAATCTCTGGTGTCCTGTAGTTAAGGTAATTTTGCATCACTCTTTCCTGGTTACTCCTTCTTAAAGTATAATTTTAAATTAAAATGGGCTTTTTGAAATTTTGAAAGGCTGCTACCAGTAAATTGGAATACACTGAGTTTCTTAGTATTAGGAAATATGCTTAGATAATCAAGGTAATCAAAAACCAGCTTCCAGGACAGACCTCAACAACATACTGTTTCTGGATTTTCCATATTGACTCTGATGCCATAATAATCACTTCCTAAGAATGCTTCAGTGCTTGGTATCAAATAAATAGAGTTTCCTTTATTTTCTTTTCTTTTTATCATGTGAGACAAAATTAAAAGCTTGGCTAGTTCAGTGGAGTCACAGCATAACTCAACCTTTGCTCTCACCGGGCCCAGCGGAAGACAAGGAAAGGCATGGCACTGTATTGGTCACTACCTAGTGTCTGGGGTCATCAAAAAATTGCTGAGTCAGTTTTACCAGGGCTTTCCAAGGGCTGCTTTGTTGCATGGAGGTTAGATTTTCATGTCTATAACTTGCAGAGAGAAGGATTAAAATGGTTATAAACAGGCACAGTTTCCTAAACAGTGAGTGTCACTTTGGCAGATCAGAGACAAGGGAGGTCAATGTGAAGTCCCAGCACCCACAAGCAGAAAGCTGAGCTACAGGGTAACTGTGGCTTCCTGGGTGGGAGGTCAGCCATAACGTCATTTATGTGAGAGTTTGAGTTTTTATACTGATCTTATTTTTAAAGTGCATTGAATATAAATGTAGCAATGTTGCTAATAAGCAATTCATTTATTAACTTTAAAGAGAAACTTCCTCTGAAATAGATTAATTCAGTATATCCTTTTGTCTAATCTGTTCTTTATATTGACTAATCTGTTATCTTTGTAGAAATTTATTCCATAAACATCTGTATATTTTCTATAAGCATAATCCCTTCTTATACTTGCACAGTGTATTTTTTTTTTTACCCCTAGCATAAAATTCCAAGAGATTCACATATGTCACTTAACATTCATCTCTTCTAGACCCACACGATCACTGGATCCATGACTGCTAGTTAAACTGGTAGCTTCCAGGCTGCTATTACATGAGTAGGAACTGAAAACTGCGCCTTATTAATTATTGAGGTAAAAAGAAATTTGATTATGGAGAAGCATATAACTATTTCAAATGCTTATTTCTTCAAGGAGAACAAAGGCAATGGTCCCCCATTCTGGTGCATGTACATCAGAAATTCAACACTATTGTTGAATTTAAGTAGATCTGGAGGTGAATACTAAGAAGAACTCCTCTAGTAGTTATAACACCTCAATTTTAGGATCCTTTTGAGTTAAAAGTTAGCAAGTAGATTTTTTAGGAAGATGGAGGCAATCATTATTATAAAATCATTCAATTATTCTAAACTATTGTAAAAATAAGAATGACAACTCTTTCACCAAAAATAGGGCAGATTTCTGAATAATGGTGTCCCTGTGACTGGGACACAACACAGAGCTGGAACTAGACAGGCCACTCCCCTTTTGTGTCTTTTGGGATGGGGACTGTGGGCAGCGTTTATCACCAAGGCATCACAGAGATGCTAACAAACCTTATCCCTATAATATAGTAGATTCTACTTCATGTTAAAATAGGCCTTTTAAGCAACCCTTCCAGTGCTCTGTTGATTTTTAACCTCATAGTCAAGCAGCTTTCTCATTTCTGGCAGGGCCAGCCAAAGCTCAACACTTAATATGTGTGTCTTCCTTACTCAGGTAGAATCAGACATACTCAGGCATCAATTTCATCCTGTTGTTCTCCTTTCTCTTATTGCACTCTGAAATCAGTAGACAAAATGCACGCTAGAGAAGAGAAAGCTGAAGAAGTTGCTAGGATATCTAAGGAGACAGAACCCAAATCTTGCCTGCATTAGGTAAGAGAGCATTTTAGTATTAACAAAAAGAGATGGTTAAATGCAGTCCATCAAATTTCAAATACAATTCCAAGGTGAATCAAAAGAGATCCAAGAGAAAACAATTTCTCCTGTCCTCAGCTATAGATTCTGCAGGCTGAGCCTATGTTCTCATCTCATTCCTGTTTCTTATACTGCCCCAGAAAGGATTAGTGACTAACATTAAACAAACAGTATAAAATAAAGAGCAGCTATAATGTATACTCATAAAGTTCTGGGTCCACAGCAAGAGGGGAGTAAGTTCTTAGCAGCAGATGAGTTTTCCTGACAGTAATAGAGACATGATTCATTCTTGGAAGGTACTGAAAATGTTTTCTATTATATCTTGAGGTGAAGTTTTGGTGGTGTAAAAACTTTGTGGTTAATGTGGCATATTGTTGATCTTTTTTCCCTCCTCCCTGACACCACAAACACAGATCTAAGTATAGGCAGAGGCAGGAGCATGTTTATTTTTCTTCATCAGCAGCTGTACATGCCACTATATTCTATAAGAAATGAATTAGAAAGAAAAATAATGTCCCTTGATGCAGACCATGTACAGATCCATACTTTCCTTTTTCCTTTTTGCTATTCTTTCCATTCTTATGCCCATTTTTCTTTTTCCAGTTTGAGGCATCCCCTTATGTTGCCAGTTGATTTCTGGTGGTTGGAGCTCTAGTGACATTCCTTTGCCCATCAATGCTGTCTAGTTCAGTACAAATTCCCAATGGCATTCCTCTTACAAAGATGATGACTGACTGAACTTAAAAAATGACTTCTGTACTATGACGTAAAATCCAGAGGCAGCATTTATAGCTGGTCAAATAAACTTTTAACCTTACAAATGACTCATAATTATGAGGAAGATAAATATGTCCTGAGTTTACTTCAGTGGTTGTACTAACTGAATCATTAATGTTGTTCATTAGACAATTTTTTTCTTAGTCCCAATAAGATTTCTATGGTGCATAACAGATCCTGGCCGCCCACATGAAAGAAAGTTCTCAAAGGTTAGGGACATGAGCTAAAAATACAGACTGGGAAAGACCTGTGAGTGACATGGAGCTTGGGTGAATTCATTGAACTTAGGAGTTATTGCTGGGCCAGTGGAACAACGAAGGAGCTATTAATGACTCTATTAAGGGGTGTTAAAGAGTTCAAGGATAGTTTCTTGGATATCTGGACACCTGAATTATTTGATCTGAACATGACCTAAAGCTTGCCAAGTTCTTCTCTACTTATTCTTATCCTAGATTGATCTCCAAGATAAGACTGGTATCTGGTAAACTGCCATTCTCCTCGTTCCTTTCTTTTAAGTTCGGATTCCTGATGTATTATCATTATAAGATATGGTCAAGGTTACACATGGGTTGAGAGCACATGGTAGTTCAGTAACTAAAATGTTGCCCTATAACTATGAAAGGCCAATATGCTATCATCTGGGGGAAGGTCATGGGAAAGTGGGCATAATAATGGTTTAATGATTTAATTTATAAATGGGCCACGACACTGGAATAGGGGGGAGGACACTAAGAAACATCTGAAAATGTAAATAGTTTTTTTCAGAGAACAAACTTGTCTCTTCAACCAACTATTATTTCTTCTTTATGTACCTAAATCTCTGTCACATTAGGATTGCACATAAACTAGGGAAACTTTACTTAGTAAGTCTATATACAATATATATGTTTCTACCATAAAATAGCAACAAAAATTTTGATCTAAATATCATAGCCTAAGCAGAAAGAAACACCTAAAATATAATTTAAAAATGTATTGCATACAAATATAGCTATATAGCATAAAATCTACTAAGTCAAAATTGTACAATGATGCTATTTTCTTCAGTTTCATAACTATTTTTTGAAGATTGCTACTTTTATATGTAGATGGAAAATGACATCATGTAAATGAATTAGATAAATAGAGAGGTGCAGAGGGTGAATGCAAGATGCCCGGTACCACCTACAAAGTGTTGTCAGTTATGAAAGGATTTGACATGCTAATATCCATTCATTCCAATTCGTTACTGAGACACTAAAAGCATGATGGCTGGCAGACACTGCATTTAAGTGTGGTTACCAAGGTCCCCAAATATTGACAGAGTGCCAGATTCTAAGACACTATTGATGTACACAGCCGGCCACCACTCCAGACATCTCTCAGACAGAGAGAGTCTTTAAATGTCACAGATAAATGAATTTTCATGAAATTGGGAGAGAAAAAGAAAGAGCAAGAAAAGAGCAAGAAAACAGAATGAGAGGCAGGATAAGGAAGAAAGGAAAGGAGAAAATCACTTCCATACCATGAACATGAAAGCATGGGGCCTCTCATCTCCAAAGCACCTCCAAAGGAAGTGAGATCCAGCCTTCTGAATGCATTCTGTTCCCAAAGTGCTCAAACACCAATTTCACTGTGTATTTAAAAAGTGCAGGGAGCCCTGGCTGGTGGCTCAGTGGATAAGGCGCTGGCCTGCGAACCCAAAAGTCGCTGGTTCAATTTCCAGCCAGGGCACAAACCAGGCTACCAGTCAGGTCTCCAGCCAGGTCTGTAGCAGGAGGGAGATGAAAGGCAACCATACATTGTTATCTCTCCCCCTCTCTCCTTTTCCCTCCCTCTAAAAATAATAAATAAAATTTTTAATAAAATTTCAGGGAGCTATATGTTATATAATAGCTTTAACAAACTTTTTCTGAACAAAATACATTCAAATAAATACTGCAGAAAGTTCATCTTAAAACTCAAACTAAAAATAAAGGAACCATAGGCACCAAATAAATATGAGAAAGTCTCCTAAGCAGTTTCTCACATACATTAGAGGTTCAAACTCTAGGTGCCATGAAATTCATTTTTCACCAAGGCACAGATGTGTCCTCTGACAGTTTTCCTGCTGAGTCCCACTGAAAGCAGTGACACCTAGTGGGTTTAGAACAGGATACTGAGGAATACCTTCCTCCTTCACTTCTCTCCCTTCCTTTTCATAAGAAATGCCTGCCAGGGAAATATCTGAGGTAAAGCCATTACTTGACACATGATAACAGAAATGAGCCAAGGCTCTAACTAGAACAACCAAGCGTTCCTTAGAAATCGTGTGTAATTCAATATATTTTAAATGTAAATGAAGCCTTTTCACTTTGAAAGTCTTTCATCGGCTAAGGGCACCTTCTCTTGACCTTGGTGCACTGTGTCATTAAAAGCAGTCACATTTTCAAGGTTAGCATATGGCCTGCTTGTGCACTTACTTTTCTGTATTGGAGCTGTGCAATCTCCACATTTTACATAGGCAATTATGTCAATGCTCACAAACAAATTCCTCCTATTCAAAGGCACATAGGTAAAAACAATTTTTTTAACCTGCAGCAAAATGGTTTTGAAAAGCCTCAACTGTCTTTTTACTAGCATCACACTAAGTCTTGGTATAATTTCTTTTTCTGTATCTGGCTCTGTCTTGGCTACCTGGGATATTAGCAGGTACTTGGAGAATAAAGTTCTGAACCTCAGATATTAAAAGGGATTTTGTTTTAGCACCAACTTTTTAATGACTTCTTAGTGCTTTTCTTTTTTATATTAGGAGATAAAATGGAAGAATTTAGACTTCCTGCCATGGAAAAAATAATTATTTTTGCTGTTTTTAAAGGCTTTTATTTTGAGGACAAAATCAGTTTTAACTCAAATGGAAATTGCAGTAAAATCTCAGACACTGTAATCAGTGACTGCATTAAAACTTTCGAGAAGGATGCCAGCTTCCATGTGAGGCCACAATTCAGCCAGGATCACAAGGAGACATTATGCACTTTGCCTGTGGCCATTCTGACATTTTATACTGTAAAAATTTTATATTGTAAAATTAAAGATCAAGACAATCACCTCTAATATGTTACATATACACACATACATATATACACACTATTGGTACGTAAATACATACAGTGATCTTTAATCAGTCACCATATGATAAGCAGAGAGGTTCTGGTTTACTCCAGGCTAAGGCCTAGCAAATACATTTTTAAAAAGCTTATTGGATTTTTCTGATTATAAATTTAAGCATCTTTACCAAATATTCAGTGACTGGTTAAACAACTGTGGCACACTCCTAATAAGGAACACTGTGAAGTTGTTAAAAAAGAATAAGGTAGATGTATATGCTATATAACAAGATACGACATATATGGTCTAATCCCTCGTAGATGAATAAGATGAGGATGTATAGGTATATAAATATATTAGTATACACATAAATAGTTTTTCTGAGAGGCTATATATGACACTTTTGATTGGATTAAAACTATTACTTTTAAGTATATGTTTTTCTATACTGTTTGAACTTTCCAATTATCTGTTTAAAAAGTATTGCCAATAAGGATGCCTGAATGGCAAGGTCTAGAATATATTTTCCTTTATTTATCTCTGGAGTTAAAAACTTAATATATGATATTTTAAAAGGAAATATCTCCATAATAAATTATATTAAAGTAATTCATGTTAGTTATAAGATACATGTGAGTGCTAGAAAAGCATAAATTAAGTTTTAAGAAAACCAACAACTTATAATTTTCTGACCCAATAGTAACTGCTGTCTGATTTTTGGTGCATATGTCCAATTTGCAAAGTGCCTTATCTCCTCTACTTTGGGAGTGAGAAAGGTCCTTCTCATACCTTAAGGTCTGAGGACCCAAACCAGCTAGCTGTATGATCTGTTCTGTTTTGCCTCTTCCTGACACCCCTCACCACACTTTTGACAGCTAGGAGGACAACACTGGAGCAGCACAAGCTCTATGTGACATTTCTTAATATTATACCACCCCCTCCATCTAGTATTGCTCCATGAAAAGCTGGATCCTCATAATAGTACATGACATCGCATGTGGGAGCAGAGGTAGCCTCATGATGGCCCACAATTATTAAAGGGTTCACACTAAAATTGTTTTTGGAGGACTCAGAAATGCTCTATTCTTCTGAATACACAGAGATCTTTCTCTACAAGGTGCTTGGCCCTGGAACTTCTTTAAAGGGTAAGGAAACCGAAGAAAAACACAGGGAGGTGACAGACTTGGAGTTATTTCTCATGCAATTGACCTAATGGTTAATACTTTATTTGTTGAGGGTCTTTGCTGAAGAAGGGTGTTAACAACTTCTCTTCCATGTAAACACTGGGTGTTATTATTCATCTTTTGCGTATCTTATCCTCCTTTCAGAATTTAAGAATTTTCTCACCTTTGATGCTGCTTTTATTGAGTAAGTTAATAATGATAAAAATTATTCTTTTGATGGCTAACTTCCATTGTGCTTTCTATGGTTGGACAGTTTACTTATATTTTTATTTAATTCTCAAAATACCTCTTTTGCTGTTATTGTTATTATTCCTATTTTTTAAAAGATTTTATTTATTATCCTCAGAGACAGGGGAAGGGAGAGAGGCAGAGAGGGCGAGAGACATCAATGTGTGGTTGCCTTTCACCTGCCTCCAGCTACAGACCTGGCTGAAGACCTGGCTTGCAACCTGGTTATGTGTGCCCTGACTGGGAATCAAACCAGCAACCTTTGGGTTTGCAGACAGGCACCTTATCCTCTGTACCACCAGCCAGGGCTTGTTATTATTCCTATTTTGTAGATTATAAAAGCCAGATTGAGAAATGTTAAAAACTTGCCAAATGTCACAAATGTAGTAGGAAGCAAGTGGAGATTCAAATCTGCAACAAGCTGATTCCAAACTTTCCTAAAGATCATCTTCCAGGTTAGGTTTTATGACTCCTTATTCAGAGGTATACACCATGCTCAGCTTTCTTATCTTTCTGTTGCTGTGTGTGTGTGAGTGATTGTGTGTGTGCATGCATGTGTAAGAGAGAGAGAGAGATAGGGGGGAGGGAGAGGGAGAGAGTGGGGAGAGAGACCGATGGAAAGAAAACTCCAAATAAAATCTTATAAAATTTCTCTAGACTCCATGTTCCTTACCTCTAAAATGGATAGCATCTACCTCAGAGGACCAAATGAGATAAAACAAGTAAAAGTACTTGGTAAACCTAAAATAAAACATTACCATTATTGCTGTACAAGTTTCCCTTCTTTGCATAATGGATGTGTTCTAGAGGTGATTATGAAAATGTATAGGCTTAACTTCTATTATCAAATCACAGAGCAATTACATTATAAAGTCACGGAAAAAAGATTCCTAACAGACTGAAATGAGGACTTGACAGAAGGCAGGGTTTAGGTGGAGGCTGGGTCTGTGAGAACCCAACTGGGAGCAGCCCAGGTGTGGGCAGCACTTTCTAGGTCCTCTTGTCTCCCCCTCTTCAGCCTCCCTGGTCTGATAATTCCTGAATCTATTCCAGCAGTTTCCAGAGAAAGTTTCTTCTTTTCCTTTTATCCAATAATATTTGTATGCAACGGCAATACTTCACCTGATGGCCCACATATGATATAGAATAGTTAGAAAATTCCTTTGAGATTTCCAATTAGGTAAACTCATTAGTGTCCTACTTATTCTGTTTGGTTGTACGTTTCTGTTATATATGTATCAATAATACTTGTTACCTTCCTCATGTTCATTATACTAAAAGGCTTCTGGGTCAGGAACCATGTCTTCTACTTTCTCGGAAACCCTACACTTACGAGTGAGTCCTATAAATAAAATGAAACTTTAAATAGTGCTGACTTCACCTTCAGTGCCTAAGAAAACTGGACTCTGGGCTTGGGGTGTTATTTTCTCCCCCTGGTCTCATCGGCTACGCACGCGTCCTGCTCCTGACTGAGGCCCAGCTGCATGCTCCTGTAACGGACTGCTCCCCAGTGACCGGCCGCAGCGCAGGGCATGCGTGCTCTTGAGGCACCAGGACTTATTCATAAGTTAATGTCTTCTTTTCTTTTCTCTCAGAACATCCTTTCCTTGCGGAAAGTATTCAGAAAGAAAGGAATTTTAAAAATAAACCATGTGTTACCCAGACCTTGGGAAAAGCAATGAGATTTGAAAACATCAGAGTCAACTGATCAGGGGCACAAAAGCCTTATTAAATGTACTAGTTCTCTTATCTTTAGAGCTCAGGTAGGAAGCGAGATCCAGTCTCAGCATGTCAACAATTATCAAGTGCAAGGGGTCAGCATGGTCTATACTCTTATGAGGTAGCCTGGCCATATCAGGTAGAAGTATTTGCCAGAAATTCTAAAGGACACCATGTTCCAGAATATTTTGTACATGACAGCTGCCTGGGAAGCCACCAGACAGCCTCTTGGATTCCAGACCAATTTAAATAAGGTGTAATTAGATTTTAGTATTTTGTTATAAGCAGATGATAGGATCTACTCAAGATTCTATTTTACTGCTTGTCCATATCCCTATATCTGTCTGCTAACCCCCATTTTAGCTCTTATTCATTTATTAATTATATAATAATTATCACGTACCTTAGGAGGATGGGTACATAGATGACTGATAAATGCTAAATAGCTACATAAAATATGGTAATGACCTCAAGAAATGATTAAGGAAGGAGATTCCAGATGAAGATCCTTTAAGCCAGGTATTGAAGACTAGAAGGGATTCAAAATGTAGAGAGGAAATACAAATAATTTCAAGCAGAATAAACTGAATGAACAGAAATGTTAAATATGCATTGGGAAAAACAAATCTTTTGGTTTGTGAAAGGGAGTAGCAAATTATAAAACTGGTGATTTTTAGGTAAATTAGGGCTGGAAAACAGGGAAACTTGAGTACCAACCAAAGAATATCACTCTGTCAATAACCTAGGTCTAAAGAAAGTTATTAAATAACTCACCAGCATCATAATTTCAGTAAAGTAAGATGTCACCACTCTGAGGCTTTGGGAGCCACAGGGAGGAGGCTACATCAGGGACAGGGGAAAGGTCCTCACAGCAAATGACTCTTACTCCAGCAGAGATTACCATGCTTTGTCTATCGAGGTTAACCATGTTACATGGCACAAACAGGACTTTTGCCAGTTCCTACTCACATCGGCATAGGTCCTTCATTCTCAATAACAAATTCTACGTATATGCCAAAGGCTGGAGGTGAGTCTGGCTCATATGAGAGAGGTAAGCATCCTGAGCAGGTCAGATGTCTATAGAAAAGTTTGACATATGCTGTCATATGATCATGAATAGAGTCAATATGTTTATAAATGATTGGTTACTTACAGATGTCTAGTTCTGGTTCTCCCGAGGATACCAGAAGTCATTTCAGTGTGTTAGGGACACTGAGATATCCTTATGTATCCTTGAAGGTTCACAGCTAAATGTGTGAGATTCTTGGCTTCTAGTCATCACGGAATCACCCCTTTCCCAACACTTCTTACCTCTCCCTGCCTTTATTACTTTTACTGTACTTACTGACTTCTGATATGTTTAATATTTTCTATGCATTTATTTTCTGCCCATATCCTCCAAAATAGTAGCTCTTTGAGGAATTTTTAAAATCCTCACTTGAGGATATGTGGATTGGCTCATTGATTTGAAGAGAAAGATAGAAGAAAGCGAAACGTCGATGAATTATCTCCCCAACTGGGGACTGAACCTGCAACCTAGATATGTGTCTGGACCAAGAATCGAAACTGTACCCTTTTGGTGTCCAGGATATGTTCCAGTTAAGCCATATGTCGAGGGCTAAAGAATTCTTAATGTCTGTTTTGTTCACTGTTGTAGACTCAGCACCTAGAATGGATCATTGGTGAAAGGCTACTTTTGAAAATGAAAGCAAATGACTGAAAAGGGTTAGCAAACATGATTGGGGGTGGGGGAAGATTTCAACATAAAGCCTCCCTCCAAAAATTCATACAGTATATAATTGAAAAATATTATCACCTAGTAACTTCATGAAGTAATTTTCTATAGAACTCAAAGCACTTTTAAAAATGTATGTATTTGCTTTCTTATTGAAATAGTGATCTCATTCCTCCCATTTTATATAGATATAAATCATGGCAAAGAGAGCTGTTCCAGGGGTACAGCAGATAAATTTAGGGCTTGAGAATCCAAGGGCATAGGTTCTATGCACTATTTTATACCAGTTTATATTTCACAATTAATGAGATTTTAGTGCCAAATTGCATAGGATGCTAGAATTTGAACCAATAAATAATGCAATTAGCTTATGGCCTCTCTGCTGGCACATGGCTTTCAAACAGAAACAAACAAATAAACAATCAAAATAAACACCAATATAGAAAGAGGAAAGGTAAACACCTTCAAAAGCTAAACATGATTATCCTTAATTTTAACTTTGAAATCCAGATTGTTCTTTTCATCACAATTGTACTGAATCCTGCTGGCAGCAGGGAAGGAGATTAGGATTGCTAGGCAAATGATGGCAGGTTGGCCGCAGCTCACCAGGCTCTGGGAATATTATGGCTTCTCTTTCCTCAGATCCTCCTTTATCCTGAAAATATCTCCTAGATTAAAAAAATCTCATTCAATGGATCATATTTTCAATATAAAAATCTAAATTATTAAAGTGATAAAAGAAAAAACCTGGCAAATCTTTTCAGAATCTTGGCATGGGGAAAAGCTTCTACCTATGACTGAATATTTAGAAGCCATAATAGAAAAAGATTGGTAAGTCTGATTATATAAAAAAAAAAAAACTTCTGTGTATATATATACATATTTATATGTATACATATATATATACACAAATATATATATATATTTGATATATGATATCATATATCATAAACAAAGTAATTTAAAAAATGACAAACTTTGATAAGTGTTTGCAACACTCAAGAAAAAGGATTATCTCCTCAATGTATAAAAAGCAAGAAACCCATATGGAAAAGAAAAAGAAACAGATAGGAAAAAAAGAGATGAAGAGACACTTTATAGAAAAATCATTAAACATATAAAAATACTCATAATAAGTATTATTATGAGGAAAAGGCAAATTTAAAACACAGGGAGGTAAGATTTTTTATCTATTATTGGCACTAATCCAAGACTATGAAACCACTATTTTGTTGAGGTTGGGGATAAAGAGAAACTTTTATAATTTGACAATATGACTCCTTAGTACTACAACCTTTGAGATCCATTTGGCAAAATTTGTCAAAATGTAGGATACATGTAACCCTTTGACCAACAACTTTACTTCTCAGGATCCTCCAGAAGGCCTTCACATTTAGGAAATGATTTACGTACAAAGTTGTTCACCAAAGCATTGTTAGAAATGATAAAAGTTGTTTATAAATAGGGATGGTAGAATAAACTCTCATACGTATACATAATAGAATACTGTGCAACTGGATAAATGATTAAGGTAGCTTTCTACATACTGATGTGGAAAGATATCCAAGGTACACTTGAAGAGTGTAAGACTGAGAACTGCATTGAAAATGCATTGAAAAATGCTACATTGACTAACTGAAGAATAATCTCATATGAAAGTGAAAATGAAAGCATCAGAGCAATGATAAAATGCTTCCCAAGTTCCCCATCTTTTAACCACTGATACAGCCAATATTTGGGCAAATGTGGCTAGTATTTGGCTTCCTTGGGACTCCATCACCTTTGACCATAAAATGTGTCAGGTTCCTCCCTCTCTAGCACTGTAGCATTCCAATTATGTTATTAAACATTTGCTCCTTTCTAAGCCCAGCGGTGTTTCTAGTAGAATCTAAAATGGGATTAAAATGTTGCTACCACGAACTAGTTGGAACACATCCCATTTAAAAGCCTAGGGTGCTTCCCATATGTTCTATTGTCCATGTGTTGGGTGGAGAAGATCTGGTTATCCACTCACTGATTGCTATACAGGAAGAAAACACACTTCTCTAAAAGTTTAAGTGTATGAGATTATTAAAACAATGAGTATAATATATTCATTTATTACATTATGTATCAGAATTCTAAAATGCTCAGATTATATATTCAGTATGCCTAAGTTTATTACATGAGGCAGAATATAGCATTAGGCTGATGATGTATGTTGAGTGCTTGGGAGTTCCTAAAGAAAAAGTCTTATATTTAATAATAAATTTAACAGCAGCAGCTTAATTTTTGTAAGATAAGCAATATATTAATATACTGGTCAGAAATTATAGCATCTGTCCAACAAATTGTTTCCCCAAGATTTCCTCATATTTATAGTCAAAGTGCTATCTGGAACAACCTAGAAGTCACAGAAAGGAGCAGGGGTAGAAGCTCCTAGATATGATTTGTCATTCCCTTTGTCCTATTACTTTTTGGTAAACAGATAACTAATGAGTTATCCATTCTGAATAAGAATTTCTTTCTCTTGGTTCTGCTATTTATTTTAGGTAATTATTTTAAAACATAGAAGTAGAAAGGGAGCTTTCCCTCCCTCCCTCCCTTCACATCAATACATTCTGGATATTTTACTGTCACTAAAAATACAGAATAAAGACACAATCCCTGCCCTCAGATACTTGAGCCTATTGGAGAGAAGGGAAAGTAAATATCCATAGTAGTTATAACATAGAGTTAAGTATAAATACTGTGGGAGAACAGAGGCACTGGGTGTTGGTTTTTAATGAGGAGTTTCTGTAACAAGTGTATGTAACAAGTTATGATGCTTGAGCAGAAACCTGAAGAATGGGCAGAGTAGATCAGGAAAAGAATAGAGAGGGTGGAAACTGACACCAGGTAGAGGTAACAGAAAAACAAGACCACAGAACAAAGCAGAGTCTAGTGAATTCAGGGAACTGCAGGTGGTTGTGGACAGAGCTCTGGATGGCGCTAGGAAGAGCAGAAAATGAGATTTCAGAGGTAGGTAGGGCCCACCTCAGTTGTGAAGGAAGCACTTCTTCAGACAGGTGATCAAGGACAGCTGAGACATTAATGAAGAGAAGGTCAGCTATGCAAAGCTCAGGGAGAAGGACTTCCACTGCAGAGAACTGCACTTAGCATACATATCAGTCTTCGCAAGGAGTGGTTAAAGAACTGGGCACACTTATTCCTGGTTGCACAGATGAGCAGAACTATTCCAAATACTGTTCCCCTGGCTATTATCCAATCTGTTTTGTTGTCTCTGGAACCATGGCTCTTTCCCATCAATGAATTCATTCAGTCCCTGTAATCAACACTGATTAGTGTTGTTTAACGTCAATCTTTTCTACTTTTTTTCAAAGAAAGATACCAATCAGTTCTGCACACCCCTGCTTGTTAAAAGCAGCACCTCTCCTGCTGACTTACCGTTCTCTTAATCAAAAGGGCAGGAGGAAGCAGTTGGGATTCACTTTTCTTTTTTTTCCCTTTCAAAGTACACAAATGTCAACTTCCTTAAGGATGTTTGGCATAGCTGAGTTCAGTCATGTAACGTACAAAGTTAGCTTGATCAAAAGGTTGCAGACTGCCCACTGCTAAAATGGAGGGAGAAAAGGAAACCAAGGACTTCTCTGAAGTGTGAATGAGTGCACAGGCCACTGTCACAAGTGTATTTACACAAAGTACATGCTGAGCTGACAAGGGGCTTTAGGAAATGTGAACTTCAACCACTATATTTCCCTATCTTTGCCTTTGAAATGGCAGCAGCACTTTCTTTCGTTTGAATTTTTATTGTTGGGCCCAGCCAAGCATTTTCCATGTAGCTCTGTAGCAACCCCAACCCAGAGCCATTTAGATGTATTTAAAAAACTGTTTTCACTACCAGTCCCCATACTTTAGCTGACGAGTGTAATTCTCCCTGTCTGCATGGACTTGAAAGGGTTAGCACTGATAGAAGCTACCAGGTAGTCCATTCTTTCAATTATTTATTCTCTTACTCTTCATACAAATCAGTATTCATCATGTGGCTATCATAATGAAAAACCCTTGTCAATAATTTCCCTGAAAGATACTTTTAAAAGTAACAGAAAATATATTTTCCATACTTTATCTTAGATTAAACTGTAATTTAACTTGGTTTCAGAAATAGGCAAAAGTCTGTAAATAAGGCTTATGGACATGTCTGAACACACATTCCCATCAAGTACAAAAATCATCATATATGGTTATGATTCCAAAACAAGGCTGGAGGAGATAGTTAATATGTGTAACCATGTAGAGCTGGCATGGTTCACAAGCAACGTTTTGTGCAACCTCATCAGTGCTCTGATGTGAAACTAAAGTGATAAGAAAGTCTAAGGTCACTAGCTCAAAGTTCCAGACAGAACTAGAACTCAAGCTCCAATTTCCTAATCTACGGACTTTTATGTGATGACCATTTATTAGTTAGGGGTGAGGGCTGATAAAAAAAAAAGGAATACAAAATTTTAAGGTTACTGACATGGAAGGACAAAAAGAGATATGAAATGCTAAGAAAACAAAACAAAAGAAAACACTAGTCCATAGAAAAGCTCTCCTTTTACTCACTTGAGATGCCTCTAAATTACTGAGAAGAGCATAGGAGAAATGTGTATGATCACTTTTATATAAAATAAATGAATACATTGTTCTCCCTCTGTGTGTTCTAAAAAAAGATCTCTTTAGAGCAGTTTCCCAGACTTCCCTGATCATAACATTTGACTAAGCTTCTTGTTTCAGACACAAATGCTAAGTTGCCTAGTGGAAATGTCTGATTCTCTAGGTCTGCAGTGGGGCCCCGAAATGTGCACATTTCACAGGTGACTCTGTCGATTGTTAGGATCAGGTAACACTGTCCTAGAGCAACTTGCCACAGCATTTAAAAAATTTCCATTTCTAACGAACTGTCCCATTTCCGTGTTCCTGTTGTGCCTTTTAAGCAGGTGCAGACTCAGACCAAACACTGACCTCCTTCGTTCCTTTAAAATAATTTTAGATACAATTGCTGACTTTTATTTTATTTTAAAGATGTCATTCATTTTTTTCAGAGAGAAGGGCAGGGAGGGAGGAAGAAATGGAGAGATACATCAATGTATAGTTGCCTTTCACCTGCCTCTAGTTACGGACCTGGCTGGAGACCTGGCTTGCAACCTGGTGATGTGCCCTGACTGCGGAATCGAACCAGTGACCTTTGGGTTCGCAGGCTGGCACCTATTCACTGAGTTACTGGCCAGGGCTCAAATGCTGAAGTTTAAGTCTTTTAGCAATAGCAAAAAGTGAAATGGGGTTCTCACCCAGCTCCCTTCCTTCCCACAGAAGCATCGACTTATACTTTCCAAGTGTCAATGACAAATTTGTGTTTTTAAAAAGCCTGTGCTTAGTCAATATACTTTGATTGAATATAGGGTTTCTTTTATTTTTTTTTTTATTTTTTTGCTTTTATTTTAATGGTTTGCCAATCTGGTTGATCAAATTACAAATTTCGACCCTGGTCAGGGTGATCATCAGAAAAATCAGTCTGCCTTTGTTGCATCTCAAGGATATTAACAGTAATAATAATAAGAAAGAACTGCACACAAAAAATGTGGGGAAAGAGGGATGGATGTAATACAACAACAATAAAATTAAATTTTAAAAAAATGTGGGGAAAGAAACTGCTGTATTTGAGCCCAGTCCCCTTTCTACTCAGTGAAACATCTGTCATAGGCCTTTTTGATACATAGAAATAAGCCCTTTCACATCATCTCACCTCTTTTTGATAAGTCAGGCTATCTCCTTCCAAATTCTGTCTGAGAGAAAACTTTTCACTCTATCACCTACCTTTTAGAAAGGCACAACCAGGAAACACTGTCTAATATGAGTTCACCTCTTTGTCTCTCAGTCAGTTTTATTAAATGGATACCCCACACATCAACCAAAAAACAAAAATAGTACGGTCACTTTTTTGTAGCAAGTCCACAATCTTGAGAGAAATTACATTTTGGAGGCAAAGAATGGTCATGCCCTCTTTTAAGCATGAGAGGGAGGGGTGATGACTCTAAGAAATGACTGTTAATTATCATTGTACTGTAGTTATACTATGAATCGCACAATTAATCCCTACTATCAGATTAAACTGGTAAATAGCCTAGGTTGAAAACACAGGTTTGTTCTCCTTGTTTTCCTTAGTTAGATACAGGGGTAGGCAAACAGAGGTTTATAGTTGTGAGTACGTGAAACAGTTTATTCTTGTATTATTATTTATTATTGCATTATTTTTTTATTAACCTACTTTTGCTCACCCTGTACAAACTAACTACAAATTCAGTTTGCCATCATGAGTATGTTTTAACTGGGGAAAAACAGGTCTTTTTCCTTACAAGGCATGTTGCATATTGAGATGATAAAAACCATGGTCAGTGATGTATATAGTTGTAGGGATGCAGTGTTGCAAAAATAAGCACCTAAGTTTAATACGCTGTTTCTTTGGATGATTGAAGCACAATGACTTTTTCCTGCTGGGAGGGCACGTGTCTCCTGAGTGGAGTGAAGTCTGAGAGACAGTGAGTAGTGCAGCCTGCAGCAGGAAATGCACTTGACGGGCGGAAGCCAGGAGGATCAGACAGCATCAGAACAGCATTAGGGACGATGCCTGGAGATAGGAGAGATGTGTGGACTCCTAAGACATGGCTAAAAGATTATAGACAGTAGGTGACCATTTCACTGGCCACACCATTTGCAGTCCACATTTGCAAAGTCTCCTTAATTATGTCAGTGACCAGAGCTAGCCTCTGGGTTAGACCGGAACAACAACAAACAAACTGCCCCAGCCCCTCAGGACTAGGATGACAAAGCCACAGCGACCACAAAGCAGCAGCAGCAGCAGCAGCAGCAGCAGCAGCAGCAGCAGCAGCAGCAAGCGCATGGCTGTGACCTGTGGTTCTTGCCCATCAAAGAGCTGTGCCCTGTCTGCTCCCACTAACAGGCAGATAAATACAGAGATCTGTCGGCAAGTACATACTTATGTATATCTACCGCTTCCTCATACGGACCTACAGAGAATACCTAACAGCTTCCAGTGATGTAGCACATTTACCCACTAATAGGGGTGAGACCTATTACTCACAAATAGGTGACAATAAGCATCAATATGCAGGTCTTAACCTCAGTTTGTGGGCAGAAACCCGTATTCCATTGCAGGCTGATGGGTCTCCTATTCGGACAGTCCTTGTTTAATTTTCCAAACACCCTTCCTCTAAATAGTGCTACTCTACTCTGTACAGACAGACAGGTTTGACAAGCAGAGCCATCAGTTTCACATTCGCTAGGCCAACTGCTGGGAAAAATTGGGCCTAGCATATACCTGGGCTTGACTGACTGGGGAAGAGGCAAGTGCGTTTGGCATTTAGGAGGTATTTTCCACACTAAAGACTCAAAATGCAGATTGGAAACCTTAAGGAAAGTTGTTCCTTTTCCAAATTCATGAAATCAGAATAGTTTAAAAATATGTATGGTGGTCGACTGTGGGGTGGTGGTGGTATATATTATATTGAACCCATGAGATAGAGAGAAAAATAAGACATGGTCCCAATCTACAAAGAGCTCTGAGCAGACAATAAAAAGCACCCATTCAAATAACCGTAATAGAAAAGAGGGCACTTGCCTTAAATGTATACACACAATTCTTGGTCAACAGGAAGCTGAATAGAGACATGATATACTGGTCAATTTGTTCTGCTTTAAGAAGTGTCAGAACCGTCTATGTAAAGGCTACCTGGATGCATGATAACAGTGGAGTGCTGTTGCCCATGACCAAGTCCCGGAATATTTTTGGGGTTGTTGAGACTGTCTCAGGGGTAAAGGGTGAGCTTGGGATAATCTTGGAAGTTTTGCTAGCAAATAGTTCCCCTGGAGGTTTCCTGTTTGGGCTGATCCGATTGGACTGAGGAAGGAATGGAGAAAATGTAGAAGGGTTCTAGCACTATTTCAGGAGTCAGACAGTAAGAATTAAGAACTAAACCAAAGGTAAAAGAGTGAAATACTTAAAGCTTTAAAATTTTAAAGACAGTATTGATATGATGGAATGAGAATGGCATTGCACCTCTGTGGTCTTCCTTCCCAAACCCATAATCCCAGGCTATGAGAAAAGCATTAGACAAACCCAAATTGAAGGACATTCTATAAGATACCTGATGAGTACTCCTCGATATTTCAAGATCATGGGGGGTGGGGGGATTTGAGAATCTGACACACACCAGAGAAGCCTTGGGAGACATGACAACTAAACATAATGTGCTCCTGGATGGGGTCCTGGAACAGGAAAACTAGTGAAATCTGAATGAAGTGTGAAGTCTAGTTAATATTAAAGCACTTGCCAATGTTGATTTCTTAGTTATGGCAGATGTAGCATAGTAACATAAGATGCTATCAACAGGGGAATCCAGGTAAAGGATATATGGAAACTGTGCTACCTTTGCAGATTTTCTATATATCTAAAACTTCTCTAAAGCAAAAAGTCAATTAAAAAACAAGAACTAAAAAGTTAAGAACCCACAATGAATCCTGAATCCCCCTGAGGTTTCCCAGAATCCTGCATATTAGAAACTCATCAATGAAAACTCAGAGGGGTCCCTGTGTCCCCTGCGTTTATTCTCAAGCAGCCAAACTTTGAGGATCCATTATGTTATTCAATAATATAATATAATATTGTAATATAAAGTAATATAATATAATAAATGTAATATAGTGTAATAAAGCCCTCACTGATTGGAGACTTGAATGAGCTTTAGCACCCACTTCCCAACCTGTCCCTACACTCCAATCAGTAATAGATTTCATTAAAATCAAATCAAAAGACAAATGGATTTAGGAGATATTTTCCAGTCAAAGTTATGGTTAGGTAGGACTAGGGTTAGGGTTGGTAGGGAAGAAAAATGAAGAGACCAATTAATGTCTTTTTCCTTTTTAACATCCACCCCCTTTTCCCCCCAAATCTCCACAGCCACGACCGTGCTAGGAATTTGAGGGCTCTACATCTGAATAACTGTAGTTGCCTTCAGCTGGCACTGGATTGGTTTCAACCCCCTCAACCTACCCCTTGATTTATAGCCAGGTTAACTCCTAAAACTCTGCACCTCTAAAATGTTTCTGTTATTGAGCAAACCCTTATTGAATTCTAATTCTACAACAGCCACTGCTCTCATCACCCACAAAGAATAAATTCTGGATTCCACCTGACCTTTCCAACTTCATATCCTCACCTTCACATGTATCTCCTCTCAAGTTTCATTACTTCCTATACACACCAATTTCATTCCCACTGCAATGCCTTCTTTCATGTTGAAATTTTTCTTCATTCTCCTTACTTTCCTGGTTTCTGATACCATGCAAGTCATACTCCACGTCCCCTTCTCCCCAAAAGACCCTTTCCCTTCATCCTTCAATGCTCAGCTTTTGCATCTATAGCCAAAGTTCTCCCTCTCTTATCAAGCCTTCCATGTACCATTAGAGGTATCTTGATGGGAATTCTTGCAGCGGTCACTGCCGTTTTTTATTGCTCAGTTCAGTGCATAATAGTCATTTCTACCTAATTAGATTTAGGATTTAAATACTAATCTTTGCAATAAGATTATATAAACTAGAAGCTCCTTGTAAGCTGTTGTTGCGTCTCTATTAACTAGCATGATATATACAAATTAAGATAAGCATACTTGTTTCTAAATTTAATTTGTATCTTGTCCTCTTTTAAAAAACTATTTTTCCCTTTTTTGGTAAGCATCAAAAATAGTGACAATAAAGGGAACGCAATAAATATATCAACACGTAATGGTCGGTGGTCTTTACTGGCTGTAACAACGCTGCATTTTGCTGTTAGTTCCTCTTCTTTTTATCCATGATATTTACTATTAGATACACTCTATGTAATGTCAATATTACCCAATTAAATTTTACAATAATTGAGCTTTGAAAGTTGTTAGCATCAGCCTAAAGTTAGAGCAGGTACAGGGGCAATGGAAGGAGCTAATTTAAGAATCGTCATGGGAGGCATAACAAGTAACACAACACATAGTATGCCAAGGTTGCTGAACACTGTTTCTTGCAGATAAGATTTGATGTCAGCTTTCACTTGCTTGTTATTGATATAGCATATTTTTTTTCAAAACATAATACATAAAAAAGGTATGTATAACATGATATGGAGATCAAAATCAAGGTTAGAACCAAGGGCATCAGATTAAAATGCAAATGGGTAATGAATAACTTGTAAGATTAAAGTTCACAAATTTCCAATGGGAAAAAGGAGCCAGCAAAGTGGTAAAGACACAGCAGTGTTCATGGTTCCACGGAGTAAAACATGAAGCAGATAGGAGGGTAGGCCTACCATATGGACTGGATATTAGTACTGAGAGTTTAAAATCAGGTAAGAAGATAGAAATAAGTAGAAGGATTTTGACTGGAATCCTAGGAATAACAAGCAGGGGCAGTGAATACAGTGGCCTAAGTGGACAATGAGGTCACCATTTAGAACATCAGGTAGCCAGCACTATGGCCTAGATGAAGAGGCTGATAGTAGAACATTCATTCATTCATTCACCCTATATTTATGAATTAAGCTAGAGCTATAATTGTGACTTGACCAGTAGATATGGACTAGATGATTCTTAACAGAATTCATAGTTTAGGAAGGACTTAAGTGATGAGAGGAGACCAACTAGAGTAAACAGGTAATGAGTGAGGCCTAGCAACTAATTCTGTATCAAGTATTTGAACCTAGTGTTAAGGATGAACTCAGTATGAAGACCACCTCATCCAAATTATGAATTCCTCATGTGCCTACAAATACATTCAGATTAATATGCTGCTGAAACTTGAGTCCACAGCTGGGGCAAGCAAGCATCCCTAGGTGAACGGGGTATGTGTGTGTCTGTGTGTGTGTGTGTGTGTGAATGCATGCCTGCATGTGTGTAAATTTTATCCTAACAGGTATTAATCATAATGCTATAGCACAGTAACAAGTGAGGATGAAGAGAATAATAATGTTAATTGTAAAACAGCTAATGTTTATTGTAGCTCACTATATACCAGGCTTTGGTTTCCTTGGTTTAAATATTTTACATTTATTAGATTAATTACTGCCCACAGTAATTTTATGATGAAGGTGTCTTCCCCATTTTATAGATTAAGAAACTGAGGCAGTAAAAATTAAAGCTTCCCCAAGGCCACACAGATAGTAAGTTGTAGGACACAGGCAGTCTGCACACTTACTCTGCTATGCTGCCTAAATCCAGGAGAACAATAGCAGAGTTGTACTACCTCTTGTAGAAGCTTATCTATGGCTACATGCTACCTTCTTTTTCACGTTCCATGGAGAGAGATGATTTAAGGCCACTCTTCCCGGAGTAGAGCCTTTCTCAAACATGTGATAATGGCATATTATGTTTTTAAGCCTATGATAAAAGCATCATGGTAACAGATGGGAGAGTTCGGCTCTTTAAGACTTTAATTATACTATTTAAACAATAAATAAATATTGTGATGAAGTAGTAGGACAATAGACTAATGTGGAAAGTAAATTTTAGTCTCAGTCAGCTGCTAAGTGTGAGTCTGGTTCTCTACCTCTCCCTCTTCCATTTCTCTACAGGGTGAAATAAGTATTAATAAGGTGACTATAAAACATTTACCTTATGAGAAGTTTTATTATTGCTGTGATTTTCTCAACCATGGTAATTCTGCTGGGATTTCTTATTATCTTATTAAGATAATATGTACTCAGATGACTCCCAAGCCCAGGAAAGAGTGACCAAATAAAACATCAGAATCATGATGACTGAAGAAGTTTGGACTCAAGTGTCCAATTCTGTACTGTTCACTCCTGACAAAGTTGGATTGTTAACACAGCAATATGAACATGAAATTTTCATTAAAAGCCAAGGAGAAAAGTACTTAGCTTTGAGTCTTTCCTTATTGGTCTCCTGGAGTAATTTCTAAAGTGTCAACTAATAAATACTACTTCAGAATTTGCAATTTTATATACACTTATTTTCCTTAGAGTGCAAACATTCAGGTCAATTATTATGGCTCTCAATTTTCAGCCTGACTATATAGCAAGACACAATGTTACTTTTAAATATCTAGGAAGTGAGTGTTGCAGGCTAGTGTGTAACCTGCACCTTACTGGACACTAAGGCTATCTCATACTGTTATTTTCACATGTGCACTGCATCAAGGCAAAGAGGGAAAGAATTGGGCAAGGACTCAGGCTGTAAATCCTGCTGTATAGGTAAGTCTTAAAGTCCCTACTTTTCTAGCCTCAACATGTTGAAAGACCCTGACCTTAATCTGAGTAGAGAATTCCTAAAGCAGAAAAATGGGAACACCTGAACTTGTCAGGAGCAGCTGGGCCCTTTTAGCATTCGACTTTCAATGAATAATAAACCTGCTTTTATCCCTTAGCCTGTACCAGCTGCAAAGGTGACAGATACCTGTCATATTTTAGGACAGCTTATCACCTCAACCCCTGGAGTGATTGAGTATTTATAGACACAAAGATAGAAACATAAAGCACAGATATATAGGCAGGAGTCCCCTGGAGGTGGCGATTAGGACTAGGCAGTAATTTCAGCTTGAAGTTCCTATGACTTAAATAGCCACTTGAGCTCTGCTCTTGCAGTTTACGATGTCAATAGAACCCCTAAATGAAATTACAGCCTTCTGGTACGCAGCAGGGCATCCTTTCTCTGCCATGCAATGTACACGGCCGGGAGAAATTGCTCTGTATATGGAGTTTCACTAAAGCAGAATTTATCATAAGGCTGCTCTGCTAAAATATAATTATGCTGTTATTCACTGGATAACACATCTAATGACTCAGGGTGCACTTGATAGCCATGTTTCAGTGAACACAGACGCATGTCCTGATGTGAACTGGGCACTCCAGTGCTTCAAAGCACTATCGATTTCAATTCTACCATAATTTACACCTGGCTTGTTTTGCCAATAGCTTGAACCCATGCTAACACTGAAATATACACATTCAAATATTAGATAAATCAGGAAAAAAAAAACTGTGCAGCAAAAATGCATGCAGAAAACTTTCCAGAATTCTGCCTTTATAATTATCTCCCTTGATGCTAATTAAATATTCTGCATGACTTTCTTGTTAGGCTTGGGTGTTTCCTCTGTTATCACTGTGCCATGGTTGGTAGTGATTGTAACAGTAACCTCTTATGTTTGTATAAACTTCCAGGGCAGCATCTGACTGCCAGCCATCCTGGTTCCACCTCTACCTAGCATAATTACTGGAACCTAGTAGTTGCTCATAATAACCTTCTCTAAGTCTTCTCTTCCTCTCTGTTTCATAAGTGTGGTCTACCCTTTTGCTTTCTGTCCACATAGTTTCCTTGAGAAAAGTCCACTCCATAGTTTTAACTATCACCATGATGCTATTAGTTCAAAAGATTGCCAAACTTATCTCCATCCCTGACCTACTCCCAGCTTTCCTGACTAATTCCAACAGCCTGCCAGATATCGCTCTGAATTTTCTCCCAACATCTCAAAATGAACACATTCAAAAGCAAATATATCATCTCCCCCACCCCTCCCTACAACCTTGCTCCTCCTCCTCATAGCTTTTCTTCCTAAATTGTGTAAGGCAGAATCCTGGGAGCAATCCAAAATTCCTCTCCTCTTGATGTCCAGCCCTAAGGTCATTAAATTGTGTCCATTCTGCCTTTTATCTCTTGACCGTGTCTCCTCCTCTCTATTCCCATAGTTATTGTCCTAGTTCAGAGCTTCATTGTTTCCTGACTGAACAATTTCAGTTGTCTCCTAATTCATTTTCCTGTCTCTATTCTCCCATTCCTCCAATCTACCCTCTACCTTTCCGCCAGGGTGATCTCCTCTAACACAATTTGGTAATTAACCTTCTC
The DNA here is from genome assembly GCA_004026585.1 of Noctilio leporinus. Taxonomy (NCBI): domain Eukaryota; kingdom Metazoa; phylum Chordata; class Mammalia; order Chiroptera; family Noctilionidae; genus Noctilio; species Noctilio leporinus. The sequence goes on from PVIW01000261.1 coordinate 314,152, forward strand.
TACGTAAAATCTTTCAATGGGTCCCCAAATGCCACAAGATGAAGTTAAAACTTCTTTGCATGAAAATCAAGGCCCAGCATGCTTGTTCCCTGCCTACATCTACAGCATCATTTCTCCCCACAGATACTGAACCCTAACTCTGCCAAGTTATTGCCTATTTAAGTGTCTTTGCCTCAGCTGGTCCTCTTACTGAATGTTCTTCCTCTTTCTGGCTATCAGGGAAAACCCTTCAAGGCCAGAATGGATTTATTAGCTGTCTTATAAAGCTTTCCCCGATCCTCTACCCTAGCTACATTCAGCTAAACACTCCTAATTTTGTGCCTCTGAGCTTCCTTGAATACCCTTTGATTACCATACTTAGCCTAGGGCGTTAGCAAACTTGTTTCTCCTCTAGTGAGCAGTTCGAGACCTGTCTGATTCATCTCTCTGTACTGTCAAAGACGAAGCCACAACCTTCACAACAGCACATCAAGGCCTATGTGCTCAGGCCCCACTGCCTTGCCTACCTCTCCACCTACCATTCTTCTGCTAGCCCCCTCTGGTCCTGTTTCAATTCAAACTTGCCAGATGCATTTTTGTCCAGGGCCTTTGCACTTAGTAGTTCCACTGCCAAAAATGCTCTGGCCTACATATCCACAAAACTTGCTTCTTTACCTTTCTCAAATGCTGACCCTTGAATAAGGCATACCCTCTCCATCCAATTTAAAATTTCAGCAGTACACATACATTCTCTCAATCTTTCTCTCTTTTCCTATTTTCATTTTTCTCTGTAACTTATCTCTGTCTTACATGCTATATATTTTACATATGTACTTATTTGTCATCTTTCTCCCATGCCTAAAATGCATTACAAGACTAGAGATTTCTTTGTTTTGTTTACTGTAATGCCCATTCCAGACCTTGGAAAAGTGTTTGGGTGCATAGCATGTGCTCCTCAATTAATATTTGTTAATAAATGAATCAGTCTTTATCTTCTAGAATTATATCTGATGCAGAGTATGGGTTCAAAAATGATTTTTGAATTAATAACTAAAATAGTGGATTAATGAATTAATGTTAAATCCATGTTTAATGAATGTAGTGAGGGAGATAGTCTTCGTAACCTGATCCTCATAACAATGCTGGTAAATAAGTTGAATGGGTATTATTATCCTCATTAGACAAATGAAGCAGATGAGTCCCAGAAAGGTTAGGAGCTTAAATTAAAGCTACAGGGGAAGCTTAATGTTTGCTACTCTATTTATTTATTTTAAAAGATTTTATTTATTATTTTTAGAGAGAGGGGAAGGGATAGAGTCAGAAAGGGAGAGAGACATCTATGTACAGTTGCCTTTCCACTACAGACCTGGCTGGAGACCTGGCTTGGCAACCTGATTACGTTGCCCTGGCTGGGAATCAAACCAGCAACCTTTGGGTTGGCAGGCTGGCGCCTTATCCACTGAGCCACCAGCTAGGGCTTAGCTACTCTTTTCAATTCTCTACTAAAAGGTAGAAACCATTCTTTGAATGAGGTTCATGATGTACCTTTAACATTTATTACACTATTTTGATTTCTTTTGACTCAGAAGGTAATTAACAGGAGGTGAAAGGTGCTAATATTTTTTATTACAACTTGTGTATTTCTTTATTAGGTCCTTTTCATAAAACAGATCCTTTTCTTTCATTTTCAAAAGTAGATTAGGCAATACAATTTTACCCCTCACAGTGGACTGCACATGACTACCCAAGAGGACTTCATGCCTTAAATCCTGCCAGAATGAACTGGAAGGTGAGTGTGGCATTTGTAGCTTGAGGATGAACCGGTTGCTGAGCGCCAAGCCTGTGCTAATGGAGATGTCCTCTACGTGCTAACACCCAAAGGAGAGCAATTCTACCACAGAACATTTCAGTTTTTGGCATATCTAAGGAGAGTTAACTTTCCATTGTTCAAGGGTTAATTATCCATTATAGGAATCACTTCTCTTTCTCCCTCTGGCTGCTTTCCTCTAGGAATTCAGTTTACTAGATAAAGCAGGGAAAATAGAGTGAGATGAAAATAAAACCAGTACATTTCATTCGTATATACAGTATTAGAAGCTCTACAAAAGAATTCACTGCAAGAGACAGAATTACGTGTAGTTTGGGGACTGCCAAGTTTATTGACCATTGATAACGTGTACTTAAAGATTATTTTACACAGTATTTTGGTATCTTTCAAATATTGTTTGTTGCAGTCTGTTTGTAGTATATGAAGTTACTCCCTGGATGTGCTCACGTCAGCTGTGAACCAGTTAGGGTGCTGAAGTGGGCCCTTCTCCTCCCATGTCCCCAGAGCACTGAAGGTGCCTTAGTGTGCAGTGGCTTAATCACTAAAGCAGTGCCAATCCACCCTGCCCTTTTTTCTACACATCTATAAGAAACAATTGCACTTGACTCATACTTGCCTAAAACAGGGCATTTAATTAGTGCTTGTTAAGACAGTGGAAATGATTTGCCTGCCCCTCTCTTTACTGGGTTGTCTGCTCTGCCCCTACCTTATTTAGTTCATGGGCATTGAGAGCCAATCTCCATGCCTTTCCCAGAAGACACAGCCTGAGCTTCTTCACTGTTGAGTTAGAGGGAAGAACCACTGTTTGACTGCAAGCAAGTACGGACAAGCTGGAGAGACCTTTGGTCAACATGATACATCACAGATGAGTTTAGCACCTTCAGACTGCACAAGCAAACCAGGCTGCACTACTGGCCACCCTCACAAGTCCGGGAATATAAATGGAACTACTGCAAGCTAGTAGTTCGGACTGTCCCGTGAGAAATCACCTGGGCATTTTAGGGATTAGGGAAGCTACTTTGGCAAATGACAGGGCATACTGCTGGCTGGTTGGAAGATCTACTACGCTAGTTTAAGGGGTTCAGAAATAGAAGAATTTAATGATTTGTTTTCTGGACATATTTCTTCCAATTTTTTTTTTTTTTTTTTACTTTTTTAAAAAGATTTTATTTCATTATTTTAGAAGGAGGGGGAGGGAGAGAGGCAGAGAGGGGAAGAGACATCAATGTATGGTTATTTCTTCCATTTTGATAAGAAAGATGTATTCATTGATCTTCCATTCAGATTGAGGCAGTTTGACATTATTCGAGGCAGATAAATAAACATAACATGCAGCACCTGCCCTCTAACCACTTACAATTACATTAAAAAAACACTTCAAAGCAGTATATGATAAGTAACAAATGAAAGCTGTAAATTTTTAAAATGATATCACTGGAGAAGGAGAAGTTTGCTTTACGGAAAGCTTCAGAGAAAATAGTGTGACTTGACAAAGATATGACTTGCCCAGGGACCTGGAAAGGTATCTGGAAAATTATAGTTGCTGATGCAGGTATGTAAATAGAGCATCAAAGTATTTAAAGTATAACTAAACTGCTGAGAAACTAGAATAAACTGGGTCATTTGTACATAAATTCATTCTTATAAAATAAAGTGATTTCATTAAATATATTCTCATTTTTTAAACAATTAATAGCAAATTAATTACTTTCTATTTAATTTTAAAGTACTTTATACATATAGAAATTAATACTTTCAAGTTGCCCATAATAGAATTTAGGTTTATAATCTATCATGTATATTTAATGAAGGATAATTACCAATCTTATTTTCTAACTAAATCTTAACTTTCACAGGTTTGGTTCAAAAATAGTTGTGTAAGATTACTGTTGTAAGTATGATAAAATGTCAACGACACGCCGCTTATGGTCAATTTGAAAAATGTTTGATTGAACTCTAAGAAAGTAAGCCCATATTAACAGTTGAACATAGGTATGTGATTATGAGTATAAATATGTTTTTACGAGATAACAAAGATACACAATCACATGATAATACTTTTTAACTTTTTTAAACATGTATCTTTTAAAAAGAATGACATAAATATCAAAAAATGTGCTTCTATACAAACAAGGAAGAACAATTTCTTATTTGGTCAGTCAAAATTCTGTCATTTAGCAATGTCATTTGTCTGTTTGTGCATACCTAATTAAGTGAATATAACTTATAGGAAGTGCTTGTCATTAATGTCTATGTAAGAAAATACACATTTTAAAACATGAATCTTCTGAAATGGGATAAACACTATAAAACTAAATTTTTGATAGTACACTATAAGGTTTAAGTATTGTATAGGTGTTGAAAAAATGAGGTAATAGTAACACAACCTTTAAGCAGAAAGAAAGCATCATTATTTTGTCTATCAAAAGTGTACTGATCAAATCTGACTTTCATACTCCACTTAGCCATGCAATTCTTCCATGGCCATGTGGAACTCCAGATCTTGGCAACAATAAGGAAAATCTCTTTGGCAGGTTATATTTGTTAAATGTCATCTCTTAGATATTTGTGTTTACTTATTCTCTGCTTAACAACGCTGACAAATTTTTTTATACAGACATAGATGATTTCAGTAAAAAAATGTCTTCAAAGTATTAGAAATCCAGCTTGCCGCCTGTGTAGTCCTAATAGATACACCTGCTATAGACTAAACAGACAGTTCTCCTGGGAGGCTGTGCAACCTGAGTTTTATATTATATATTATACCATATTTAAAATTAGAAAAAAAAATTTCTAATTTTTCACCTGAGGCCATAATTTTATTGACTTTTTTAGAGAGGGGGGAGGAGGGAGAGAGAAAGAGAGAGGGAGAGAGAGGCAGAAAGAGAGACACAAAGAGAGAGAGAGAAACATTATGTGAGAGAGTAACACTGATTGGTTGCCTCCCATACACGCCCAGACTGGGAATCAAACCTGCAAACTTTTTGGTATATGGGACAATGCTCCAACCAATTGAGACACAGATAGGTCATGTTTTCATGTTTAAAATTTTTGACTACCATTTTCCCATTCAACTTCTTTCTTTAGAAACAAGAAACCTAATGGAAATCCCTCCCCACAAATAACACATTATATTTACAAATAGTATGGTCATCACTAACATGGCTTAACTGAAACAGGCAAATTACATATATTAAACTCATAGTATGCTGGTCCTAATAAAACTCTGAGACTGCCTCCTGTCACAAGAACGGCTGAGGAATTTAATGTCCTCACAAACTATAGGCATTGTGATAGGAAGCTGATTCTGCTCTAGAGGTCACTAACAGACCCTAACTTGCTGCAGCAGAGAGCAGTCACTGTAGAGAGTTTGGTTCTGTATGAGCATGCCTGAGTTATATGGTTAAGAATCTAAATTGTCCAGAGTAGCAAACAAAATTCCAAAGCTAATTACCAATGTAATATGTTGGATGACTCCACCAGCTTGGACAAGAATACATACAACAGACACACATAATACACATCTGGTTAAATGTAAAATCAATTATTGCTAAAGCATTTTTCAACTTTTAGGAGGAATCTACTGGCAATGTGTTAATAGCAAGGAACACTAAAACAATAAAATGGCATTTCTTTCCAAATATTTAAGACCATCGAGTAAGTGCCCCTTAGGCTGGGCTGTCTTGTGGTTCTTGGAAGTTTTAGCCTATAAGAACCATATTGGGGACATCAAAGGCTCTTCCCTCTCTCCAAAGAGCAATTTGCTTCAGATGCTGTCACACAGCAAATGCTTTTATGGCCATGTTTGTTTGTTTGCTTGTTTTTTCCACTCAATATTTTGGAAGATGCTGGATTCTTGAAATTGGAAAGAAGACAAGAAAACAAAGTAAGACTAACTATTGTGGAAGAGCAACTTAGTAGAGACTTGATGGTAAAGGACAAATACACATTCCAATTGAAATTCTACTTCCAGGGAGAGTGTGAATTATTAATAAGGACATAGAAGGCATACATTGACTCCAAAAGCTGGTCTGTTGACTTCTCTGTTAGTTTCATATTAGACAGGATGCAATCACCCCCATTCCATTCCTTCAACAATGTCCCATAGCACATTTAATCAGAGCCTCTTATATTAAGGACAGTACTATATTTGGGTTTTATACTGTTAGGATAGTCATCTAGTTTTCCTATGTCAGGATGATAAATTTCCCTGAAACTAAATAAGGATTCTCATTGCATTCTTCTGTTCAAAACTATGAATGCAGAGGAATAAAGAAGAGGGTGTAACAAATAATTTTTTTCCAATCGTTGGGTGGGGGGAAGTCCCCTACCATTTAAAAGCAATCAGTTTTTAGCAAAGAGTTCTTTAGAAGAATAGTATTAACACTATCCTTTTGCTATGCACCCACTTCTCTTTCTTGCTTAGCTGGGCACATAAATATTCTGAGCATAATATAAATGTTCAGAATAGAGATGCATGAAAAGTTGGTAGACAGGAACTTCAAGTGTACGATGAATCCCACTTTCACTTCCCCCTCCTACCACCCCGAATACTACCTCCCTCCCCACTCACTCACCTATCTTCCTCCTCCTACCAGCATGTGTGCTAGGCATGTCAAGGCTGACATCCATCACTGGAAGCACGAAACCTACGCCTGCAGGCTCCTCCTGAGCATAGACTCAAGGCTCTGCCATTGTCCTTAGAGTGCTCTCAGCTGTGCACGCTAGTCTTCGCCATCACGTTGGATTGTTTGGTAGCTATTTGAAAATCTGTATTCTTTTTTCTTTTTAAAAACACCCGTTATTTCCTGACTCCCTCAGAGACACCAAGAATAGAATCCTTGACACATCAAATTCTGGAACCTCACCACTCACCAAGGCTGTGGTTCCTGATCCAAGGAGTGGCGACTGAGATTCAGCTCAGTCTCTTGAGAGTGTCCAGGCCTGGCTGCTAAGCTCCCTGCTCTGATTAGTTTGTCGAGTTCACTGTGTTCCAGAGTGCTGAAGCACAGAAATTAGGGAGGGGAGGTGGAAGGAAAATCACTGGAGCCTCTTACGATCTAGCTTCCACTAACTAAGAGGAAATGTCTTATAAATAAACAACAGCAACAGAAACAAAAAAAAAAAAAAAAAAAAAAAACCATCCCGTCCTGCCAGAGGAATGTACATTATTGTCTCCCGACGGAAAACTTTACACCACACCAGAATGCAGCTATGTCTCCTGAAACTACCTCCCTCAAAACAGAAAGAAAACAGAGAACCAAAAAGAAAAGGAGAACAAAAAAAGATTTTTTTTTCCATCCTCTTGAATTCTGTTGGGAAGTTCATTTGCGTCCCCAGTAGACAAACTAAACTAAGCAGTTTCTACAGTGTCACTGTTCCAGGATTTCTTGTGGAGGCTGCTTATTAGCAAAATTTTGTTTCTGCCCAGATCATTGCTGTGCCATCCGGACATTTTCAGAAGGGAAGTTCAGGGAAGGTGGGGGGAGGGTTTGACTGTGGAGGAGAGGAAGAAGAGAGGACAAAGGAACACCCCTGGTGAACCGGAATGGCCTAGCCACAGCCATGAGAAAGCCAGCCCCACCCTCCACCCATCTCCTGCTTGTTGAGGACTTGGTGATGCGGTGTGTTTAATCTACTTACTCTTTCTGCTCGGGAGGCTGAGGTTCCTACATTTCCAGCTCATGCTGGACTGTACCGTAAGCAACAAGTGAAATGAGTTCAGTGATCTCATTCTAGTCCTTCGACTCCTGTCCACATCGCTAAGCGACTGCACAGCTTGGCACAGGCCAGGATGAGTCAGCAGTCTCTGGTCATGAGAGGCCAGGCCCGGAATGGCAGGGGGGGTTTAGGTCAGCAGCAAAATGAAGCCGAAAGCCAGTCTGGATGGCAGGGCTCAGCTCTGCATCACACGGAGATACTGCCGGTTAAACTGAAAGCACCTCATCAGCTCTGGGGTGAAGATTGTAGGATTACAGAAAAAAGGAGCAGCAGGGAAAAATGTAAAACAGCTGCCTACCAAATACAGCAAGGACAAATTAGAGTACCAGTCAGAAAAAGAGGGCACTGGTAGAGCCCTGAAGGAGAAAAGATGCTCATTAAGATTCTGGAATACCTTTTCTTCCATGAGCTCCTGAACTTGATTTGAGAAATAGAGTGGTTGCCTATATACGATCCTGCTATTTCGGTATTGCTTTCCTGATTTGGTAAGTAGCAAAACAGATAAATAACAGCAAATCATTGCAGTTAAGTAGCAAAAAGGAGCCTCAGACTGCATAAAATAAAGTAAGAGCCTAATATCTCAAAAAGGTGCATTTGGGTCAACAGTGTCCTCATACTGTATATCCTGCAAAACACTGGTCACAAATGGTTAAAAAGAAATACTCCTCAACTTGGGTTGCAGGGGTGGGGGTGGGGAGGGGAGGTGGTAGAGAAGAGCTGAGAGAAAAGAAAGGCATAAATCCATGATGAAACACTGGAGAAATATGCCATGTCTGTATTTCGATTCAATGGGGTCAGCATAGACCTCCATCAGGAAGTGACACATCCCAGCACTAGGAGTTGCCAACACCTCCCCTGAGCAGCCAGTCATACAGCAAGAGGAGAGGGAAGATAAAATGGTAGAGGGGGAAACAAATTAGTAACAGACATTTTGTTTTGGAGGAGGCAAACTGCCTTATAAGCCAGCTGATGAAGAAAAGTCTTCGTATCTGAAATAAACTTAGAGAAACCATATCTAGATATGGAAACAAGTGGAGGCTTAGAATTAGCAGCAAATAGTAATGATAAGTGGCCCAAAATAAGAAAGCAAGCCATCTCAAGTCAAATGGTGAGCAGCAGGAATAGTACGTGAAGAGAATAAGATCAACATAATTGGGATACACCAGTAAAAGAATTCTTGAAAGTTCTTTGAAGAGGAAAAATAAGCACCCACCATATGATTATATGCCTAATCCCTGTCCCTTAGAAATGCACAGAAAATGTAGAGTAAATTCATTTAGCCTCACTCCAGAGAGTATTAAATCATCTTAGCACATCTTTAATAAATGCTTACCCTTGGGCTAATTAATGCACATTGTAGTCTTAGTTTCCTTCTCTTTGAAATGGAACATTATCACACTCACTGAATCATTACTAGGACTGAATCAATGTTTGGCCAACATTTGTCCTTATCACAGCAGCACCTGGTCACATGGTGAACACTCAATAATTTGCTATTATTTTGATTTGACTACCATAGCCTCATAAGTGCCCAGTGAAAGAATCATCTCCAGTGTTGTTCCACCTGATCGGGTGGTGCCAATACGAAGAACACTCTAGTCAAATCAGTTGAGCAACAGTCCTTGGATAATTCTGCTTTAAAAAGCTTCTTTCTGTCAGGGTATGCAAAAGATACTTGAACACAGAGGATACTGAAAATCTTTTACGTTAAAATCTTGATTTGGGGTATGTACGTTGCCAGAGCAGCTCAGAGCCTAACAGTGTCCTATAACTAGAGACCCAAAAAAGAAGAGGGTTGTTCAGAAGCTTCTCCAAAAGCAACAGGATAAAAGTGCTGTTGGCCTTAACCGCATGATGAAGGCTTTTCACCAAAGGGGAAAACTTGGTCCCGTTGATCATCCCGGCCTAATTGATTAATTGTGGGTCTGACCATCTGGCTGATGAATGCTGACACCCAACAGTGATTACTGTGTAACACAAAGCCGGATGTGCTCTCCCAGATGCCTCCCACAATAATGGCAGCTCTGAACTTAAGGTTAGTTTATTCAGGCCTCTTGGCTCAGTCTCTTCATGGAACAGTGGTTGTGGCAGGGAATATTTTACTAGACCTGGTCAAGCATTATCTTCTCTTATTTCAGTTACCCCCTCCTTTTCAGCTTTACGCCTACTCTCTCCTGAGCCCACTTTTGTACATAATCACTTTTCATGCAAAGCATTCCATCTGTAGTTTTCATCATATTGTCTGATGCTCTCATTTCCGGTTGCTCTATTCAGAAAAATATTTGACTGGTCTAAAAGACCTGTGTTGCTGTTTCGCAAGAACTCCTATCGAGACATTTTTATTATATCTTCTCTGCTGCTGGTTTACTTCAAATTACTCTGTGCTTTCAAATAAAGGAAATTATTTTACCTAACTCATGAGCCTGATTAAAAGGCTCATACACATATGGCCCCAGTACTCCATGAGGCTAGTAGAATGCAAGCCTTAATAGAAGATAATTCTTACATCTTGAACCTACATCTGATCCTCAATTGTTTGTGTCCCGCAAGAGGATTCTTCCCTTGAGTACTCTGGAGCACATTTCATTACCAGGGAAAGGAAGTCAAGCTCATGTAAATAACCAGGATCAATAACAATGCCACCCACAAACCAATCTATGCTAGCAGCTAACCTGTATGTGGGAGAACTCTCTAAGCCACTCAAATCTCAATGTGTAAATATAAACCCTGAGAAATAACAACCAAAATATTTTATTGGTTTTTTTTTTGTTTGTTTGTTTTTGTGGGAAGGTATCGGGGAGTAGTAAATTGACACAAATGTCTTGCACAAGCTTGGCCAACAGGTCACAATGAATGAGGATCATCTATTTCTCCTCTCCTTTTCCCAGACTGATTACCATCTCCAAATTCATCATGTTTCTTGCTCCCCATCTATGCTGAGTTCCTCTACATTCCAGGCTGGGTTAGTGTTAATTTTCAGTAGAGAATGGCAGCAACATGCTAAACTACAGAGTTTCAGACTGGGAGTTGGGAAATGTTTTTGGCCTGATTGTCAGTAAACAACTATGTGTCTAGGGCAAGTCAAGTCCCTTAACTCCCCATGTCTCAGTCTTTTCATTGAAAAATGATAGGGTAGGACTGCATGAACTCCACAGTCTCTGCCAACACTAAGATTCTATGGTTCTATAGCTCATTTCCTTTTTCTCCCTGGCATCAACTGCTCAACAACTCTGCTTATAGTCATTTCTCTGCTCTCAGTTCCTGATGGAAAAATATCTCCTTCATTTGCTACCCGGTATTTGGTATCTGTAACCTCTCTTTCTCTTTCTGAGTCATAAATATGAACATATCCAGATAGATGCTTTAAATTTGAAGGCGTTTAAGGAGAATAGCTTTCCCATGTAGAACATTTAGTGCAGCTCGGCATGAAGGAAGCCAGCCATCCAAAAGTGGAGCAAAGGGGCCAATTCACAATCGAGAGGAAGCCTTTCATAATAAGAGTCTCAGACTCTTCAATTTAGATAAAGCTAAATGCTACCAAATTCCAACTACTTTCCTAATCAATCCCAGACACCATCACAGACACTTAGGACTAAAAATTGGAGGGCCAGCATTGGCAGTGATGCAGTTCTTATTTCACCTCCACCATGTAATGCCAAGTAGGATTTAGGATGGCATAGTAATAAGAGCCAAGAGGACAATCTGTCATTTATTTTCCTCCAAACTTTTCGAAATTTCCCATTTGAGCTCTGTTTCTCAGTTTTAATTTGGGAACTGCCATTTTTCAGCATTTCTTTTAACAGGTTACTAATAATTTCTGATACGAGATCTCATATTTCATTTTGTGCTGCTAGAACTGCTGTTAATATTTCATCTGCCTTCAATTCAGCTCTGAATAAAGGCTGCTGGGTTTTGATACACTATTAACACTTTGGTTCTGGGGATCAGATGACCAAATGTCCACCCGGTTTGTCCATATTGTATTAGGGAAAAGTAATAGATCGCCTGTCTCAGAAATATCTCAGGGTGTGCTATACATCCTAGGAATACTTCGTTGTTTCTTGTCCTGGATTTCTGATGAAAACAACAAAACAATTATTCTGTGTTTGTTTGCCCAGGTTGCTTGCTATTGCTTCAATGGTAGTATTCTGGGCGCGAAATGCAGTGCTTAAAAGCCAGGGCTTACCAGTAGATCTAGGTTCAAATTCTAGCTCTGAAACTTGCTACATGTTATCATGTCAGACCAATTCCTTAACCTTTTGAGCCTCTGTTTTCTAATTTGTAGAACAGAAATAATAAAAGCATCCACCTCTATTGCTCTAGGGATTCAATAACCAATGCAAAGTGCTGAGGACTTTCTGCGTTCTCAATAAACAATGGGTATCATCATTAACCTAGCATTAATAACCTACAAATTTGTATTCAAGTATTAATATTTTGCAACATCTTTTCAAGACAAATTACTTCTGAGTTCAGACTTTTGTTGTTTGCTTTATTATAGTTTACATTAAAAAAAAACTATTGGTGAAACTAAGTAAAATATTTAATGATCGGTCTTTAAAATCATATGTACAGTTAAGAATAGTATATACCAGCAATGCTATCATTTAGAATGGAAGGGCAGATCAAGTGCTTCCCAGACCAGGTAAAACTAAAGGAGTTCATCATCACCAAGCCCTTATTATATGTAAAATGTTAAAGGGACTTATTTGAGAAAAAGAAGAGTAAAACTATGAACATTAAAATGACAACAAACTCACAATAATCAATAATGGAATCTAAAAAATAAACTAAGCCAACAACTAGAACAGGAACAGAATCATAGATATGGAAATCATTTGGAGGATTATCAGTAGGGAGGGGGAAGGGGGAGAATAGGAGAAAAAGTATAGGGATTAAGAAGCATAATTGGTAGGTCCAAAATAGACAGGGGGATGTTTAGCATAAGAAATGGAGAAGCCAAAGCATGACCCATGGATATGAACTAAGGGGGGATATTGCTGGATGGAATGGGGGTACTGGATAGAGGGGGCAAAGGAGGAAAATTGGGACAACTGTAACAGTATAATCAATAAATTATATTTTAAAATATTATAGCATCATATTATTATTTCACTTTTCCATGTAGCGTCTAATTCTCACAAGTTTTTGTTCACCTAACAGCCAGGCTTAGATAAGGCACATGGTACCAATGCTAATCCGTTCCATAAAGAGATGGCTTATCATATTTACTTTCCTCTACTCCCAAAGAATATAGAATAATATTTTAATATTCTTTGGTTATGTATCAGTCAGGGTCCATCAGGAGAGAGAAACCACATAGCAATTTGAACAGGAAAAGTTTAATATAAAGAATTATTAATTATAATAGGGGATTGGAGTAATGAGGGAGTGTCTAGCAAGAAGTAAAGAGCATTCGAAATGAGTAAGCACATATAAGGAGAGAATAACTTTGTAGGGCCAAGACAGAGTGTCCAAGGAAGAGTCTCCTCTATCCTGGACTGGGATCCAGACCCTGTTGGATGAGGCACAGCCATTAAATGAATGAATGACAGAGAAATTGCTGTGAAGCTGTCAGCAGAACTTGCTGGAAATCGGTACTCTAGGGTGTAAGAAAATCAGTTTATAGCGAGGTGCTTATCAGAGGCATGCTGCTACCTGACCCAGCCAATCTAATGTGTTTGTGTGTGTACATGCATATGTGTGTGTGTGTGTGGGTGGGTGCTGGGGGGAGCTAGCTGCTGGCCACCAGGCTCTGGTGAAACTCCCTTTGCTTCAGCTGCTGGGCACCAAGGGAGCTGTGTGTGTGCAGGAGGCAGGCCCTGGAGAAACCATGCACCCTGCAGGAACCTGACCGAGGGGTATACGGGAACCAGTGAGGAAAATCCTCTTCCTCCTGTCATGTCTCTCTGAGCCCTCTATGGACAAGGCGCCCACATACAGCGGGGAAAGGAAAAGTATTTAAAGAACCCAGGTACACTTTTGTAGAGTAGGCAAGGAAGGGTAAATCTGGGTCTGAGCAGCAGTACATTGATTACTGTTATAGTAATTTGCTCACACACTTTATAAAGTAACTTGCTTTGGAGATTACAATTCAGTGCTCTCAATTTACTATACTTCTGTTCACCTTTGCTAATAAATTGGCTCTCTGCATAGCTAACTAAATACTGACAGAATTGAAGAAAATAGGAGTTTTAAATAAAAGTAGCAATACTAATGTTTGTACAATATTCCCCCCAAATACTGCCCATGTGTTTAAATTGTTTATAATTGACAGATTAAGAAAAAAAGATGGATAGAAATACTAACTTATTGACCTAAATTTATGCACCAGTGACAGTCCAATTTCAGTTACGTGGGTAATCAGGAGAGTCACTGTGAACAAGTGCGATAAAAAGTACCTCAATTATCATTTTCCTTTCCCTCTCCTTTTCTTTTTATTAACTGTCGAACCCATATTTAGTGTTCAGTGACTATTAACTATAGGTTACTATTTTTCAGAAAAATGTGTCATATATTTTGTAGAAACTTTTCTAGTCCTATATTGTATTACCCTCATTAGTGAATAGAGAAGGACCAATAAATGACCAATTTGGTGCATTCCTCATGGAATATAGTGGTCATTGTTAGAACTGGTTTTACATGTAAATGGAGAACTATGTGCCAAAATACCTCCCCAATTTTTGCCTAATTCCTTAATTCCTTTATTAAGAAGAGGGCAGAAGCTTTTATCCTATAATTAGGGGCAGAATTTTAAAGCACAAATCCTTGTCATTAGAAAAGGCTTTTGGGGGTGAGGAGCTAAAAGCAAGGAAAGCAATGGGGTAAGAGAGAAGACAGTCAGTCAGTCCTATAGGGAGGAGGCTACCAGCAGGCTAAGGCCATAAAGCACATGTCTCACTCATTTTCCACCTTTCCCTGGGCCCAGCCACACCAGTGTTATCTGTTCTTGCTGCCATGGAAGAGGCCCACTTGCTTCCTCCCAGCTATGCTTTCTGAAAACCAGTGGTAATACCGAGCCATACAAGACTCATTGGATTGCCTCACAATTACATTGCAGGCCTTGCTGTCAGCTGCTACAGTTCCCTTTAGGATTTTCTTTTGTTCGTGTTGTGTTTGGGGTTGAGGATAAACCTCACAACTCTACATACATTTGATCTCCACCTCCCAACAAACATATGCACACTCCTCTTCCCTGCAACTTCTGATTCCGAAACTAGATGACAAAAGGGAGTCGTAAGTCCTTGTGGATCAGGCAGGCAAGTCCATTTTGTTTCAGTTTGCCCTTCTGTTCAGCTGGCTTTTCTGCACTGACCCACTATACTTACCCTGTCAGCTGCTCTTACCAGCAACATGCCTTTTTAATCAGCCTTCCTGGGGTCTGCATTTGATTACAGCATTTGTGTTCTATTTTGATTCTTTTGTATTGTGCCCTGTGGTGTTAGCTTGAAGGGTGTTATTTATAAAACGAAATTCTATTGTATTACCACTTGGATTCAAAGAGGACATATAATATTAACGCAGAATGTATTTAATAATATCTTGAATCTATTAAATCAATTTCTTCATGAGAACACAGAATAGGAGTGAGGCAAGTGGGCTGGTAACCAGGTAATACGATCTAAGAACTAAGAACGACCTAAACTTTCCTTCACAAGAACTTGTGAAAGCCGGCACAAGAACCCTTCTCTAACATCAGGATTTCCAGAGGAGGAGACTGCCTTTCCTCAGCCAGGCCAGGGCAGCGTGCACCTGTTTAAACATTCAATTGTGAAGGCCAAACATTTCCCTAGTCCTCAGATGCAAATTTTTTGACCAAAGAAGCCATGAAATGAAACATGGATGTGACATATTTTACTTCGTAGGAAGATTTAGGTAAAGCAGGAAATACAATCACTTGTTTCCAAGTAGCTGCTTGCGAGATTTGTAAAACAAAAAAATTTCTCATGGTCCTGACTCTTCTCAAGAGAAGGCGAGAGCAAATCTAGCAATACCAGAACTGAGACTGCATGTCCAGGGTGGCATGTTTAGATTGATGTTCTCACCCAGCAGAAGTGCGGGTTTCTTTATGGCTGCTGTTTATGGAGGAGTCCCCAATTTTTCTTCACTCCTAATTTTAACACAAAGACTGAAACATTATAGTACTGTATCACAGCTTGCATATCACATCTGTTATTGCACATATTCCATTCTTTCCCTACACCTTTTTGTTTCTCCTGTTGATACGGTTGAAATCATCAATAGCTAAGCTGCTGTTTGGAAAGCGTAGAAAGTGGTTTCGTCAGGCTCTGCAGAACTTGCTAGAAGAATCTGGCCCACAGAGAGGAAGCTGACCGCGCAGTTCTGGAATGAGAATTCCTAGATTTTCACCTGTGCTTACTCACTGGCTCATTAGGTAGCTCCAGGAGATTCTGGGTCCAGTTATCTAATCACTAAAATGGAAATAACTATATCTTTTCTACATACATTGAGCTTTAGGAATGAATGAAATTATGATTCTGATGGCTCTAAATTTTTGGCACTGAAGGTGGAATAGATACAAAGGCCCATTATTAAAATAGTAGTTCTGACTCTGTTTTGGTTCTCCAAATCCAGATATGAGAAACATTAATAAAAGAATTAATTTCTGTCCATTTGGGAATAAATCATATGCTCTCATTCCTAAGTGACATCCCAAACAGAAGGATCTAAGATGTGATGATGTATATACGTACATCACAACCTTAAATGCATCAAATTATAGGCTATTTGTGTGGAAAGGTCACATTATTTATCCCTGTATCAATCCAGGTTCTACCATATTGGTTTGCTTTATGTAAGTATTCCATTAATATTTGTTGAATTGAATTGAAAAATGAGATCATACAACTTTAAGGGCTGAAATTAGCTAGAGACCGTGTAAGTACAGTTACCTCATTTTGCAGATGATAACTGATGCCCAGATAAATTGAGTTACTTATCCAAATGCAATATTAATAATGCTACAAGTCTTTAGAGGAGTTGTTAGAGATCTGCCACTGAAAATATATTATTCAATCAATTAAAACAAAATCGATGTTCTTTTGTCAGAATGAGAAGCACTCTTCAGTTCAAATAATTTGAAGTATTCTAATCTAACCACGGAGGCTGAAGCTTAAAGTTACAAGGAAACCTCATTAAATGGTTATAGACCATAAGTGTGCTAGAAATGTCAAGTTACTAAGGTTGTACATTTTAATACTGTGTCTATCCCCCAATCTCTTGGCATATTTTCCAGGTAAAATTAAGGTCATAAAAACAAAAGTAATGTCTGATCCTTGAAATTATGAGATTTATGAAGGTACAATTCAAAAATAAAATTACTTTCATTTATTATTTCAGTCGATTATTAAGCCATATTTGTAAACTGTAAACCAAATTAAAATTCTCAGGTTCAGTAAACAAAATAGGACAAGACACTGTATCCTTTGTTAAATAAAAAATAAGCAGGACTATAGTGAGTAACGTGAGTAATGCAATTCCCCTTTAGTGGAAGTTACTTGTATGGCATTTGCAGAAAAAAGTTTGACTCCTGACTTAGTTGTCTGGTTAAATCAGCGTGTGACAATAAAAGCAAGTCAAACTATCCTTCTGACTGACTTTGTTTCTTTTCTGAAAGGTATTACTATTTTTTTTCTTTATCTTAAATCAGCCAAGATATTTAATTTTTTGATTAGAATATAAACAATTTATAGATAGGGTTGTTTTAATAAGCTCCTAAAACTTGGAGCAGAGTGACTGGCATAAAACAGAAACTGAATAAATGTAAAATTTCAATGATTGTATTAGAAAAGTAGGAATCTCCAATGAACTACTTTCCATTTTCCAAAGCTCTTTAGTGTTAGGTCCAACTGAACAGAACTTGAAGAAAAGGGGAGCAAGTGACAGCAACAGGATAAATACTTCTGATAGCAGAGGGCCTGTTGGACATTGCTGCTTGTGTATTTACCCAAATTTGAGCCCAGAAATATAATTGGGCTTTCACAGATCCAGTTCAACATGTTACTTCAGTTTACGTTTCTTGCTTTACCTTGCTTACACACCCCAGGTTAGTCCCCCAAAAGTACTCAGGAGTGTATCAGACTACATTAATGTTTCCCTTCATTGTGGTGTTGCCAGGGAGTCCTAAATTTTAAACTTTCTGGTTCCAGTATCTCCATAATCTATGAAATCATGTCCGGATTTGGGATATCATGTATTAATTTACTATGATTCAATAAGCATCTACTACGTGTGAGAGGCCAGGAAAATAAACAGGAATAAGCCTTACTTTCTAGTTTCCAAGAATTAGGAAATTCATTCACAATGTAGTGGCTACTTTCCATAGGTAACCTATATGGTCATGCTTTTAAGCTTCTGTTCCTCCCTTCAAGGTCCTATTGTTATTCTTTAATGGATCTAATTACTTTAGTTTTCTTTAGTCCAGTTCATGTTCTACCTCTGCCATAAAGCATTAAGCTTTATTTAGTTTTTTAGTCCATGTTAACTTTCCGTTTTTTTTTTTTTTTTTGAGACTACTACAACTGAAGTAGACATTATTGCCCAACCAATATCCATTCCCCCAATTTTCCTAGTTACAGACCCCTAGCTACAGAGAGGCAGTGCGCTCAGTCCTGGATGATGTTATGATATTTCTAAGCCAATTATGACAAATTGGTTCCCTGATTTCCTTGCCTCCCTAGCAATCAAGGATGGCCTTGAAACCCAGTTCTAGTCAAAAGATCTATGTGGCAATCTGTTTGAGAGGCTGGTTTCTGAGAAAGTTTCTTTCTTGTTTTGATGAAGTGAGAGGTAAAAGACAATCCTTCTCCCCCATCTTTGAACATGGATGCAGCTCTAAGAGTAGCAGCAGCTATTTTGTGATCATAAAGCAACTAGCAAGTAAAACAGGTTGACAGTCTCAGAGATGTCATCCTTGGCTCTATCATACACTCCATATCTCTGGCCATCTTGTTACATGGGAAACACAAACGCCTGTTTGTTTAAGCCACGCAGGACAGGATTTCTGCTACTGAACACATTTCTAACAAAAAAACAAAAACAAAAACAAAAACAACTTTCATAATTTGAATTATCCAAACTTCTTCTTAATTGGATGGCAAACATTGGTCATATTCTTGTCATTTATAAATATTCATCTGCTGCATATCTTTATATACATGACAGTCAATATATGTAATAAAATTCTCACTTTGAAAGCAAGGGGGAAATTTGTATTAAGCTAAGAAAAGAGGGTTAAACCGGGTCAAAAAAGAAGCATCTGAATCTATAATAAGTTCTACGAGAAGAATCTGTTACAACCTGGCTCAATTATTAATACAATAAAAGCAAACTTTAAAAAGTTTTCCAAAATTAGTAGAAATATATTTTAAGAAATAAAACATTAGAATAAACCCCAAAGGGATAGATGTTTGAAAGAAGAGATGATATAAATAAGATTTCTATTAACTATAAAGACGGCAATGCAATGTAATTTTAGCTCTATTCAAAGTAAGTGAGGAAACAGCACTTGTTAAATATCACTAGCACGGAGACATTTTCTCTGTCCCTTAGGAAGCATGACTGTGACTCACCCAAATGCTCCAGACTCCTTAGCATGCTAATTACCTTCCAAAATTTTTCACCTAAAGTTTGAACCCACGAGTGAGGAAACTGTTATAGCATTTGCTTTTGGAGAAAAGACTACATAAGTTGGGACAGATGCTATTTTCAAGCCTTCCAAATATTACAAGTACTGGGGAACTGCTGAGGAGAGAAATAAAAATAAGCAGCTTTGGGTCATTTTAGGTTAGTGACCTTAAATATAAGGTGTGATTTAATCAAGAGCCAGAGTAATCATGGCAGGAAGTGGGGAAAAAGACTCAGAGCTGCCTGGAGTTAGGGAGGACTTTGGTGGCAGCTTTCAGCCTGAGCTAAAACTGCAGGATTCTGTCAGAGGCTCCACAAACAAAGGGCTGCATTATGTAACACATCTTGTATTCCTTTGTGAACTATTCCACAACAAAGCTTCATTAGTTTCCCCTGTAGATATTTTACCACTTCCAGACTGCAACTTGTTGTCCGGAAGTGAAACTTTCTATCTCAAATAAAAGTTTAAATTGCAAGAAAGCTAACGTTTGTTTTTTAAGAAACCAAACCAAATTTACTTGAACTTTATACTCACTGGGAAATAATTCTTATACTAGGTGGACAAAAATAATTTCATAGGAAGAATTTCCAAATAATTCAGCAATAGTCAGGAATAATTTTAAACTGTCTCTCAATCTATCATTTTCTGATAGCGTTAGTCTGCTAAGTGTACTACTCTTACAGGGTTACCTTTCAACACAGCATTTTACATGTAAAATTGAAAACGAGCATGTTATCTTTCAATTGGTGGTATGTACCAATATTCTCATAGTCTCTTTTTTTCAAAACAAAATTTATTTTTATGCTAGTTATGAGGATATTCTTAGATTAAGTTCAGTTCTATGCTATCAAATTTAGATTTGGTGTACAAAAATCTATTTTTTTAGTAGTTTAACTTTTTTTTTTTTAATCAATTACTAACTTAAGAGCCTACCATTACATAATATTATTTTAATCAGCTGTAAAAATAATTTAAGTGCTGAATACATTTTTCCCTTTTGACAGTCAAATGATGGTTTAATATTTGTCACTTAGAAACCTATGACAGTGACTAAGGTTTACTGAATAGTACGCCTTTTGTTCTGAGCATCCATGTTGTGTATAGTCAATGTTTAATGGTTTAAACTATTGAGGGCTTGAATCGGCAGGGGGCACTCCTTCTGACTTGATCCTAAGTGGATGCCCCAACACTCTGTCATCTCTTGGGTAAGCCTGAGACTGAAACACTCAACAGTGCTCATTATGCTTAGGAACCAACTAAACAGGAACTGTGGAACCAAGGCGAGTTCTATGGATTTTCATTCTGCTGCTCTCCTCCCCTTTTAATGCAAAACTCACCACACCACCTTCAGACTCACAATTGTGTCTTAAAGGTTGGGTGGCCTTCCGAGTTTACCCAGGATAGTTCCAGTTCCAGCTCCAGTTCCAATTATACAGGCCCAACTACTCCTAGTGGCCATTTTCACTCTCAGAAGTGCCCAAGATGGGTTGATAAATTATGGAGTGGTAGCTCCATACCCTATATATAAACTAAAATAAATTATAACACCATTTACAGTGATAATCATTCTCTTTAGGGAAAATTAAAATAGTTACTATTGGTCAGTATCAGTGAAGGTAAAGAGATAAACTAAAACTTTATTATTTTAGTCCCAATGCTTCAATCAGAGAGATTTTTTCCCCTCATTCTAAGATGAGAATTTTGGAAAATTATACTTCTATAAATGTCTTAGGATTCCTGATTTTAGGCAATACTATTTTAAACCTTATTTTATAGAAGGCATATCTGACCTTAAACTTTGTTGCAATGAAGAAAAAAAAAAAAAAAGTACAAGATGAGAAATGAAATTCTTGAATCTTGTATTTGAATCCTATTTTAACTATTTCTTCTGTTGGCAAATTCAGAGAATCTCTGTAAACATTATTATTTTTAACCCTTTCTAAAAAGGCCTTTACGGACATTTTCAAAACCAGACATGCAAGAGCTACATACTCGTACATTGTAAAAAGCTAATATAATTTTTACATAGCTACTATTATTTCTTTTCATAACAGACATTCTTCTCTTCACAATTCCTAGACACTTGAATGAACTGCACAAAACTGCCCACACAGCAGCTGAGGTTGAGCCACATGAGTTGGAGCAGGAGCCTTTTAGACTCTCCTTTGATGCAGCTCCACAACATTTCTCCCTGACAATGTACATGGAGATTGGAGGCCATAAATCTAGGAAGGAAAAACTATGGACCTCGTGGGCTGTGGCCAGAAAATGAAAAGCTGACATTTTAAAGTATATAACTTTGGTCAAAAGTTTTCTTAGTGGTTCCATGAATTTCTGATATAATATTTCCTCAAAAGGGAAAGGAAACTTGGGAGTTAAGAGGAGTTGGAGTAGAAAGGCTTGTTCATGGAGCAGAAAAATTTCTTTTAACTTGTCACATTTTCAAATGAGTTCCTAGATCCATGTAGATATAATACTCCTCTTTCTTCTTATTGAAATTCTCTCCTCTTTCTTCTCTGAAATTCTAGTTTCGGCCCAGAAAAAAAAAAATATGGGTGTTCAGACTTAATTTTCTTAGTCTACCTGATATCAAAATTATATAGGAAATGTTTTTACTTTTTCATCTAAATAAATATAATAAAATAATGCAATTTTAAGAAGTCTGACACCTTTCCTCCCCTTTGCTGAAAAGATATTTAGTATTTCTTAATTTTTAAGTAATCTTTTAGTAATTGCCAAAAAAGTTCTTATAAATTATCCTCCATCCAAATAACTTAACATGTAAAGACACTAACTGGAGAGCTAATCCTGTAATGTATGACATTTTTATGTGTTTAAATTGACTACTCTGAGAATTAGTGCTCTAGCACCTAATTTGGAGCCTCAAGGTCTTTAGGTTTGTACAAGTTTTATCAAGCAACTCTAACGATTCTCTATTTTACATATAATCTACTTGCAAATGTGATAGGATAAAAAAGGAGTGAATGGCAGGAGACTGCAAAGGGGAAAGGACTGTTAACAGGACTGTAGTCCGTGTCCCTGGGCTGAAAAAGAGCACTAGAAATCTTCCCCCATCCCTTGAAGAGAAAAATCTCTCTCACACTTTCCATCTATTAGTTTATTTGTGTTTAACAAGCCCCTCTTTTAAAATGCAAATCTGCCTTGTGAACCTGTAAACCTCATTCACACCTTGTTGTTAAGTATTTTGATGTTCTACAATATGATCAACACTTATCTGATATTGGCAATCTAGGATGCACAAATAGCTGTAGGTGGAAAAAAATAGTTTTGGTGCAGTGGGACTGGCGGTGGTAGTGCAGGGGTTTCATGTGTGGGCAACAGAACACACTGATACCACAAAATGAATACTTTTCAGATTATCAATGGCTGGCTAATATCAGAAGTCTGGAAACCTACAAATTTCAAGTTTGAAACATTTAGCCATAGTAAGTTAATTGAGTTTAGTCTGTCCCCGAAAGCTTTCTAGCTAACTCTCACTATCTTCACAACTCATCACCTTCAGACCCTGGTTCAACCTCCTAGTTTTGAAGCTCATCTGATAAATGCAGTAAAAAAATGTGGCCCAGCCCTTCTTCATTGTCTCTCTTTTCTTCACATTCTCAGAGATTATGGCATGTTAATCCCAGAACATAGTATAAGAAGTTTCAAAAAAAAAGTAAATAAGGTGACATATTAATTCGTATCTGTTTTAGTAAGTCCCACTTAATCTGATAACAAAAGGTTGCAAATTTTAAATTAGACTTCAGTTGACTTAAGCTACAAGTCTTAGCTGGGCAGAAATTCAAGGAAAAATATTTTATGGCATCTTATAACATTATTAATCACCTCTCGTTTTATATGAAAAATAAATATGCTAAAATCTTCACTGTTTAGAAAAGAGGTCATCTTTCCTGCCAAAATGGCTAATTTTAGTTTTTATGTGGTTGGATACATTTGTAAACTATTACATGAAAACATATGGTTGGAACATGCTTCTTCCTTCATGAGCATTCCTCTTTTGAGGCTGCAAAATTTTCCTCAGTTGTTCCATGTGCTATTCTGTTGTGCTGATGGCTTCTTGTTTTAAATAATTCTATTCCTTTCCCATTGTTAATGAAGTGAATTTTAATAAGAAAAAACCCTCTGATGAAAACCCCTTTCTTGAGGGCAGGGAACTGATGTAGGACACAGGGGGACAGCAAACATTATGATGCACATTCTTCAATCAATTGATCCCTTTGTGGTTTATTCACCTGAATGCATTTTGACAAGTAGTGAAGCAACAGCAGAAAGGAGATTATTTGTGTGGCTAATTTGCAGTTACCTATGAAGTATTAGATGAGTTTTTCTTATTAGTAAACATAAATCTACACACTTCCATTTTCCATTAGATCAGTGAATCATCATTTTAAGGTATCTCAACAATAAGGTGTAGTGAAAAGTCCCAGAAGTATTAAAATTTCACAAAGCCTGACCTTGAAGTTTTGGTATATGATTTTCAGCTTATCTTTGATTTTAATAGTCAGCTATTAAATTGGCATATGAAGTGTAGCTCTTTCATATAGAATGGTAAAGGAGAACAACTAAAAATCCCTCCAACTAATCTGATCTCTCACTTTGTATTTTGCCCTCACCTTTTCTTATAACAGTCTTCCTCATTTCACTACATATTTTTACTCTTACACCTTCCCAACTTTGCTCAAGAGTTAGGTGCTACTGTTTTGACACATGACAGGTTCTCTATAAAGACTTGCCGAATGCAAGAATAGCCACTTGGGAGAATTATAAATAACAGAAAAAGTTTTAATCAGGCAAAGTAATAAACTTTGGGGGCAAAGTCCACAATGGTCACAAATGATTAAAAATTCCAAGGATATTTAGGAAAGACAGCCTAGAAGGATAAAAATGAGAAATTTTATAATCAGAAAAGAAAAATAAAAACTATACAGCTCAAGAGAATTGAAAGCACATGTAGAAGGAAGCTAATCTATTGTTTATTAAAAAAAATGAAATGGAAAGACTGAAAGTAGAATTCTAATTGGTATCATTATATCAAAAGCAGAAAGACAGAGCCTCTGGTCGGTGAACACACGACAATGCACAGAAATGGCATGCTTGGTGAGGGCACGGAAGTGTGCAGCCCTTTGTATGCCCTGCCTACTCACCTCTTCCATCTGGCTATTCTGGTGTTACATCCTTTTATGATAAACCAATGATCTATCTCTGTCTCCTGGAGACAAAGAATTCAAAGAGCATGACTTAGAAAAGGAGAGTTTGTCTATTGGAAAATATATCAATTGAAGACTCTAATCTTACTGGAAGAGCTCTTACCAGGTATTAATAATTAACCCATGTGCAGCTAGATTTAAAGGTGGTAACTCATGGATTCACATTTTTTTCATTAAAAAAATGGGACCCTAACTGTGAAGCTGCCTGACTCTGACACTCACTTCCTCCTATGGTGGACATCAAAGATGCCTCAGGGATGAGAAGCTGCCAGTGTCAGAGGTAGGCAGCTACTGTAAGACATCAGGAAGGCCTGTGGACTATGTAGTGAATTGAACTGAAAAAGCCATTTGCTTGGCCCTGTCCACATTGCTTAGTTGGTTCCTGATCAAGGCACATACCTAAGTTATGGGTTGGATTCCAGGTTGGGGTACGTAAAGGAGGCAACCTATAGAAGCTTCTCTCGCACATTTATGTTGCTCTCTGTCTCCTTTCTCTCTCTCTGTGTCGGCCTCTATGTCTCTCTCTTTCCTTCCCTTCCTCTCACTCTCAAGTCAACCAAAACATATCCTCAGGTTAGGACAGAAAATATTCACACACAAAAAACAACTTGATTATCTTTACCTGTCTGATGACAATATTAGTCATAATAATGATTATAATAGTTCTTTAGGCTTTTCTTAAACCTTGTTCTTATATGAGGGGGACCCAAAAACAAGGAATTTGCAAAAATTATGTATTTACTCTTACATGTTTAAACTTCAGTCACCTTTAAAGTACTCTCCATTTGGTGCAATACACCTATTGAGATGTTTTTCCATTGCTCAAAACAGTTTTTATACTTGTTGATTTTGATGCCTTTTAGTGTTTCTGGGTTTTTTTGTTGTTGTTGTTTGCTTGTTTTTTGTTTCACCTCTTTCATATCAGCAAAATGTTTCCCTTTGAGGACATTTTCTATCCAGGGAAATAAAAAAAAGTTGCTCTGGGTGACATCGAGTGAATAGGGAGAGTGAGGCACAGGAGTCATGCGGTTTCTGGTCAAAATTGCTGAGCACTCATCAGGAAATTGGCAAAGGCATTGAGAGTCTTCAAAATATTCACTGAAGCCCCTCACAGCCTCTCACAACAGCACCATATGGTACACTGATACAGATGGGTTCTTAGAACAGTAACCTCACTGGGAGTGGAGAGGATGGAAGGGCCCGGAGCCTGTACTACAAGGGGGCCACCCTCCACAAGAAAATCGCGTGGTTTGTGTCCCCTCTCCTTTAGCCCAACTGCTAATAACTACGTAAGATGTATAAGATAACTTTTGTATTATCAATACTCTTTTTATCGTTTTTCTTTTCAAATTTAGAAGGGCTGTTATGGCAACAGAAAAGAAAGGGAAGTGTGTGTGTGTTCTGAAACAAGTGAAAAGCAAGTAGTTTGTCTTAATAAGTTATGTTTAAATAAGTTATGTCTAAAAGAGAGAAAACTAAGATGGGTAAGTTATAGGCGGATCCTGAAAAAGTAATATTGAGAAAAGAATTTTATGTATAAACCCTAGATCCCAATTATGGGAATGTGTTTATCTCCTAACCCAGAAAAGACTACTAATTATATTAATTCAGATGAAAGCTGAAGTGGCTCTAAAAACAATGGCCCGCTGTGATGGCTGCTGATGCACAGGAAACTTACCTATGGAACTCCTACTGTCCTCCTTGACTCTGGAAATTTTTAGATGGTAATTGTAATTTATATTATACTATTGTGTTTTTAGAGCCATGGCCACAATTAAACCTTAAAGTTCTGGGTCCCAAATGCACTAGCAGGAATCAGATTAATAATGAAGAAGAGCACCTGAGTGCTTCCAATGGGAAGTAGTTGTGCCGCAGTGAAATGACAACAGTGCTAGTAAATGGGAACCCAGCTCATGGTCAGACTGTGAAAACTGAAGAAGTGTATGATGTGCCCCCAAACTAGAAGTACATAAATGTGATAGTAGATATGAAATACAGAAAAGTGAGACAAACAGCAATACTTGGATGATAAAAATCTGTAGGTTAGAAATGATCCAGTGGTTTTTCTTAATGAAGACCGATGAGACCTGAGTGTCTCCCATTTACCTGCCTTTCCCTTTTGAGAAAATATAGATGAAAGAAAACTTCCATTCAAGGTTACGGTCAGTCTTGCTGCATCCCTAATTGGCCACCATTTTAGCACAACAAATGACAACAGTAAGTAAGACACAGGATGGTCTGAACATAAAAATCCCTAACTATCAGCGGGTCACATCCTAGGCTTGTAGCTTCCTTGACAAAGGTCAATCTCTCCCTAAAGTGAGTCTGTCTATTGTCCTTCTGCTTCTACGATAACACACCTTCGGAATGTTGGAGTAAATCCTCTTTTCCAGACCCCTCAGGCTCAGCCACAGCCATAGCAGAGACCACCCTCATTGTTGCCTTGTTCCCCGCATACTCTGTCTATGTGCTGTGTTTGTCGTCAGCCATCCTGTACACAGCAGCGTGAAAGCAGTGTGCGTTTCTCTGTCATATTCTCCACACAGCCTCAGAGGTTCCCTGCTTTGCTTTCTCCCACCTCCCTAATCTACAGCCAATGGATTTCATGTAACACTCCTTCCTTATGTCTCCTCCTTTCAGTCTAACTTATAAAATAAGCTGCAAAGTCTATGGCCATACCACCCTGAACATGCCTGATCTCGTCTCTCCTTGGAAGCTAAGCAGGGTCGGACCTGGTTAGTACTTGATGGGAGACCTCCTAGGAATACCGGGTGCTATAGGCTTAAAAGAAAAAAAGGAGCTGCCACACTAACTGCCATTCTCCAGAGTATTTTCTCAATTCTTTAAAATTTGTTTCCCAGCAATTGTCATCAGTTTGACTCAAACTCATAAAAATTCAGAGAGAGAGAGAGAGATAGGGAGAGAGAGAGAGAGAGAGAGAGAGAGAGAGAGAGAGAGAAGCAGTAACTCATTACTTGTTTCCATTCCAACCCTAGAGAGAACAATTTTCCAAGCCACCAAAAGCAGAATAGGGAAAAATGTTTGGAATTTAATAGTTTCAGGAGATTTAAAAAAAATCAAATAAAAAGCTAGATGTTCAAGATAAGTCACATGGTTTGTGTGGTAACCAGCATCCAAGATGACCCCCTCAGATCCCTGTCTTCTGGTATTCATACCCTTGTATAGTCCTGCCTCCATTGTATCGGAGTTGGTCTATATGATCAATACATATGGTATAAGTAATGGGGTGTGAGTCTCAATGCTTGCTCTGAAAAGACATTACTGTTTATCCTTACTCTCTGCAATCACTCACTCTAGGGAAGCTGCCCCTATGCTGTGAGGGCACTCAGGCAGCCCTATGGAAAGGTCCATGTAGCAAGGACCTAAGATCATAGACGATAAAAGCTTGTGAGCCATGTGAGTGAGCCTACTTGGAAGGGAGTTCTCTAACCCCAGCCAAACCTCCGATGACTGCAACTCCTGCTGACATCTTGATTGCCACATCATGAAAGACTGGAAACCACAACCACCCCACTAAGCTGCTCCTGAATTCTTGATCATGAGAGAGTCCTGAGCAGTAATACATGCTTATTATTTCAAATCACTAGGTTTTGAAGTAATTTTTAAAATGTAGCAATAGATACAATAGCTAATATAGTGATCATGGCTTTCTTCTCTTCTTCTTCTTCTTTTTTTTTTTTTTTGGTACCTCTGGTGCACAGAATTGAATTGATCGTAATCCTTTATACATATATTTGATACATACCTAGTATTGGTCCATGCTTGGCTTACTTTTATTCACACAGTTACTTTTTAGTGAATCAATAAATATCAGCAAGCTATGTTTGTGAAAAAAGAGCTTGGATTATTATAAAATCTATATCTATCCATATAGTTTACCCCATTTTACCTCCTTGCCTCTTTCATCTCAAATAATCACTATCCTGATTCTTATGCTTATTATGCCTTTGTTTTTCTTTTTATGCTTTATCACATCTACAGCTGTTGATAAATTTGTCTGTGATATACCTATATGTATATATTATATTGACAACATGTATGTATTTTGGATGCTTTTAACTTTATAAAATGTTACGCTCTATAGCTTTCGGAATTGAATTATTTTCACTTAATATTATATCGTTAATGTTTACTCATGTTATTACATATTTCTGTAATTCATTCATTTTGTGTCTAATTATTGATGTTGCGAAGGTGGTCAAAAAGAAAAATGAAACCAGTAAGGCCTTACATCTCAGAATTACGTAGTTGTAGGTAGTTAGGATAATGCATATTTGGGACATAATTTAAACAAATTCACTAGCTCTAGAAATAAAAAACAAATGAACAAAATTAACTTAGGAATAAAAAATTTCTTTATGGATAATGGGTATTCAATAGCATATGTTAATAACTCATATAGGTTTATTGTTACTGTAATACAGTTTATTATACACACACATACTCATACACACACACACACACACACACACTTACACACCAAAACTATGGGCCTCACAGATGTTTGCTGAAATGATATTACAAAGCTCAAAGAGTTATGAAAATATAGTAAAAGTTGCCTAGATAAAAATAAAATGTTAGTGCTCTAAAGAACCCATGTGGGAGACTACATTATGGGTAAGTGAATACCAAAGATAATCTACTCTTAATAACTCATATATTTTTATATAAATAATCTTTATACAGAGATTTTCTTTTCTACCAACTGTTCTCAAACACATATATAGTATCAAAGACTTTCTTTACATGATTACTTAATATTCACCTTAAAACTTTGAGAATATAATCTAAAGTATTACTGACAAATCTAATAAATTATGTATATAAGCAAAATGGTGAGGATCTTTCAACCTCACCTCTCACCTTCTTCCAAATCACTCAAAGATTATATTCTTTTGTCTTGATAGCACTATCCGGAAACAGGCCTCATTTGTTAATTCCAGAAATGTTTCCACTATATTTGTGTCATCCAGCTGTTTCCTGATATCTTTCTGGCTAGCATTACCTTACAATTGATAGTATTATTGAATGTCAAAATTATTTTATTTTAATATTATTATTAGCTCCTCTGTATTACCCCCTCCCCCAATGCTTCAAAGAGGTATGCTGCGTCATGGGTATATAATATGACTCCTTAAGCTAACTACACTTCTGATATAAGGAGACTTTTGTTTTGGAGCAGCCAAATTACTTTTACCCATTGAATTGGGATTTATTTAGTTATTTGGACTTACCAAATAGACACACTTCACTCTGACGTGGCACAATTGCAAACAATGCATGTGAAAATAATCTACAAATCAGGAAATATTTCATTCTTATATCTTTACTAAACAAAATGTGCGGGCTTTAGGACCAGAAAGAAAATAAATATTGATGAAACAAAGTCCAAAGCATGGAACAGGTCAGAGAAGAATGCAGATTATAGCAAGATTCCTGACAGTGACTGCAAGTATTGCTGTGGAGAGTCATCTTTTCATCCTTAGTCATTTTCCGAAGGCCCTTTATAAGTAATAGGACATAACCAATTTAGAAATAATTTCTTTCCTCAAGATTCTCAGTTAAAACAAAACAAAACAAAACAAAACTCTACACAAGAAAGGACTCTAAGAAAAAGCAGCCAAGTGGGAGGAACTAAGAGTCTCTGCCAAAAAGGAGGGAGGCTTCCCAAACCAGTCCTCGCCTGGAAGGCCCAGCCTCTCTCAGCAGGGCTGCGGTGGATGAAAGTTGTTCTGAAAACTTTTATGAGGCAATGAGAAAAAGTGGAAGCCCTAATTGAAAGAGAATAAAAGCCACACTTCCTCCCTTGTACTAGAGCTTATATTTGGAGAAAGAAGAGTCTTCCTCCCTCTAGCTAAATTTCTCCTTCATGAAAATCTGATTAGGGACTTCTGCAATAGTCAAGGCACTAGGCAATGGTACAGAGAAAAACCCATGGTTAAAGATTTGCTTTGGAGGTTAAATTGATAGAATATGGTGAAAACAAGCTATATTGTACAGCAAGCCAAAAAATAGAATGATCTCTTTCTTCTAGTTTATTGTTAAATGAAGAGTTGACTTTTATACTGTAAATGTAAAGAAAACAAAAGTTTCATTCATCTTTCTGTAATAATGCAGTCCAATTTGCTATTAAATTTCTATTCAAATGCTGTATTTTGTTTAGTTACAAGGGATTTGATCCTCTTAAATTTTCCCAGGCAGTTTGTATGAAAGTCAGTTGCTAAGAGAATTCCTAAGGGAAACCTGCAAAACTTTGCAAGATAAATAACCTTAGTACAATATGCAGATTAAGTAGAAGAGGTTTAAAAGTTATCTTGAGAAAGGAAGATTTAGAATTCTGGGCTAGAGTTGCTAGTTAATCACTGACTTGGAAGAAATTCAGTCAAGGTAGTTTTATACTTTTCAAGAAGGGAGGACTTTTCCATTTTTTCTTTTGGGAATAAAGGTAAGACTTAGCATGGAGAGGAAGCTGGAGAGGAATGTTCATCCCCCTCCCCACCTCCCCACCCCCACACAATCTTTTTCTTCCTATTTCAACTCCCACAGCTCTTCCTTAGGTAACTCAAAGATAAAGGACATAAACATAGGAAGCCATAGGTGGCAACTGGGAGGTCTCAGAGGTCTAAAGTGAGGTTAAACTTCTGGGAAAAGCATTTGGCAATTTACTTAGGTTAGTAAAAGAAGTAATGCAATATGCTAGGAAACGCACAGGTTTAGGTCAGATAGCCATGAATCTGAAACCAAATTCTACAACTTACTATCAGCATCATCTTGAGCGAGTTAGCCAACCTTCTTAAGCCTTAGTTTAGTTGTTTCTAAAATGATTACCTAGGGAACTTGTCACATATACATGGTAAGGCAACAGTAGCTTTATAGCTGTGAGTATGCAAAACTGAGTTTATTCTTGTATTATTATTTACTAATTATTGTATTTTTCATGTGAACGAATATAAACCTACTTTTGCCCCACTATGTATTGGGCTGGCCAGAAAGTTCATTTGTTTTTTTTTTTTTTTTCCTGAAAAATGGCTCTGGTAATGCTTAGTTGTCCTTGACTTCATTTGAAACAATTTTTTAAGATTATATTGTGGCAGCTGCTGTATCAGCATGCATTCAAAAAAACTAGTCAAAATTGGTGAATTTTTGTGTAGGCATTTTAATATTAAAGATGGAAGAATATACCAAAATATTTTTGGTGTATTATGCTTTATTATTTCAAAAAAGGTAAAAATGCAACTAAACACTCACACAAAATTATGCAGTGTATGGAGAAGGTGCTGTGACTGATCAAATGTGAAAGAAATGGTATGTAAAGTTTCATGCTAGAGATTTCTCACTGGATGATGCTCCATGGTTGCATAGATCAGTTAAGTTGACAGCAATCAAAACGAGATGTTACTTGAGAATAATCAACATTACACCAGGCAGAAGATAGCCAATATACTCAAAATGTCCAAATCAATAAAGTTATTGGTGAAAATGAAAAATGTGTTTTATTTATTTTTAAAATATTTTATTTCATTATTTTTTAAAAAGAGGGGAAGGGAGAGAAGCAGAGAGGGAGAGAGACATCAATGTATGGTTACCTTTCACCTGCCCCCAGCCACAGACCTGACTGGAGACCTGGTTTGCAACCTGGTTATGTGCCCTGGCTGGGGAATCGAACCTGCAACCTTTGGGTTCGCAGGCTGGCACCTTATCCACTGTGTTACCAGCCAGTATTTATTTTTTAAATAATTTATTTATTTATACTTTAGAGGGGAAGGAAGGGAGAAAGAAAGGGAGTGAAACATTAATGTGTGGTTGTCTCTTGCATGTCCCCAACTGAGGACCTAGCCCACAACCCAGGCATGTGCCGTGTCTGGGAATCAAACTGGTGACCCTTTGGTATGCAGGCTGACACTCAATCTACTGAGCCACACCAGCCAAGGTGGGGGTTTTGTTTTACTGAAGAAACTAAATGGACTTTTTGGCCAACCCAGTATAATGCAGGCGCTCAGTGAGGTACTCAGTACTTCCTTAACATCTCTCTAAGCTGCATTTGAAAGAGCTAGAAATCATTAAAATTTATGTAGAGAAAGAAAAGATTTTTGGTTCTGATTGTACTCACAGCTCTCATGATCAAATGACCGGTGGTACTTTGTTGACATCTCTCTCCATTTGCTAACTGATAAAATCTCAGAAGTGGAAGAAAAAGGATTATTCTCTAACTTCTTTCATTTGCATTAAAAAAGCATACTTAAAAAACAGAAGACAATACTAGATAATTTTTAAAGTTGATAGTTTAATCTTTTTTCACAAGCATGATGTTCAATGTTCCCACATACAGAACATGTTCTCTACCTATACATTGATATGGTTATCTCTCAGAAGAGTAAAAAGAGGTATCTTAAGTGTAAACTAACTCCATTTTGTGCTATCTTTGACTAATGTTGTACCTGTAGTATTGAATTTGTTTTGACATTCTTTCCATTATTGTCTTAGCAACCCAGTTAATAAAAATTCTACTAAGGAACCTATCACTTAACATTATTAATATTTATTACTTATTACATACTAGAGATTGTACTAATCACACTATTAGTATTTTCATGTCATTAATAGCTATAAACATATTATCTATAATACCAATAGGAGCCATTTGTTAAATGCTATTGCGTACCACATTTTATGCTAAGCATCTTACATAAATTTTCAGTTAATACTCTCAAAGACCAAATAAGCTACATATCATTAGATAACTGAGGAGACAGGACAATCCTCCCTTGTTAAAGGAAAACTCACCATGACTCAACCTTCCAAGCACTCATAGAATAGAATGGAAATATCTTAAAATTAGACAGTACCATTCATACAAATGTGCTGTTAACTACTTTACAAATTTGTACTCTATGCAACAATAATGTTACATTACACAGGGTCCCCCCCCCCCCATAGATAGCATTTGATAAATTTTACAAAATAGTCCATTGAAATAACAGGTTAAGAAAGGAACAAAATTCCATCTGAAGTACAAAGAGAATGTAGAAAAATCAAATACTTTAGCTTCACTGGAATTCAGCCCAATTCATTTTAAAGTTCATAAATATACTAGGGGAAGATTATTGACATTGTCAGGGGATTATCATTAAATTTCAACCCAAAGGCAACAAACAATGCAGATAGATATAGAAAGTAGTACTTCCTAAAATGAAAGTAAAGCAAATATCACAATTTATTCCAGTTCCTGTACTTTTCACTAATCAGCAGGCTCAGAAATTAAATAAAGATTTAAAACAAATAAAACTTTAAGCAGTAGACCAGTCTGTTACTAAATGATCTTCATTACTTTTGCAATGTCTCAGCAGTTCAAAAATTTAACCTATGCCCACTTATGTCCTATCTTCCCAAATAATATAGTAACTTAATTACCCCATGGTTCAAGCTAGCAGAGGAGACAAAGAAGACAGTATATTTTTCATTGTTATTTTATTTAAAGTAATGAAATACAGTATGAACAATATGGACAACCTTAAACCTTTGTGAGTCAACCATAATGCTTTTACTATGAACTATGCTGCTGATCAAATGCAAAATATTACCATGCAATCAGATGAGTCTCCACGAAGTTGGAAACATTGTAAATGAAATTCATAAAATAAAGAAAATAGACTCCAGAAATTCCCCATCTTGAGAAATGGTAACATACAAAAGTGCTTAAAAGTGAAAGGGTTAACAGAAAAATTCTGGGTTTCTTTTTAAAAAGGAATGTGGAATTCCGTCAGATTATTTTCTAAATAAACCACTAACAACGTTGTAGAGCTACAAAACCTAAGAGTGCCTAATAGACTCAAGTTGGATATTTCCTTTCAAAAAATAATAACAAGAGCAACATTAAGATAACAATAACTAAATATTCATTGTATTAGTCATGTGTTTTGTATGCATTAATAAATTAATAAAGCAATCCATACTTTTGAGAACCTATTTTAGACTAGACACTATACAAAATGTGTCACATCCAAAAGAAAGAAGCAATTTTAATTGCACAACAGAGCTAGAAAATATAATGGATAAGAGTATCATGGAAGGTTTTTTGGTAAAACTGAATAGGTCCTTTCATATTTCTCCATTGACTCTCTCCAAATAGCTCTAATGTCTGCTTTAAAAACAACTATAATAATTTTGAAAAAATTATTCACAAAGAAAACTCCCACTCTTTCAGATAAAGTACTGATAGTTAACTTCTTAAGATACAGAATATTCTCTACTATTTCTGAAAAATCACTGACAAGTAGTCATAAAATTGAAATAACTGAAAATGGCCATCAGAAATCAAAAGGCCAGGAAGAATTCTTAAGACTATACATTGGCCTTCCACCCACATTTTTCAATGCCATATGATAACACTTTCTTCTCTTAATTTTTTTTTTTTTTTTTGTATCCCTAGGTTAAAGAATTTCAGCATTTATTTACAGAAATATCCTGAAGAGTGTTCCCACAAATGCTTATTCCTATGAAGACCAAGAAAAGAAGAAAACATGAGAATTATAGTATTCTAAGGTACTTTAGTTTTGTTCTTTTTTCTTATGACTATTACTATTAGCCTACTACTTATTTCAATAGGCTGAATCTTTCATTAGACCCAAAACATAGGGCTTTTTATTTATGACTTTAAAACAATATCAGTTACTCAGTTGTTATTTTCATGATCATTTTATTTCAATCATAAATGCTTTAATTCCCTGAATATCCTAAAGCTAAGTACAACTATACTCCTACCATGTTCCTGGTAATGTAGTTGGAGTCAAGTTTCACTGAAATATATGAAAGACCCTGGCCAGGTAGCTCATTTGTTTAGATCACGGTCCAGATAAGACAAAGTTGTGGGTTTGATCCCACATATAAAAATCAACCAATGAATGTACAAATAAGTGGAACAACAAATTGATGTTTCTCTGTCTCACTCTGTCTCTCTCCCTGACTCTCTCCCTCTAAAAACCAATATGCTAAAAATAATTTAAAATATATGTGAGAAATTGGAACATTAGTAACATAAAAATTAAACAATATACATGATAGTCATAGGATGTAAGATGCAGCTAGGCCTTCAAAACTTCTGATGCATCACTTTAAAACATCATTCATCATTGTGATAAGGCTGAGGTCAAGTTTCTAAAAATACAACTTGTTAAAAGCAAGAATAAATGAATGAGGGATGAGTCAGCTCATTTGATGGAAAGGGTAAAAAAATACTTCAAAAGCACACCACATGACTTGGTAAATATTCAGTGTATCAAAATGTAGTTGCCATCCGGTGTTGATAGACTTAAATTTTTTTTTATTTTTTAAAGAAAATAGTTAGGTTAATGTGCTCTTCTATATATTTCATAATTCTGGTAGTAAGTGCTTTAATAAATATTCACTACAAAAGAAAAGATGCAGTATAGTCATTCAGGCAGTAT
This sequence comes from Noctilio leporinus, assembly GCA_004026585.1. Classification (NCBI taxonomy): domain Eukaryota; kingdom Metazoa; phylum Chordata; class Mammalia; order Chiroptera; family Noctilionidae; genus Noctilio; species Noctilio leporinus. The sequence continues at coordinate 350,020 of PVIW01000261.1, forward strand.
TTGTTGGGAGTGGGTAGAGAGGAGTAAAATAAGGTAACAGCTGATGACACCTGCATAAGCTAAAAACAAAAACGTGATTTAGGTACAGCAGAATTAATCCTATGACAATACTGCCGGAATACCAGCTTCACAGCTAAACACAGGGAAGTGGTAAACCTACATTTAGAGCAAAACTGAAAACCTGTTCATTTTTTAATGAAAACCTGTCAGCTTTGAATATTCAATTATTCTTTTCTTTGCCTATAACTATTAAAAAATACAATAAACCAAGGAATAAACAAAATTTTGGTTGGGTAGTAGAAAGAAGGAAAAATTAAAAAGCCTTGGCATTCTTTGAAGTTCTTAAGCATTGTGTGTGTGTGCATGTGTGCACACTCATCCAAAACTGAACAAGAGCAGTGCAACTTGCCGAAGGTGTCCATGCCTGTTCAAGGCCATATCTGGGCTTGTTACAGATAATTCTTTTGTTAATCCTGAACATTCCCTGGGTTTCCAAATGTTGACAATTTATGTAGTACCAAATCTCTTGAAAATAAGGCAATAGATAGAAAAGTTTCAATACAGCATTGAAGGTTAATTAGGACAGGGGCCAGGGCACCTGTTAATAAAATGGATAAAGCACTTTAGGCAACATTTGACTAGAGTTAGGCATACATTAAAAAATAATAATAATAATGTAAAATTTACATAAAACACAATTTATTGATTTTTAAAATGTATAATATAAAGAGGCTTGATAAAGGTACAGTAGGCCCTCTCTGTCCTCAGGTTCCGCATCCACATTTTCAGCCAAAGTTGGATGAAAAATATTCCAAAAACACAAAGTTGTGCTGTTACAGACATGTAGTATATAGTTAGGCCTATGATGGTTTGGTCTCTACTGAACACATGTAGACTTTTTTTCCTTGCCATTATTCCCTAAACAATACTGTAAGACAACTACTTAAATAGCATTCACATTGTATTAGGAATTATAAGTAATCTCCATATAATTTAAAGTATACAAAGGATGTACATAGGTTATATGTACAGTGACATTTTATATAAGGGATTTGAGCATTCCTAGATTTTGGTAGCTATGGGGGATCCTGGAACCAATCCCTTGCAGTTAAGAAGTAATAACTATCTCCTAAAAAAACAAAACAAAAAAACAGAATCTTTCTTTGTGCCCCTTTCCAGTCAACTTCAATGTCTTATAAACAACCAATATTTTCATTTTTACCACCATAGATCAGTTCTGCCTTTATATAAATGAAATCACACAATGTGTAATCTTTTGGGTCCTGGCTTCTTTTGCATAACACATTTTGGAAATTCATCTATAATGTTGCCTATATTTACATGGTCCATTTCACTTTGTTTTGTTTGCTTATTAACATTCTATTCTATAAATGTACCACATTTTGCATATCCATTTTCTACATTTGGGTGTTTTTAGTTTTTAAACAATTATGAATAAAATTACTATAAATGTTCTTGTATAAGTCTTTTTGAATGCATAGTTTTTATGTTTTATTGGTAAATACCCAGGAATGCAATCACAAAATTATAGGGTAGTTATATATTTAACTTTATGAGATACTGATTCAATGCTCCAAAGTGGAACATTCCCGCTAGTAAATGTAAGGATGCCAAGTATTCTATCTATATCCTATATCAGTTTTAAAAAAAATGTTATTTTAGTAAGCATGAACTATGATCTCATTGTAGTTTTGTTTTAAACTAATAATTAATAACTAATGATGCTGAGTACCCTTTTTTATGAGCTTACTGGCTACCTTAGGTCTTCCATTGTGAAATGGCTACTCAAGCCATTTTAAAATTTTGTTTGTCCACTTTTATTGATTTGTAGGCACTCCTTAGATAATCTGGACAGGATTTCTTTATTGTTATATATATTAGAAATATCTTCACTCAATCTGTTGCTTGCCTTTTCATTTTTAAAAATTTCTTGATAATTAGAAATCTTCAATTTGGATAAGATCTGATTTGTCAATTTTCTCTGGTATGTGTAGGGTTTTCTATATCCCCTAAGCAAAGGTTATGAGATTTTTCCCTACGTGCCATGTTAGAAGCATTTCAACCTTAGTTCTTGCAGGTGTAAAATATATATTAAATTAATTTTAATGCTTAGTATAAGATAAAGGTTAACAATATTTTCCATATGTCTATTCAGTTTTCCAAGCACCATTTGTTTAAAAGACTTTCCCTCTTTCAATTAAATTATGGTGTCACAGTTATTAATATCAAGTGAACATATATGGAGTTGTTATGTGGACTTTCCATTTTGTTTTAATGACCTATGTGTTTTTTTGGGTGGGGTTGGTATAATCTGTCTTTATTACTGTATTTATGGAAAGTCTTGAAATTAGATAACATGAATATCAGCACTTTGTTGTTTTTCTAGGTTATGTGAAATTCAATATGAATTCTAAAAGCAATTTGACAATTACTTTAAAAATTACAAAAAAAAAAAACAACCTGTTGAGATCTTCACTCAGATTGTTGATTCTATAGATCAATTTGGAAATAAATGTCACTTTTAACCGAATTGAGTGTTCATCCATAAACAATGGGTATTTCTCTAAAGCCTATTTAGTTTTGACTAAATTTAGTAAAGGCCTTATATTTCTTTGTTAAATTTATTCCTAAGTAATTTATATTTTTATGCTTTTGTAAATTGACTTAAAATTTCATATGCAAATTGTCATTTCTATATAAAATATATTTAATATAAATATTAAAATATAATCAATTATTTGTATAATGATTTTGTGACCTTCCTAAATGCACTTATTAGCTCTGGTAGTTGTTTATTATATTAAGATTTTCTAATATAAACAATCATTATATGTGATAAAGATAGCTCTATTTCCTTTCCTGTCCATGTTCCTTTAATTTATTCTTCTTGTTTTATTATTCTGGATAGGATCTCCAGTATAACATTGAGCAGAAACAGTAAAAATATATCTCACTGCCTTGTAATAGATCTTAGGAAGAAAACATTTATTTAGTCTTTCATTAAGTATGATATTAACTGTATGTCTTTCTTAGAAGCCCTTCATCAGATTAAGGAAATTCCTATATTTTACAGTTTTATGAGAGTTTTTATTATAAATTCTTATTAAATTATTTCAAGTGAATTTTGTATCTATTGAGATCATATTTTTCTTTTATTCTAATAATGTGATAAATATACCTTGGTTTAGTTTCAAATGTTAAACTAAACTTGCACTCCCAAGGTAAACTCCAGATGGTCAAGAGGTATTAGCCCATTTATGTATTGCTGGACTTTATTTGCTAATATTTAAAAAATATTATGTCCATATCCATGAGGGATACTGTAATTTTCTTATGTCGTCTTCAGGGTTTGCTAGTAGGATTAAGTTGGCCTCATAAAACAAATCAGGAAGTGTTTTCTCCTTCTATATTTTCTGAGAGTTTGTGTAGGGTTTATATTAATTTTTTCTTAAATATTTTGTAGAATTAACCAAGAAAAAATATGAGCCTGGGGTTACCTTTTTAGGAATGGTTTTGATAACAAATTCAAATTATTTAATAAATAAAGAGTTATTCAGATTTTCTGTTTCCTATGTCAGTTTTGGCAACATATTTTCTAAGGAAATGATCTATTTTATCAAAGTTGTTAAAATTATTGGCATGGAGTTTTGACAATATTCACTTGTTTTCCTTTCAATGTGTGTGATATGTAATGATATCCCCTCTTTCATTACTGCTATTGGTAATTTATACCTTTTTATTCTTGTTAAAGGCTTATCAAGTTTATCTTTTAAAAAAGTCAAGCTTTGCCCTTGAATATTGTTTGTTTCCTATTTCTTGGATTTTTGCCTTATTATTTATTTTTTCTTCAACTACTTTTGGGTTTAATATGATCACATTTATTTTTATTTAAGTAGAAATCTATCTTACTGATTTTAAACCTTTCTTCTTTCTGCTAAGCCCTTCTCTAACCCCTTCTATAAATTTCAATATACTGCATTTTCAGTATAACTTGATTTAAATATATTTTATATTTTTTCTCATGCATTTATCATTTTAAGTATGAGATAATTATGTTTGTTGTTCAATTTCCAAATGGTCTTTTCTAAATATTTTATTTCTAATTTAGTTAAATTATGCTCAGAGTACATATTTTACAGTATTTCTATCTTTTAAAAATGTTTAATACTGATTTCATGGTCCATACTGTGGTCTACCTTGACAAAAGTGCCAGGTGTAGTTGTAAGGAATGATATTTTGCCTTTGGAAATAGTGTTTTATAAATGTCAAACAGGTAAAGGTGCTTGCTGGTGTTTTTAACATCTTGTATACCCTTACTGATTTTCTGTCTACTTATTCTATCAACCAGGGCAAAAGTATTAAAATCTCCAATTGTTATTTTGAATTTTCTATTTTCTGCCAGTTTATGTATATATGTTTATTACTCAAGTCTGCATGACAATTGAAGATAAATATCCTTATTTATCTTCAATCTACTCTAATATTAATACAGCAAATATAATTTTTATTGCTTGTATTCAATACAGCTAATTTTTTTGTTTACTGCTTGTATTCAATGTTTCTCCTCATATTTTTACTTTCAGCATAGTGCCTTTCTAACAGACTACATATAGTCAAACCTTACTGTTTTAATCCAGTATGACAGTCTCTGCCCTTTAATTATAGAGTTTAGACCATTTATATTACATGGAATTGGTATGGTTGACTTTACATTTACTATCTTATTATTTGCCTTCATTTTTTTTTCTCCTCTGCTTTCCTTTTTTAAGGCAATTAATTGGTAATTTATTACTGCATTTTAAACCAACTATAAGCCTTTTGGCTGTATGTTTTTACATTAGTTATTATTATCAGTTGTTCTAGGGATTACCATATACCTTTTTAATCTAGCACAGTCTACTTAGATTTAATATTGTACCACTTCATATAAATGTATGAACCTTACAAGAGTATAATTCAATTTTTGTAATATTTTTATGTATTTTAAGTCAATAAATATTATAAATAATATTATGCTATATTTTATGTACTAAACAACTTTTTAAATAATAAGGTATAAAAGATATCTTACATGTACTTTGCAGTATATAGGCTTCTGAGCTGAAAGTTTTTCTTTTAATCATTTAAGAAGTAGTTTTAGCCCTGGCTGGTGGCACGGTGGATAAGGTGCTGGACTGTGATCTCAAAGGTCACTGGTTAGATTCCCAATCAGGGCACATAACCAGGCTGCAAGCCCAATCTCCAGCCACATCCCTGGCTGAAGGCATCTGGAAGGCAACCATACAGTGATGTCTCTCTCCCTCTCTCTATTCCCTTCTCTCTAAAAATAATAAATAAAATCTTGAATTAAAAAAAAAAAAGTGGTTTTACCTACTTCTAGTTTTTATCACTTATGATTAGGAATTGGTTGACATTTACTTAATTGTTCCTCTATCAGCAATGTATTCTCCACATCTCTCTGGCAGCTTTCAAGATTTTATTTTATATTTCTGGTTCAAAAAATTTTGAAAACAAGTACGTATGATTTTACTTATATAATTTTGCTTTTAACCATTATTTGGGACATTTTTAGCTATCATTTCATTGAATATCATTTTTGTCTCATTCTCTTTCTACCATCTTCAATCTATTTTTATTCCTCTCCAACAAATTATTTTTATTTTAGATATTGTAATTAATCTTTTGGTACTTTCTCATAATTCCATTTATTTTCTCTTTTTCTGAGACCCTCCAAGATGATTAGATTATTTGATATTATTCTACAGATCACTGACAATGTTTATATTTTTCTTTTTGTGTTTACATTAATAATTTTTATTGATCTGCATTCAAGTTTACTGACACTTCCTTTTGCTGTCCTCAATCTGCTATTTTTTTTTTTAAAGATTTTATTTATTATTTTTGTATAGAGGGAAGCGGGAGAGGGAGAGACACATTAATGTATGGTTGCCTTTCACCTACCTCCAGCTACAGACCTCGTGGAGACCTGGCTTGCAACCTGGTCATGTGCCCTGGCTGGGGAATCAAACCAGCGACCTTTGGGTTCACAGGCCGGTGCCTTATCCATTGTGCCACCAGCCAGGGCCCTCAATCTGCTTTTAAGAGTCTTTAATTATTTTCTGTTTGTAAGTTTCTGATATTGTACTTAACATTTTTTAAAAATGATTTTACTTATTATTTTTAGAAAGAGGGAAAGAGAAAGAGGCAGAGAGGGAGAGAAACATCAGTGTATGGTTGCCTTTCACCTGCCTCCAGCTATGCACATGGCTAAAGACCTGGCTTGCAACCTGGTTATGTGCCCTGACTGGGAATCGAACCAGTGACCTTTGGGTTTGCAGGCTGGCACCTATCCACTGAGCCACCAGCCAGGGCTGTACTTAACTTTTTAGTCCTTTTTAATATTTTCATTTCTTTGCTTACTATCTCATGTGTTTCTGGGATCATTATGACTATATTTTCATTTAGGTCTTGTATATATTAATAACTTTTGCTTTAAAATCCATAGGCAGTAAAATGTCAGATATCCCATGAAGCAATATTTTCACAGGTACTGCTCCAAGGGCAAGGGAAATAAAGGAACAGATAAACAAATAGGACTACATCAAACTGAAAAGTTTCTGCTCAGCTAAAGCATCAGCAAAATTAAAAAGGAACCGACTGTATGGGAAAACATACTTGCCAATGATACCTGAGACAAGGGTTTGATCTCCAAAATATATAAAGAGCTTATATGACTCAACACCAGGGAGACAGACAGCCCAATTAAAAAAATCGGCAAAGGACCTGACCAGACACCTCTCCAAGAGGATATACAAAGGGCCCATAGGCATATGAAAGAATGCTCAACATCACTAGCCATCAGAGAGATGCAAACTAAAACCACAATAAGAAACCACCTCACACATGTCAGGATGACCATCATTAACAATCAACAAACGAGTGTTGGCGAGAATGTGGAGAAAAGGGAACTCTGGTGCATCGCTGGTGAGAATGCAGACTGGTACAGCCACTATGGAAAACAGTATGGAATTTCCTCAAAAATTAGCATCGTTTAGGGAATTGTTTCTATGGACTATTTTGTGTGTTTAAGTTAGAAGTAACTTTTTCCCATTTCCATGTCCAGTCATTATTTAATGGTATCTGGATCTATGTATAGACTTTGGCATTGTGGTGACTTAGTTTTATGCCTCATTAGGTCCTTCCAATGTTGCAGTTTTGTTCCTTTTCTTTTTGACTTAATTTCTCAGTCCTGAGTAATCATCTATATCCCCAAGTGTGGCCCTTTTGGATTTTAAAGCCTCAGGTATTTACCAAACCCTTCTAAATTAGTAAGACTCAAAATTTCTAATTTTGTCTCCTCTTCATCAGATATATTTGCTCAGGCTTTTTAGCTTTCTAGCTTTTCCTTTCCTACCTGATCCTTATAGCTTCCCTCCCCCACCTGCTCCATGTTCACAGTTCACAAGACAATAGGGGAGTTCATATAGAGATTTACAGGGCCCCTCCCTTCAGGGCTCTATCTTTTCCAAGATGTTCTACGTCAGTTTCAGCCACTCTGCCAACTCCAAACTCCATCCTCTGATACCTCAAACCATTAAGATTGTGACTGGCTGCTTGAATTCTAACTGTGTATACCATAGAGCCTGGGAAGGTCCTTGATGGGAAAATCAATAATAAATGTGAATGGTACCCAGCACAGTTCAGTCTAGATTCTGTCTGCTTTTGATCATTCTCTATCCAATGCCTTCAATTGATTGTTGGTTAGTTTTTAATTGTAGTTTAGTTGTTTCCAAAGGATCATACCTAGAGTTTGGATTTGTTACCTGCAGAAATGTTTCTCCTGGAATAGTACAAGTTACTTCTTTATTATCAAAATTAGAATAATATTTAGAAATTGATTTGGAAACTTGCATTATAATCAAAGTGTTAATAGGCTTTCTTCTTCTAATATACTGCTTAGTCATTCAGAGAAAATCATGTTTTATATCTTAAAAAATATTTTATAGGGCCTAGGAAAATGGCATATATTCCATTAACTAAATATAGCCAATGGATATTTGCATAACTAAATTTGACAGAGTGATCTATCAGAGTGAAATGAAACAGATTACAAACAAAGAAAACCACCTTAAGAAATGTGTTTGGGAAATTAGTGGTATGAGATATATCTAATTATAACAGAGAATCTGAACATGTGGTATCACTGTGCAGGGAGAATGGGTATCACCAATTCTCCCCATTTTAAAAGCCTACTCTAAGGGAGGCATTTGCTAAATATTTTTTTTATAGATGAACTTACAAAGTAGTCTAATTAGTCAGACTCCAGAGTTAAATTCCAACCATTCCCTCTTATTGCCTATTCACAATTGACATTGAAGTCGCTCTCAGCACTCATCACTTGTTGTAACAATATACATCTCCTACTATAAATATTCTTCCCATCTTCTACATTAGCAACTTACTTCCTATGTAATGTAAATTTGCTCTCCATCCTTACTATACAACTCTTGTTCATTTCATGGAATAGCAGTGAAATGGAGATTTCAGGATTGAAGCAGTGAACATACAAGAAATAACCCAGGAATCAATGAGCTCTGTCTACCCTTGTCCTTAAAAGAAGTTTCAAATTCATCTGTTCCTGAGAGCTTCTAATGTTTAACCTGAAACCACCTACCATTCCACCTGACCGATTACTTTGGAAAATTGATACAACAGGCCTATTACTAATTACTTACTTCTATGTCTTAATAGCATTCTAGTTCTGTGTGGGAAACAAATGAAGAGCAAAGCAAGGTCCTTAGTCACAAGCACATTACACTGGCTAGGGAGACTTACCCATCACATAGTATAACCTTCATCCAATTTATCAATCTCTATGTAGGCATATATTTCAATATGTCACTTTCTTTTTTGGTAATGATTTCATGCAGGATATTCATTTAAAGAACCTAATTAACTTCTTATTGGTGTCCATCCATTTAACCCTAGAAATTGAGGGCTAAAGTAGAGCCCTGTGGCTCCTATCAGGTCCTTCTGGTGGAATTCAGACCTCCTGCCTTTCCTAACTTTTCTCACTGAGCTTGTAATTAACTAACCTTTAAAGTCTTTGCACACATTAGGTAATATTTGTCCTCTGTACTCCCAGGAGACTGTGGTAACTGCCTGGCTAGGAAGCCCTACCCTTCATTATTTAGCAACAGCTTGAAGAGTATTCTAACTCTAACCTTCCCACCCTCTGATGGACCAGCTGTATCAAAGACTGTGCTCCCTTGTTTGTTTGTTTGTTTTTTTTTCCTGAAGCAGAATCACCATTTCAAACTAAGTCATCTATTTGAAAAGTCAAAAATCTGAATCTAAATTTTCAAAGTATGTCTTTTCTGTGAACCACGGCAAATCTAAACTGGATTATGCCTCATGTTTGACTTAGGCCTCGTGTGGTCCCTTTTCTCTGCCCTGCTGGATCCCTGCATGCTGTTCAGGGGATGTTGCTGGCTTTGGAACTGACAGTTTGGAAATGAAGGCATTTTTCTTTTAGAGAGAATAGTCCTTCAGTGATTCAAACGAGCCTTGTGATCAAAATAATTCATAAAGGAAAAGATTTATGAAGTGACTTCACTCGCACACAATGCATTTTTTAAACTTTGTTTTTTAAATAAATCTGTCAGTACACAAGCCAAGACAACACATCTGAATGCAATATCAGTGGACACACCCTGACTCTCTTCTCCTTTGCTAGTCCAAGACTGTGGCAAAAAAAAAAAAAAAAAAAGGCAAAGAAAAGCTTCTCTTTGTCTTTTTTACTTAATCTTAGTTTTAAAAAAATTTAAAATGCTAGCTTCTATGAAAAGACTTAAAACTTGTACATACTATCGTTTCCTACATTAAAATATGCCTTAAAAAAACCATTTTCCATCTATCACTATGCTTAAGAAAATAAAAAATAAAGAAGTCCAACTTCTAATGAATCTCTGTGGCACAAGGAGGCCTGTTCTAATTTCTCTTTATCAGGTTTGAGTGATAGTTCTGCTCAACGAGTATTGACAGGGCTGCCCTGTTTCTCAGGCTTTCGTTTCCCTCAGTTGGAGAAGGATACAGTGCATTTTCACATTCTCAAAGTCTGCAGTTGTTTTTATATAAGAAGCAATTTGCTTGGGTCACGTCAGGTCGAATGGGATGCCTGCCCAGCTCTTGGTTTTAAAGGAAAAACATACAGAAAGACACAAAAACACAGCAGTTTCCTTCATTAAATTCCACTCTACCTGCCATGGGCTTCTAGCCACAATGGAATTTCCCACCCTGGCCTAGTCTAGCCTAACTTTTATTTTTAGGGATTTTTTTCCCCTCAAATCTTACAAGCTTTCTTTCAAGTGAACTTTGAGGTAAGAATTAATAAATGATAGAGTAATTGCCTGGTTTAAAAAGAATCAGACATGAGAAACAAATGCCTGGTAACCTTCCATAACCTCCCATAATATTTTTGAATATGCAGCCCCTAGATAACAGACTTAAAAAACAAACAAAATGTTCATAGTAAGTACAACCAGATAAGTAATATAATTCAATATCAAAAGCTGAATCATAAAATGATGAGAGGAACAGCACTTTTTCAGTAATACTCTCTACTTAACCATTACATTAGATAGAATTTTAGAGGAGAAAAAAAAAAAAACAACAACACATAATGAGTGAAAAAAAAGAAAAAAACCAGGAAAATATACAGACAGAGAAAAGAGAGTAGGGAGGTGGGGGAGATAAAGAGATGGGGGGTGGGGTGCTGTGCAGCTAACAGGCTGACTTTTGGACCATTTTTTCCTAAAAGCCATATGAGTTTGCCCATAGCCTGTAGGTAATTGATTTAATAAGAGCTGTTCATGTGGATTATCTAAACTATGAACAGCAACAGAAGGAATTTACCAAGAAATTCAGAATGGCCTGCTGCAAAATACTTGATTTGGGGTGGACTACTCACATTGTACTCAGAATCCTAAGGAAAACGGCTCAATGCTTCTATAGTTCTTTGTCCCTTTGATCTACCTCACCATTTGGTGCTTCTTGGCTTTATCCAAGCTCTCAAAAATGACCCTGCTAGTTGATTGAAAGATGTGATTTTAGGGGATGTGAACCTCACTCTCCTCACATTTAGCAGTAGCTTGTCAAAACCAAAGTGAGGCCTAATCTGAACCAACTCTCTTTAAGGCATATCAAGTTGGCCCTCTCATTCATTATTTTCAAGCTGCCTTTTGTATAATCTCCTTCAAATAAGGAAGTTTACTTTTCAGGCATGTCATTTGCTCTTAGCATAGGTGCTCATTACCCATTTCAACTTCTTGTCCTCAAACCTGTGATTTCTTGTTAAAGTTGATTGATAATGCAGCCATTCCTGGAGCATCACGGCACATTTTTTAAACCGAAGATTAGTTTATCTGACAACTCACAACACCATTTGCTGCTGAGAGAATTTTATGACTTTATCTACACATGTGAATAAACAAAAATTTGTTGAGCATGTGAATTTGGAAAAGGAAAGAGCAGCTACAAGGAACAAAGTCTACAGAGGCCAAAATTCAAGTTTCATGTATGCTTCCCCTTCATGTTTTATTATCTTTACCTTAAAATTAGGATTTTGTTTCTTAAATGGATACCATTTTCCTCTAGTAAAACCAACTAGTTTACAATGACATTAAATAGTGGTTTAGTGATTTTAGAGTTTCTTTTAACTCTGAAGTAAATAAATGCTCATGAGACCCACAAACTTGTATCTAGACAATTACTTATTCTAAGCATTTTAGCAGTTCCCTGAAGCTGTGTACAATCTCACAATCCCTAACGAAACCTGAAATTTTAAGCCACTGTCTCTAGTTCTAGAAAGATGAAAATGAGAAAACTTACACAGCCATGGTTTTTGTGTAACATTCACTACCAAGAGAGAAAACAGGCTTAGAGCAAGTTAAAGGTAAAATGAACAGTGGTGAACACAGAGACCAAGTTAGGATTCCTTAGGAATTAGTAATAGGATTAACCTTGCTTGACACATTTATAAATGACTTGCTCACCCCCACGTTTTGTACTATGCCTGATGTAAAGTCGAAGTACAATTAATTTTTACTGAATGATCTAAAACAAGGAATGTACAATAAATTATCCAACATGTGGATGGAATTCAACTTTCTGAAGCAAGAAAGAGCTAAGCTGATGGGGCATGGTATTTATTTGGGTGAGTAGAAAGGTGCCACTTGAACATGGACAACTGAAATATTCAAATATATGAAAAGCCTAGCTTTCAGTCTTAACCAGAAAAGAGACTTAAAGGTCACTGGGCTCATTCAAATAAGAAGGCCTTAAAAATGTTAGTCATTATTAAGAGAAGTAATGAAAATAGTGTTATACTTTTCTGATATTAAAACCTCTGCACTTCCGTAAAATTATTTGCACTTAGGCTACCATGTTCCTATCACATAATACCTCAGAATCTCTTACCCAGGGCAGTCATTAAAGAATTCAACCTACATTACTATAATGTAACCTAATAAACAAAATATTTTGTGACATCATAACAATTCAATGACTATGAGGTGAATGCAAACATGTATGGATGTTAACAAATATTATTTAGTAGATGCCATATTAACATTTTTTGGAAATTGGCTACCATAATAGCTTCCTAATAAGTCTAATTTTATGCATTCTCTGAGATCATGAATTGGTGATCTTGTAGCTTTGGGTGTTTACATTTATTTATTCATTCAACCAACTTTTATTGACTTTTATTCCAGCTGTACCAGTCTGGTAAGACCAGGCTGAATGCTTTAGGTATTGTTAACTATCCTAAACTGATCCCATGCTTCCTTTGTCCCTTGTTTTCTCTAATTTTTACTGGGGGTTATCCATCATGATCACACGTCCAGATCCCTGATCCTAGTTCTTTTCTCACCTATTTTTGTTGATTTATTTCCTTTTGCCTTATGTCTATTTTCCTATGAAGAGCCAAGAAGCTGTATAATTTTCAGCAGTGGTCAGAGTGCTATCTAGAACGGAGGTCCATCAGCCTCAAACACATTTTCTTGTTGAATAGGTATAATGTCTTTTCCATAATCAAGAAACAATTTGGTTTCCTTTGACTTGTAGAAATATTAAAAGTTAACAGTCATTCTCCTGTTATAAACAACAGCAATTTGCTCACCACCATCATTAAATCATATTATGATAGGATTATAAAATCTGATAGGTTTGACTTTTTTTTTACAAGATGCCCATTTCCTCTGAATACAGTTAATTCGTTTAGCAACAAAGATTGATTAGGCAGTTCTCTTTGCATGCAGAGAGAAAGAAGTATGATCCATCTTTGATTGTAACAACTTCTGGTGAGTGGCAATTGGTTTCAAAACCCTGTTTGTATTAGGCAACTATGGCTCGGTTATCAGGAACTCCAAGTTCAAAATTTGAGAACAGGGATTCTGTTCTATGATTTCACACATGCTAAGAATTGGTAAATTGCTAAAGATGTTTTTAAAGAAAGGAAATGGTACGCTCTTCTCTTGGCTTTCTTTTTAACAACTATCCATGAGGTAATCTGTATAAATAGGACCACAATGGTAAATGTACTATCTCATTTCTATGAGTGGAAATCCCATCAGTAATAGTGTTCTGCAAAAGGCATATTACCACTACCTTTTCTAGTGAGGTTCAAATACTAAAAACAGATATGGGCTAGGTAAGATAATTTTTAAAAATGAGTAGAAAACAATAAAAGCTACTGTGAAAGTCTAGCTTACATATGAAATGTATAAAACAATCAAATTAAAGTTCTCTATTTTTTAAGCTGTATCAGAATTTCCCTCTTATACTGTAATTATGCACCTTAAAATGTATCAAAAATAACTTGGTTAGGTTCATAGAGAATGACCTTGATAAAAGCATGGCACAACTATAAGCAAAATAATTATTAAAAGAATGAGCTAACATATAAAATTTTATCATTTCTAGAAACATGGATGTCATTAGACTCGAAGATAACCAGTTGACTGCGTCAACATATTCTGATATCAGCCAAATTGTGACCTAATTGCAGATCACAGTGATTAAATACACTTGGAAACGGGTCTATCGTCCATTTCTCAAACTCCCTACCCCTCTGCTTCTCTTCCTTTGTAGATTAATGGCAGCTTGACCTCCAGCCAAAATATTAAAGAGCTGGGTAAAACATTATTTGGGCATTTTTAAAATTACAATTTATTAAAAAAATGTTTTAATGAATATTAACAGGGTATAAATTAGCATTTATCTGTTGACTAAAATTAATGCTTAAAAAAGTATAAGTATCAAGAAAACTTTTCAACCACAATATTTTGGATCTAGGGATTTTTAATGGGTATATTAAAAATGATCCATAAAATGAATAATTAAAAATAAAGTCATCTGCTTTATTTACAATCCAAGTTCTTGTTTTTTGGGGGGGTGGGTATTAATGAGAGGTAGCGTCATCTAACAGCTACTAGACAGCAGAAATCATCAGTTGCAGGTCACCCATGCTCATGAGCAAAATATTATTCTCTCAGGCCTCAAAGGGAAATGGGGAATTATAAAATAATGTCAGGTTTTGTGGACAGAACTTGATATTCTACGATAATTTTATGTTATGTATTTTTTAAATAGTGTAGAAAATTATAATACAGCTGATTGTTAAAGATGTAACCCTTTTTCCAATCATCTCCCTCCCTTAAATCTGAAAGTTCAATTTTGTTCTTCATTTCTTCTTTTGGATAAATATTTGTATATAGATACTTGAAATCTGCCTATCAGTTTCCCTTTAAATTCTAACATATTTTCTTTTTGAGGAGATCATGGATTGTGAAGTCCTGACTAATTGTAATTTGCCTCTCTCTTACAGGGTATGGGACTTGAAGCAAGTTAAGTTTCCTTATGTGTGTGACAACAGTACCTACCTCCTGTGGTTACTATTAGGATCAATGATTTTTACACTTCTTCAGTGAAGCCGCTTCTTTGAGTCTTTGGAAGTATTTGAAATCAGGTAAGTTAAGCAAAGCTTTGGTTTCTTTGTTTGGCTAGTGATCTCCAAATATCACTTCTGGCCTCTGACCTTCTAAAATCAGTGGAGTTAAGCCGTGCTTGTGTATTTGACATCATTCTGCCTCAAAGCCAAGATGGATTTACCTTGTTGGTTTTAGTTTTCACTGGATCGCTATTAAGGGTAAAATATCAACTATTAAACTATTTGAAGCAAGTAAATGTTGAAAGGGGAGTTTAGTTAAGTCAATAGCAGTATGCCAGGTTGATCTGCCTTTCAGAAGATCACTGTAATAAGGAAACCAATAAATAAATAAAAAGGATAAAATATACATCTATGCAGAATCTTAGAACCCTTTCTCTAATACATTAGCCATTAAAGGAAACTCTGAGTCTTGCCTACATAATTTGACATTTAAAATAGAACCTATCACAGTTCTATGAAAGAAATTCATAGCTAAGAACTACTGACTTTCTTCAGGTCAGATTTTCCTTTGTCGCATTAAAAACAACAACCAAAACAAACAGATGTACAACAACACTGGTTCTGGTTTTATGTAATGTGTACTACTAATCCAAGTAGTTCTTAATGGGGGAAATATTTGCCCCCTTACCTACTGCCCCAAAGAGACAACTGATAATGTTTGGAGGCAATTTTGATAATCAGAACTGAAGGGTGCTATTGGCACCTAGTGGGTAGAGGCCAGGAATACTGTTAAAAGTCCCACAGTGGTTAGAAGAGCTGCTGATACCTGGTGCAAAATGTCAACAGTGCTGTTATTAAGAAACCTTGTACTGGTTCATTATTTCCCAGGGACAGGCCTTAAACCACCAGCTTTGTCAACATTTAAGATACTCAGTCTATGGGACAGTTTAACAGTTGAAGAATATGTTAGAAGGAACAGCACTTCAAATACATACATAATCTGACAAATCTGGATATGTTGCTAAGAACTGGTAAAGCAAGTAGTTGTTTGGTAGCTAGTTATGCTAAGAATTATAAACGGGTAATTTTACATTACTGACTCATGTAATTTTATATCATTAATATCATTTTTTTCCATTCCAGGGCATTAAAAATATGAAGTTATAGACTATGCAACATTATCCTGACACAGAGATATTTTGAAGTGGCTTATAAAAAGCAGTGAATCCATTGAAACAAAAGCATAAATGAGTTACAAAAGTTAGGAGTCATTTTCTCAGAACAGATTTTTTTTCTACATGTAGTACTTTCCATATATATGACGAGCATTCCTTTGTGTGAATCCCAGCACCGCGCTTCTAACACTGCTTTTCTTTACAGACAAATTAGGCTGAAGTTAAGGGTTTAAGAAACCTTTCTACACAAGAGTCATTTTCAGCCGAGGGAGCACAACATAAGCCTTAGATAGGTATGAAGTTTATTTTTTAAGTAGGCTACCACTATTCTGTAAATATTTAACTCAGCACTATGCTGCTGTTAAAGGAATGTTGATTGCTTGTGAAAGGAAGAACCAAATAAATGAAATATGAAAATGAAAATAAAATGTGAACATTATTTTTAATATGTTAATATGAAATTCAAACGTGACATTTAAATTTTTAAGGGTGTCCCTATCAAAGGCAACACATACAGTATTTGTGTAATGGAAGAGGCTGCTTGAAACTGGCATTCAGGTGAGCACTTGGACACTTGGACACTTGCATGTGATCTTGCCTGATTCTCTCATCTCTAGCTTTTGACCTTAATTTTGGTTAGTGGTAACAGGAGCTGAAATGCACTGAGGGTCTCAGGGAAGGTTGCTTTGTATTGCTTCCCTCTTAGAAGCCTGAGAAGCTGCTTCTAGGCAGGTACTTCTTACTGGTGAGAAGGAAACAAAGGTGAAATTCACTCATTTCTGAGCTGTCGTTTTCTTTTTCTTGTCATTTTTCATTATCATTTCGAGATTTAGTCCAAACATTTGCTCTTTCTCCCTCAAGGGGAAGTTCTAATGTGAGAAGGACAGTGGAGGAGAGGGGATGGTTTTAGGTTTTCATAGCAGTTCAATTCAAAATTGTTAAGTACCTCCTACTAAAAGGCCACCACTAAAATTTATTGCTAAAACAAGACAAAGGGAGAAGTTTAAATACAGGAGGAGAACAACAATGTTCTGGAAGAATAAGAGAATAAAATCTAATCTCTGCTTTCAAGATACTTACAATCTTGTTCTAGAGAAAAATATGAATTCACTTGGCTGGAGAAAAAGAAGAAACAGTATAGTAATTAAGCGTCAAAGGGGTGGTAGAAGCAAAATGCTGTGGGGTAACTGTGTCTCTTACATCCTTTCCAAGTTGAAGAAGACAGACAATGGGTCTAATGCAGCCTACTCTAGTTTCTAATATTAGTTTCATAATACAGCTATAATCCCATCATAAAGAACTTCAAGGAACTGTTGACATTTTTTTTACTGCCCTGTAGTTTATTATCTCAAGGATTGCCTGAAATACCAGGCTACATGCAGGGATATTGGTTCTAATGGCATTTGTTGACCTGCATTAAATTAGGGTGAGCCTGAATAAATGGAGATGAACAGTACGAGGAACCAGTTAGCCAGATTGCTTGTTGCATTGTTTTTATAATGTTTTATTACTTTTAACCTAAAGACTAGACATTTAGAATAGAGCATTAGCCTCAAATAATCTTTTTATTATATGAAACAATAAAATTGATTAAGGGTGCATCTGTAAAGCCCTAAATGGGAATATGCATTTGTGGATTTACTATGAATTTAATGGAGATTAAACTTCAGCGCCCCTCCCTTGTATGGTCCTTCCAAGGCCCTATAATTAATTTGTGATCATAATGTTTTATTCTTTTTCTTAAATAGGAACCCCAAATAGTTTAAGCTTCTGACAAAATCTTGATTCATCCTGGGTATAAAATAATCTTGAAGGGATCAAACGTGACAGTCCTGACAGGCCAGTTCTGAGAAGGATACAAAATGTACTTTTACAAGGATATCAGGAACATCACACCAAATGCTTTTCCTATTGCTGCTGCCCTCCACCTCTGACAAAGAATAAATGCCATCTCACCCCACTGTAACAAGGTTACTAGACTTTTTCCAATAAAATCTGTCTGTTCACTGACTGGAAATAGTAATTTTTTTTAAGATAAAATAATCAGAGGCTGAAGGTAATTTCTAAGAATGAAAGGGTACACAAGACTCACAAAATTTTTCACTAAAACAGTAATAATTATTATTTATAGCTAAGGGTTACATGCATTGGAGAAAAAAATGACAAGGAAATTCTCATAATACAATTTACAGTAGTACCCACTGACAGTCTAGTGAGTTTATACAGAGTGTGGGAATTTTTACCATGAGTAACATCTTGTGTCTTTTTCTGGTTTCTGAAAACCCCAAATAAATCCCACAAGCACCTCTAAACCCCACTGTGGAATTCTGACCCTTGGAGTGAGAACTTCAGAACAAAGTAAAAGCTTTGGATGCACTGTGTCTGTCTGCAGTTTTTCCTATTATGCCTTGTCCCAGTTTTTTGAAGAAAACGAAATAAAAATTAATTCAAGAAAAAATGAATGAAATTACCCCAAATGGAATACTAAATTGAAAAATAATAGTTAAATTGTTCATAACCATTTCCTGTTGTATTTTTCTCTCTCTTAGAAATGGAGTAAGAATGCTTCAAATAGAAAACGTAAAACCCATCCCATCGCATAAACGGCCCACTCACGTAAACAGGAAGGTTATTAAAAGAGCTTTTCTTGGTTTCCTGGCAAAACCCACTTTTCATTTTGGTGGCAGCGCCTATTAAGGCGAGGACTCTTTTGTGGGCAAAATGAAACATTAAACACTGCAAATCTAATGGGCACCCTTCGGACTGGAAGCTGACCGACCAAGGCTGGGGGAACAAGGTCACTCTGAAATCAAGGAACAGGCTTCCTTCGGTCCAGGCTGCCCACAGACGGTCTTCTCCGCACAGGCTTCATAAACCAAAGGAGCCAGGAGGTGCCGGTAAGGAACAGAGCAAAGTGTTTCACATGCACATCAAATGATTATCCTTTCCTTTACATTCAAATCCTGTTAAGTTTGCTGTCTCTGCTTTCCCTTTCTGGGAAGCATTGTAGCATAATAAAAAGAACACAGGTTTTGGAATTTGAAAACTTGATTTTTAGTATGGGCTCTGTCAACGCTACATCCTGTGACACACTGCTTTCCTGAGCCCCCATTTTCTGATATGTAGACTAGGGACCGACAATTCTTCCTTTTCCGGCTCAAGTTTCTCAGAGCATGAGTTGCACCGTCTGCCTCATGATCACTTGTGGTGGAAATACAAATTCTAGGGCCCTTTTCTAAGTTAGATTCCCTGAGCTAGAAAACCTGAGAACCTTTATCTGAACCCACTTCGCAATTCACTTCTGTACACATGCAGGTTATAAGAGCACATCCTAACTTGTCTCAAGTCACGATTAAATTAAACTATGTAGGTGAAACTTATCTATGAACTGAAAATCAAGACATATATTCTTGGCTGCTCTCACTAGTGTTATTTTCCATGGTAGCTTGAAGCATCAAAGAAAAATCACAGAACCACTTCCCCAAAGATCTAGCTTCAAGTCGTTCTTTGCCAAGCCAAAAGCATTTCACTTGATCTTCAGCTGGGCAGGTTTGCTGAGGGCTGGGAAAGCAGCACTGAGAGTGGTGACACGGGCAGGACTTCTGTGGAATTTCATTTTTGTGACTGCGCCTACCCCACAGGGCGATATAAGGATTAATTCCGATTTGGTAATTGATTTTGTGTAAATGCCTTGAGCCCCTTGGAGGAAAGTATTATATAAATTTAAGATAATAATTATAATAATAATAACGTCGACTATTTAGCTGATCTGTGAATTAGCTAGAAGATTGAGGCTGCCAAGGGACAGGCTGAAACCATTATAAATAGAAACACTTTACATCATCATATCTCATAACTATTATCACAAGAAGGGGAAAAAGAAAGAAAATTAAGATAAACCCATGTTCTCCACTGATATAAATGACAGAGGATCAGTAGTAATGTTTCATAAAAGCCAAGAAATACAAAAATGACAGCTACATTATAACTCTAACTCAGGCAAACATCCTGCGGTTTTTATGCTTCTGTCTTCAGAGGGAGGGGGGCTCTCACCAGTACAACATCTCAAATTAAGCATTTTTAAGGCATTTGGCTATACTTTAACTTAGATGAAATATGTTCATAATTTACCCGTACTGGTGGGTAATAATCTTTCTATCTGAAGAGTACTGATGTTATTCTATGAAGTTCATGAAAAATTTGAATCAGTTGTTTACAATCAATTTGACTTCTGTGTATCTTCCATAAACAATGAGGGTGCATTTCTGTATCTGAATTTCGGAAACTAAAACATACAAGAAATACCTTTGTTCCCCCAGAAAGAAAATTTTTTTCATGTGTAAACTCACATCATCTCAACTGGCTTAAATTCTTACATTTATTTGTTGTATTTACTAGATTCATGGAGCCCCTTCCACTAAAAGCTGAAGTGGGGCTGAACCCAGAACTTTCATATACTGAACATGAATTACTTCTTAAACCACAAAAAGCAAAAGAAAAGGCTATAGAAAACTTAATGGGTAAGACTCTGATGCTCAAAAGCAATTGTTTAGTTACTCTACTTAGTTATGCATCATTCAAAACACTTTCCAAATCGCCTGATTTGAAAGGTTCTTTTGTGAAGAACAGGCTTTGGGGCCTTAGACAAGTTTTAATTCTAGTTGTTTTATAGCTCACACACAAAGCAGTTTCGATGTGCATGTAAAGAGGCACTGTACTTCCATGCAATAAAGTTTGTGGTTGAGTTTTCTGAAAGGGAAGGAAAGCAAGGAGAGCAATGAGCATGTGGCACCTTGCTCTATTTTTAATAATTAACTTCTAGCTCAAAGGTTTACATTTTAAAAAAATCCAGTAATGAATGAGTAAAAACTGGTGTAGACTAAGGTGAATGAGTACCAGAAAATAAAAGTTAATCAGTATAACTTAAATTATCTTGTAAATGCTAAAATTAAGGTTTATTTTGTTTATAAGTTAGGAAAAGAAAAAGAGGGGGACAGAGAGAGACAGAAGAAGGAAGGAAGGAAGGGAGGAAGGAACGAAAAGAAAGGAAGGATGGAAGGAAGAAGAGGGAGAAAGGGAGCCAGGTAGACAAAAATAAAAAAGCAAGTTATAACATTTTCTCTTCATGAAGCAGTAAATATTAGAAATGCCTTTTGATTTATAAAAAGTCATATGAAGCATAATATCCAAAACTGCAAAATATTCCCACTGTGATGTGTGTTTAAACGCATAACATGTATGAACACACACACATCAAAAATACGAGTGTTCTGGTACAGCTTTTCTGGCTTCAAAGGGCTCCAGAAAAGGGCAGAATAAAAGAATGCCTAATAAACGGCTAGCAGAGAGCAAAGTCAGTCAAGTGTTGCCAAAAATCATTTTTATTACAAATGTTTTTTAAATCAATCTTTCGTTGACAGACACTGTTCCTTTGGTATAGCAAAGATGGTGGACAATGGCCTAGTCTTCTAGTCACATTGGAATTTCTTGACCTTACATCACAAGCCAAGCTGTACTCAACAAAATGGCAAAACTGACAGAATTGTCTGAAAGACACAACTTGGGATAACTGCTCCTTGCAGTTCCCCTGCCAATGAATATTATCTTCTCCTGAATTTGTCTCACGAATAAGGTCACTTTACTTCATTTATTTAGTTTTGGACTTCTGCACACTAGCTACTAAACACTTTGATGTTCTTTTAATGAAATGGGCTATATGTGACAGTGCAAGCTATGGCTTAGCATTCCCAAGATTCTGTTTTAAAGACTTTGTGTGCATATTAAAAAAATAATCATTTTATGTCCAAAATAAGTAAAATGACACTAATTTTTTAGTTGATATCATTTCCTTAAAAGGCTGAGAATATCAATGTACAGGCACAAAGCAAAGAAAAACACACAAGGATAGCAATCGTACTGTTATTAAATTTCTTTCACTTAAATATACAACGGAGTCCTCTGATATCATGTGTTTTCCTGGCATGTTAGGCTGAAGTGTAGTTCTTGGGCTAAAAGCTGAAAAACCAGGCTTTAAGTCTTCTCATGATCTACACCTTTGAAACACTAGCCTCTCATTTTAAATGCTAACTCATCAGGAAGGAAAAAAAATGTCCAAGTATTGCTGTCTGTCACTAATAACACCACCAGCATCAACAGTATCAATATTATGATCAGCTGATGTGTGTGGAAGTCGTGGATGTCCTGGGCACCACTGTAATCACACACTGATTCATTAAAAGTCCATGACAACTCCACCAGGTAATCCTACTATTATTCTCATTTTATGCATGAGAAAATAAAGATGCAGAGAGTTTAAAAACTTGCCTAAGATCATACGGCCAGTGAGTAGAGGAGTCAGGATTCAAACCGAGGGAGCCAGACTCCACTACATGATGAACACTTACTCCTGAAAGTCCTCCTTACTTCTTCTGAAGCTCTTCCCCAACTGCCCAGTTCTCTGTGATCATTTCCCTTCTGTGCAGCTACACACCTGTTTGCATAGAGCTGGATTTGCATAATGTGGTGGCTGAAAGCTCAGGGTATGAAGTTGGTAAATGCGTTTAACCCTAGATATCAATAGTGCTTAACTCTACTGTCTGATATCTATGCCTCAGTTTCTTCCTGTGTAAAACAGAAATAATTACACCAATTTTATTTAGTTGTTGTGAGGGTTAAATGGAATAATGCACATTAGATTCAATGGAGGGTCAATGCTTAATAAATGTTAGCTTTGGTTCTACTTATTTTTATCTCTTAATACACATAATCGCTTTCTCCATGTAGATTGTATTTCTTCTGAAAGAAATCATCAATATGAATCCTTATTATCTTGTGGAGGGCTTTCCAGATATTTACTATATATTGTTGAACTCTTAGATGTTCTAGACACCCCTATAGTAACATGTATTAACTTATCACATCTTCATAAAAATTCTATCAGATAATATATTTATTTATTCTTTTATAAGCAATACAACATTTATAGCAATATTAAACATTTAGAGAGCACTTAATTATGTGCCTGAACTCTGTCAACTGTATTCCTCCCATAGCCCCTGAATTAAGGACTTTCAAGGTGTCTGCTTTACATAGGAGAAAAGTGAGGCTCATGAACACACCACTAAGTGTTCAAGAATGTGAACCTTCAACCACAACTCTATCCTACCTACTAAAGAATGAATTTAAGGTAGGTGTTCAATAACTATCAGGTTTTGATGATGAATCAGTTGAATTCTTAATTATTTCTGTTATCAGAAATTATGCTTATAGCAAACTGATGTGGCCTATCCAGTTAAGTCTTTAAAAAATATTCTGTGCCAGGCAGCTAGGCACATGTCAGTTAACTGGCAAACAACAACAACAACAAAACTATGGATGTAAACCATTCTTGTCAAAGCAATTACAGATTTAATGTCACTTCATGTACCATCATTTTCTATGTCTATTTGTATAAAAATCGAACTTCTTCCTCTCTTTCCTGGCCTTTTCTCTCCCTGACTACTCTTCTTATTTCTTCTTTCAAACCTAAGTTTCATAGTATTAAATTTATACAGATTTTTGCCCATAAGAAGCTTATATGTCAAGGCAAAGAACTATTTTAATTGTATTTACTCTTCATTTTGATTATATTTCTTTTTCATATCTGACAAAGACTTTTGAAGTGACTAAAGAAAGGCAAAGCAACTTGATTTAAAAAAATTCTTTCATGTACAATCTTTTGTCTGTAATAGTCTCATAATGGCTTAGAAATTATAAAAGAAGGTTTTAGCTGTTTTTGTTCTTTTCAAATTGGCAAAATTTGATTTTTCTCCCCTTACATGTTTAGATTGGCTGTAAAATCAACAAACAAAAAATAAGAACATATTCAACTTAACAAATACATTCTTCATTGGTGCCTTGGCATCATTAACTAATATCAGCATCACTCTGAAAACTGTGTTCTTGTTCTTCTTAAAAAACAGAGTTGAAAAATGAGTGTATGTGCATGCGTGTGCAAGCACACACATACACACACACACACATCCTCATTCAAAACAAGCCTGCTGTCTTAAGGAGAGAACAAATTTAAGGGCAAAGGGAGACCATCATGACTGCTGTAACAAACTCCAGCCAGGGAGCAGGTGTTGTGTAGCAGTTTGTCTATTTTATTTTATTTTATTTTTTAAAGTTATTATTTATTTATTTTAAAAGTGGTTTGCAAAGTTGTTTTATTTTTTAAAAAGATTTTATTATTTTTTAGAGAGGGGAAGGGAGAGAGGCAGAGAGGGAGAGAAACATCAATGTATGGTTGCCTTTCACCTGCCTCCAGCCATGGACCTGGCTGGAGATCTGGCTGGAGACCTCATTTTGTGCCCTGGCTGGGGGATCGAACCAACAACATTTGGGTTTGCAGGCTGGTGCCTTATCCACTGTGCCACCAGCCGGGGTTGTGTCTATTATTTTAAACAGTATCTATTTAAGGGTTTGAATAATTCTAAGATCTAAATTCTAAAATCAGTAGTCTTGAGATATAATTTGTAGCATCATTATTTCTTATATATGACTTTTAAGTTGCAATGAGTTGATAATTTCAAAAGGAGGGATTTTCATTGAAAGAAAGTCCTCCTCAAATTCTGTCATTAAATGGTTCAATTATCGAAAATTATTTAAAATGCAATGTTAAAGAAGAGCATTTTATATTTACTTAGAGTGCATGACTATAAGAGTGACCTTAGAATGTTATGATTTATTAATTCAATAGATACCTTTGTTGTGCATCAACTATGTACTCAGCATTATAATCCAGAATAAAAATATAAAAAGCAATCAACTTGATCTGAAAAATAGCAGTGGGAGTATAGATGGGGCTTGTCAGAAAAAACAGAGATTAAACAATGACAATAGCCCTGGCTGCCATGAGCTGAGGGTTTATCACATATGGGAACAATATACTAGGTGCTTCATATGAACCACTAACACCAAAGAAAACCAAAGGTTTGATTGATTGTAAAAGACTTTGTAATGATATAAAACAAAATTTAAATTTTATTTTATTTTGAATTATTGCAATTCTTTATTATATGTGGAAGAATAATGAAAAAACATTTTTCAAGTTGAGGAATGATACAATCAATCTTTTTCCATTCCAAAAATATTTAGCATTCTTTATTCTTTAAAATACAGTGTTCAATATGGTAGCCACTTAAAATGTGGCTAGTTCAAATTGCAAAATACTATAAAGTACACACTGGACTTTGGGGACATAGAAAAAATTTAAAGTATGTCAATAGCTTATATAATTTTTACATGTTAAATGATAATATTTTAGATATAATGTAGTAAATTAAGCATTTTTCTTTAAAAGTTATTTTACTCTGGAATGCTATTTTGTGAAATATGTTTCAGAAATGGTATATTGCAGAACTCACTTTTGTGAACACTGTCCTAGAGACAGTGCCAAACCAATAGTAAAAAATGGATTTGGTTTCTGAGATAGATCCTATCCCCTCCAATACAACTCAGCTTTATTTTAAGCTACTGGAACAACTTACTCTTTTTGGAGTTTTCCACCTTAGATAGTAGATTGATTTTTAAAAAAATATTTTTGCTGTGCAGAGGTCTTATTTCTTTCAATATCATCTTTTTCCTCTACATGTGTTTTACTAGTTGAAGCCTTCAGAAATAATGGCACTTGCTGTGCTCAGCTGGTCTACTCAGAGTAGAAATTATATCTATTAATTTGAGATAAAAAACAAGCAAACTAGGATTTAAATAATTTTGTAGAATAGCATTCTAGCTATTTTTTGAACTTGACTTCCTATGTGGTCCTAAACTAACCAATGAACTATTTAAGAGTCTGTTGAGGTAGAGATTAGGTACGTTTACATTTGATTAATGAAGTTTATTATAGCATTAATACATTTTCCCACGCATCCCCAGTTTGGGGGCTTTCATTGTTAGGAATGTCTATTTCCACTATCTATATTTGAAAGGAATCTCATCTAATTTAAATGTTAATATGAGAATATATATTGCCTATGTACATAAATCATATATTTTATTGGTAACTTCCATCCCAAATTAGTCTTCACTCTCAGCATCTTTTCTAACCTAAAATTTGAATAATTTTTCAACACACCAACTACCAGTTGGTTGATATTTAAAACATAAATTGCTAATAAATCTATACATTATACATACACCCACAAACAGGCACATATTTTGTAAGAGTAAGAAAGATGTGTAATACACATCCACATTTTCTTACTTTCTTTTTACCCTTAACTGCATTAGATTTTTCTAAGAGTTATTGCTAAGTAACTTGATTTTCCCACCTTAGGAAATAATTCAAATTAGTAATGCAGATGCAACAAAGATACAAAACTATATGTTATTTGGTAGAATATCTATTTATAACAAGATTATTTTAAAGCATTCATAAGTTAAAGTTGGTTCTTATCCATTCAGCTACCCTGTCTTTTGGTTGGTGCATGTAATTCATTTACATTTAAGGTTATTACTGATAGGTACTTATTAATTGTAATTTTTTCCCCTTGTATCTGTATTCTGGTTTGTCTCTCTCTGTTTATTTATCTTCTTAAAGCAGACTCTTTAGCATCTCTTGCTATGCTGGTTTAGTGGAGGTGTCACCTTTTAGCCTTCTTTTGTCTGGGAAACTCCTTATTTCACCTTCCATTTTGAATAAGAGCCTTGCTGGGTAGAGTATTCTTGGTTGCAGACCTTTGTTTTTCATTGCTCGGAATTCCCTTCTGGCTTGTAGTGTTTCTGTTGAGAAACACAGCTGGTAACCCTATTGGAGACCCCTTGCATGTATGTGTTGTTAGTTATTTTTCTCTTGCTGCTTTTAGAATTCTCTCTTTGTCTTTGAGATTTGCCATTTTCATTATGATGTGTCTTGGAGTAGGCCTGTTTGGGTTCATCTTCCTTGGGACCCTCTGTGTTTCCTGCACTTGTGTGATTTTTTATCTTCTCAAGTTAGGGAAGTTTTCTGTCATTACTTTCCAAACAGGTTTTCTGTCCCTAGCTCTTCTTTTCCTTCTTGTATCCCTATGATACAGATATTATTACACTTCACATTGTCCTACAGTGCTCTTAAAAACTCTTCATTCTTTTTCAGTCTTTTTTTGTTTTATTGCACTGTCTGGGAAATTTTTTCTCTATCATCTTCCAGCTCACTGATCCAATCCTCTGTTTCTCCTTGCCTGCTTTTGATTTCTTCTACTGTGTTCTTCAGTTTGGAAATTGTATTCTTCATTTCCTCTCGACTCTTACTCATAGTTTCTATGTCCTTTTTAATGCTGATGTAGTTTTTAGTTAAGTTCCTTGTAGCTTCCCTGGACTTCTTTGTACTTCCCTTGAAGTTTTTTTGTAGTTTTCTTTGAGCTCGCTGAGCTCATTGAGCTTCTCGATAATCATTATTTTGAATTCCATGTTTGATAGTTTATTTGCCCTCTTTCTGGAGATTCCTCCTTTCCTGTAGATGGGGGGTTGTTTCTTTATTTCCCCATTTTAAGTGACTTGTTTGTTTCTGCTTCTTAGGTTGGTCTGCTTTGACTGTCTTCATAGTATTGATATGATCAAATTTTTGTTTCAGAAAGGTAACTTTAGTATTGCATCCATTTTTGATATAGTACCACTCTCCCTGGCTAGATGTCTACTCTAAAAAAGGTACATTTGTGTGTGTGTGTCTGTGTGTGTGTCTGTGTGTGTGTATGTAATCATGATTCTCTAACCAATCCAAAGTTCAATGTCAATGGAGTCCAATGAGTTAAGTAATGTAATATCTGGTTTCTCAAAAACATACATTGGATGTCACTATTCTTTATTTTTTAAGAAAGTTACTTTTAACAACTCCTATTAACTAACTTATAAAACTTCATTCCAAGACATCCATGATCTATTCCTGAAAGCTGTATAGCCTCATACCCACTAAATTCCATAATGCACTAATGTCTTGCTATACTAGTCTCCTTACCATCCCTGAAACACACCAGCTTCTATCATAGCTTCCTACCTTAGTTATCTAAAAATCTCATCAGCCTAGGTTGCCTTAGTCCTTTCTTCTACCAGGTAAAATTCTCATTCATTCTCCAACATCTACTTGAAAGGTAAGTTTCTTACCAAATTTATTCTTCTTTTAATTCACCTTAGAACCAAGCAGTTTCTCTAGTTCTCCTCAGTACCTTGCCTATTCTTCTCTAACAATAACTTTTTTATTCTATTTTATATTGAAGCTTTTAATTTCTAAGTCTCTCTCCATTTAGAATCTATATAGTATTGGCCTTAAATCTTTTACAGAAGTTTTACAGACAAAAAAGGGAAGAAAAGGAATTGCATTTATATAGTTGGTCAAGTAACCATGTCCAAATGCTACCCTGCCCTAATCAATGCTCAGTAACTGTTAAATAATCAAGAGTCAGTCATTAAACTATTCACTCACTTCTTCATTCACTAAATAATTCTATATGCTCATATTGAAGGAATTAAATGTTGCTTTATAAAAATGTTTTGTTTCTTTGAATAAAAATATATTACAAATCAACAGGCTAGGAAAGATAAGTCTGTTATAAAATAATTATTGTTATTGAATTAAATAAATAATGGGCACATCTAAGGAGTATATAGCATGATAGAAAGAGGAAAACTGGTGATAAACTGTAGAAAATGGAGAACTGTACCACCAGCTCACCATTTAACATCACTGTCACCTAAAGCTTACAGACATATGTTAGCTATCTCACAGTAAGGTGTGTGAGTGGCTGTTACCAGCAAAAACTTTAGGAATTATCTCCTCAGAGACAGTACTGGTTAAATCAAATAAAACAACATAGCAATATAAGGAAGAAAAGTCTAACATTTACAAACCCATTTATTGACTAGGCAAGACTGCAGACTCTAAAGATATATTATCTCATTTATGTCCTCATAAAAAACACTGATACTAAGATGCCTAGTATTTACCCATTTTAAATAAATGGCTAGTATTTATCCAGTTTAAATATAAACATAAATGAGTGTGAGAATCTTAAGCAAATCCCCAGAAGCCACATTATTAGGAGGCTGAGGAGCCAGAATTAAAAAGCTTAGAGAACTTTTCCATTTATATTACATGGCTTCTTAGAACCCACTTCCAAACCAAAGAAGTTGAAATCAATCTAAATTTATATCTTAATGTAAGGATTCATGGAAGAGTGGGGCTTTAGTATAGTTATTGAAAGACAGAAAATAATAGCTAATATTTATTGAGTATTTACCTCTGTTCTAAATATTTTGAGTATATTCACTCATTTAATCCTTACAAGTTTTTTTTTTTTTTTTTTTTTTTTTTTTTTTTTTAATTGTTACCACTTTAATGTATGGAAACCAAGAGAAAGAGAAGATAATAAACTTTCATAGAATCGCAAAGTGGCTACATAGGTTTCCAGGCCTATAAGTGTACAAAATTTAACTATCATGCTATGTGTCTTATTGGGCAGAGAGGTTATTAAATGAGATGGCTTAAATAAAGTTCAAGGCACAGGGCATAGCTCAGAGCAGCCCTTTATTGAATTTTAGTTATTTTCTCTGTATTGTACCTCTAAAATTCTATATTTCTAATAATAATACCTTTATTTTTTAATGAATACTCTGCTTTTTAAAGACTTTATAACATGTACCTTCACACACATAAAAAACAGGATAATGAATATAGAACATAAGCTAATATTAAAATAATGTTGAAAAGTATTTAGCAATATACAGTACAATATTATTCATAATATAATTGAGGAGATAAAGTAGGAAAAAAACAAGGTGTACAGTATTTTGCCAAAAATTTTAAAAAGCATAGAAAACATTATTGGAAAGGTATATTCTCATGACGATAAAGTTTGAAAGATTATTTCTAAATGATTGTGGATGATTTTAATTATCCTCATACTATTCTACAATGGTAACATATGTATGCTTTCATAATTAGAAAAACAAAATAAAAAGAATAGCTAGGATAGGTACATGTCTATTTTAAAGATAAAATACTAAGTAACAACATTAGAATTGTGAGATTCCATACTTATTTAGAGATGGAGCTTGAATAGAACTTAAGGCTCCTCATTTCTATGCTAGTGTGTTTTCTTTGACATCCTATTCTCTGTTCAGTGGTTGTCATTAAGGAATTCAAAAGTAATCTGTAAAAAAGACCTCAGGAGGGTAGTTAGAGGTACTGCGATTGCAAAGGTGCTATCAGCATGTGCACGTGCATGTGCACGCATGCAAACACACACACACACACACACACACACACACACACACAGAGTCCCTCATATCACATCAGGCTTCTTAAATTGCTTATGTGACTACGTTACATAAGTCATTTTGTTTCCAAGTCCAAATGAATACTACATGTGGTAGGTTGATTTTCCCTAATTCCTCACACTGTCTCTAACAAAACTGTCTATCCATACACTTCAAAATATACATCCATGCACCTGACCATCCGAACTGACTATAACTCTTAGTATTGTGTGTATTAATGTAGGCAGTGGGGTATATATCAATGTCCCTTGGCTTTGAGTTTGGTTAAGAGATTTTTTTTGCCCAATTAGAATGTTAGCAGACATACAATAAGTAGAGATTTAATTCTGATCGTGTGATTTGGCTTGGCCTTTTGGGCCACTGGAATTTACAATAAGAAAAATGTGTCCCAGGCTTCTGGTCCCTTTATCCTGGGTCTAAGAACGAGAAGCATACAGAGAAGAAATGAACCCAAACACAGCCTGAACAGAGGTACCCAGTTGCTACACAGATTTACAAGTGGGAAGTCAATGTGGTAATAAGCCATTTAACTTTGGGGGTTGTTTGTTATACAGCTTTATCACAGCAATAACTAATATACCAACAGCTGTTAATGTTACCTGTGGAGGCACAGTGTGTATACTTTTGCTGAAATTTATATATATTTTTTCATATAGATATACAAATACTTCTCATATATATTTTTAAAAAGTAGTCAGTTGAAAGTTTATAAATGGAGAAGCTGCTACTATGCTTTTCAGTCAGATAAGTATATGCTTCTGATATTTTCCTGAAGACACATATACTCTGGGATCTTATTAAAATGCATATTCTCTTTCAGTAGGTCTGAGGTGGTGCCTAGGATTCTGTATTTCCACCAAGTTCCCAGGTGATACTAATACTACTACACTGAGTAGCAAATGCACATAGACCAGGTAATGGTAGCTATGCAGACACAGATGAGCTGAGCTGAGGCCAACTAAGAAAGAAAAGGCAAAGGAAACCATCGCCTCCAGTGATGTGACTCACTGGTTGTTGCAAGAAACTACCACAAACAGAGAAGACAGTCTGGAACAAAGAAAACAACAATGCAGATAATTTTGATTACCTTTTTCTTCAATTTACCTGATAATAAAACAATTCAGGGTAAGATGCAGAAGAGACAAAGGAAATAGGCTCTGCAAACAAATCCAATGACAGCCCTCATACTAATGGTGAATATACGTTCCCAATCACATACATACACATGCCTGTTAGTGACTAGTACCAGAGTCCTCCTCAACAGTGCTAATTAGCCTCCCAGTGCATTCCACATGAATATACATACAGATAAATCTACAACCTTGCAGCCCTATCATATGGAAAATCTTTTATATAATTTAAGTTCACTTTCTGTAATGTGGCTTTCTAACAGCTAACTTAGCTTTGTCTTTTTAATACTTAATTTACTCTTCACTGAAATCCATTAGACTAGTTGTCTTAGTTGGCTCAAGCCTGTGATAAAAGTATACCATAAAACTGGACATTTAAACAACAGAAATTTATTTCTCACAGTTCTGAAGGGAAAGCCCAAGATCAAGGTGCCCTCATAAGTGAGTTTTGGTGAGAGCCATGCTGGCCTGCAGATGGCCACCTTCTTACTGTATCCTCTCATGGTGGAGAGAGGAATCTTTGGCTTCCTTTCCTCCTCTTCTAAGTACACTAACCCCACCATGCGGAATCTACCCCATTATCTCATCTAAAGCTAAACACCTCCCAAAGGCTCTACCTGCTAATACCATCACACTGGGGTTAGAGATTCTACACATGAATGGGGGGGGGGGGTGGTTTGCGCACAACATCCAACCTATAACATTAGTTCTTCCTGAACTACTTTTTTTTAAGTCATGGTACCCATACAAAAGATATATCTGTCCTGCTTGCTGGGATAAACTGGGAGGGTTCTGAGTGTTAGAGGAGGCTCTGCTTCACCAGATATGACTAACCCTTGAGGCTCTAGTGGCCACTGAGTCTCCCTGAAGGAACCAATAACCATCCCACAGAGTCTGGCAAACTAAACACTGGACACAACTACAAAACCCTCAGAGCACAAATGGCATAAACCATTATAATCACTATCTCTGACTCATTTGGAATCTTTCACAGTTAAGCTGATATTTTCTAGAAAACACTATTGTGGAAAGGAGTTTCCAAGGAGGTTGCTCAATATCCACTGCAGAAAGGATGAGTGTATTTCAAAAATCATGATGGAAGGCACAGCATAAATTCCAAATAAGTCCACTTTAGAAAACAGCAGACCAGATAGATTTTTCTTACAAAGAATGTTTCTAAATAGTTAAATTTTATAGTACTCCAGATGTCACAACAAATGTTAACAAAGTGAAAAAAAAAATCACCATTTATTTTTGGACAAATTTTGAACTTATCAATGGTTTATCTTCCTAGATTTTAAGTTAAAAACATTTTCTAAAAGTAGAAAAGAAAATCTGCCCCCATCTCCACCAGAGGAATATAGTTAACATGCAACATCAAGTGCCTTTATACTCAGTTGGGGCTAAAATAAACTACTGGAAAACAAAGGCACCTTTTACTGAAGTGTCCCTCACTCTTTACCTTCTTCAGTCCAGACTTGGGACACTGGTTAAGAAAGAGGAGGCTTTTGGAATTAGGGTGATCATTTTGGTTGCCACATCCTGGAAATAACTAAAATACCCATGTCTTAGCCACTGAGAGGCAGAAAGGGAGCTTTGGACTTTCTATCTCATTGTTATTGGTGTTTTACAGCTTGTTACTCTCCCAGAATGTGGACTCTTCCTTGGTGCTGATTATAAATAGGGTAGATCTTATATTTATGTCTGGAAAACAGACACAATCAAGACACACATGTCACACTGTAGACTGGCTTCAAATGATTAAAGCTACAAATATGTCAAACCAAGAGTCACTCAAAAAACCCGTTGAATTTGACCAGATACTTCAGATGATATCAGTTTAGTCTCCATTTTTCAACAACGTAATAAAACATTTTATTACAGGAACAATCTTGTGTTTAATTTTTTAAACCAGTTAATCATATACATATACTTCATAAACATATTAGTCATAACAAATTTATTGTAATATTACCTCATAATTGAAACATGCCAGTATTTATTATTATTGCTAAATAATAAAAGTTATTGGTATAAATTATGCATTAATTTACTTATCCAAGAAACATTCTTTGAGTACCTACTGTGTGCCAGGGAAGTGATACATATAGGATACCACAGATAAATAAAACAATGTCTCTCCTCCAAATGTTACAGTCTATTGATGTGAGCAATTGGGGTTCTATTCAGCTTTTGGAACCGAGCCATGGGTAGGTAACAATTCGCCATAGAGAAGAAGGCAGTGTAAACTAATTAAAACAACAAGAAATCTGAGTACTTGTCTAATTTTTGGGTCACTCCAAAGAAAAGACTCTGAGACAAGAACTTGGGTACAGGCAGCAAATTGGAAGGTGACCTCAGACACAGGAGTGAAGGAGCAGTGAGAGTCAGAGAAGAGGACATGGCAGTAAGTATGTGTCAAAGAGGTTACCTGTATAGCTGAAGTGCAAATCTACTTGGATCTCTAAGACTTGTACATAACACCTCCAAAGGTATCCATCTGAAATAAAGAGGTTGGAACATTTTTTTTTTCTCTAGCTCTATCTCTCCTTTGGTTGAGTGTTACTCCCAGGGCAGGAAGCATTCTTGAGGTGGGAGTCTGGGCTAACATAGAATTGCCGTGGGAATAGCTGAAATCAGATGTGGGTTTAGAGACTATGGTAGAGTGCCCGATACATTTGCTAGAGTAGCTTATAAAGACTTTTGGGGGCTTGAACATAATATACTGTACAATAGAACCTTGAAGACCCTAAAGGGTAGTGTGTGGGAAAGGTTGGACTGATATCTTTTTTACTATATCATATTACACATAAAGTGTCACTGATTCCTGCAAGAAGTCAAACTTTGGGCTAGTGGACCTTGTGCAAATATGAAACAGAAAAATGATGATTTGCTAATCAGCTCACCTGATTCTCTGGTTATGATGTTCTTATGAAAATCCTGACACTCATTCATCAATTATCCTCTAGCAGTTGATATGTATTGATCTCCCTGTGTTTCAGGGAATAAATTTTTGAACTGCTTTAGGGAGCTTTTCTAAAAATGGTGATATATTTTTGCATTATGTTGTCATGACTGGGATTACTGAAAAATTTTCTCACATTCTATATTCATGATAATAATACCTATGTTGTTATTGTAACATTTATATTTTTAAATTTTGTATGAAAGTAAAGGAGAAATGGGAAAAAGTTAAAGATTGCTCCTAAATATTTTAAGCTTAAAGGCTTTCATCATGCAATTTATAGAAAGTTTTTAAGACCTTTAGCCTCTATAAACGCTTCATCAATGCTGACAACTATCTACTTCACCTATCCCTGCCCAAGCAATTCCTGCATTGTTTTATGGCAGAAGGTGAATTTATTTTGAAATTCACCAAGCTTCGTAGGCGTTTTCTAGAGAATTTTGGTTTGGGGCCAGAGCATAAGATTAAATGATCGATACTTTTATGGTTACATGAGAAGAATTGGTAAAGTCCTCATTCTTCTATTATAATGTATAAATTAAATAATTATAGCCCTACTTCCTAGAAAATGTAATGGCAGTGGTGGTGGGTAGGTTATGGTCCCTTATATAAACATGTGTGGTTTCCCTTTGCCAGTGAGTGGGCAAGTCTAACAAAAATTCTAAAAGAGAAAGAAAAAGGGAAAAAAAAGAGCCCCAAGGTCTATTTAAGCTCTGCCAATGAGTTAGTTCCATCCTGACATATCAAGTCCAGTTACACAGAAACCAGTATTTACAAAGCTTTCCATCTTATATCCCGCTTTTTTTAATGCCTTTTCTTTCCCTTTCCTTTCTCCCTATTCCCTCAAGCCTCTACTGCACTCTTTACCTCATTTGCTCTAATTTCCCCCAACCCCATTAGCCCATCATCCCGAACAGGCTTCAGTGATGATAAAGAAAGGGCCTCAAACAAAGCTGTCTTGCTAGACCGGGAACTCCAGAGGGTGGCTGGCGGTGATTGGGGCGAAGCCTGAGGGAGGAGAGTGCTCACTGCTCTTAACTCAACGAACCATTCGGCTTCTGTAGACTTGATATCCATACTAACCTCATGATTTCAAAGCTCACATGGGCTTACAAGGACTTGCTAATTTCAAACTTTCCAACCAATTACAATCACAAAGGACTCAGGACAATAATCAGTGAGCAAAATGAAACTGCTGGAGTGAAGCAGCCCTCTGCAGGTTTCCCTCCCATGGCTCTGCATGCAATGTGCAGCTGGGACTCTGCTTCAGTAAGTAAATAAAAATACATTACAAAATACAAACATGCACAATGGGTCCCTCTTGATGTCTTGTTCCCAGTAGTGGGGTATGTAGGAACCCTGTCCTGCATTTAGTCCATTAATTTCTGATGGTGTTAATTAAAAACTTTTGATGCTGGTTTGAATGGAAAATACCTCAAACTGTGCTTTCTTTATTGAAACACCAAGTTCCAAGTTTTGGATTATTAGGGTGAGCTCTGTTACCAGTAAAATGAATATAAATGCTTTTCATAGCACCCGCTATGACAATAATAATAAAAACAAAAATAATCTTAAATAAGGGAAAAGGAAGAAGAGAAACTGTTTAGGTTGAAACTCTCTTATTTCAACCTATTTTTAAAGATATAATTAAAAACCTGGGTCCCTAAATGTAGAACATATGATCGTGAAAAAATCTTTTTTCAAATCCTCACAGAACGTTCAAATCACCCAATGTTCCGAGACCTGAATTTTTAATATTTTAAAATGGGGAGAGTTGCTTAAAATAAGTGAATCAGCTGCTAAGTGATTTCTCTCTGTCTCTTCCCCTATTCTCTTTTTTGAAAGGCTGGAAAAAATGCTTAAAATGGTATGTGCAATTGATATGTGCTACTTAAGAAGCTTAATATGATTACGAAGGACTCAGACTTTCCATTTAAAAATAAGATAGCTAGGGTGATAGAAACCATGAATTGTGAGTATTCATTCCTTATAATGTGTAGGAAATGTTCCTAAACATCTCATCAACTGAGTAGGTTAGGTGTGCAAAGCAACTATTCAAAGATTTCTTTGTCTTTCTGGAAACCTAGTGAAACCTGGGCAATCCAGAGAGCAATGTATGAGGTAAGTTTGACAGATGCTGTACAGAAGGTAAGCAAATCCAAAAATCCATCTCTGTGAAGTATTAAGCAAGCCACCAAACATTCTGATTGGTTTCTAAGATTCTTCTTTAATTAAAAAAATTATTTTTATTAAAGTATAGCTGACATATAATATATTAGTTTCAGATGCACAACATAGTGGGTCAACATTTATATATATTATTATGTGATCACTATGGTAAGGACTGAAAATTTGTTACCTCTTATTTCCCATCACATTTTTCACCCTCCCTCTCACCCACCTCTTTTAAACCATCAGTTTATTCTCTCCATTTATGAGTCTGGTTTTGTTTTGTTTGTTTAGATTCCACATATAAATCATATGGTATTTATCTTTCTCTATCTTATTTATTTAATTTAGCTTAAAACCCTGTAGATCTATCCATGTTGTTGCAACTGGCAAGATTTCTTTCTTTTTTATGACTAATATTCCATTATACAAGTATATACCAGCTTCTCTATCCATTCATCTCCCAATGGACACCTAGGCTGCTTCAATATTTTGGCTATTGTAATAATGTGACAATGAACATAGGGGTGTATATATCTTTTTGAATCATTGTTTTCATTTTCTTGGGAAACATATCCAGAAGTAGAATTGCTGGATGGTACTGTAGTTCATCTTTTAATTTTCCAAGGAACCGCCATACTATTTTCCGTAAAGGCTGCACCATTTTGGTCAGAAAGATGTTTGATATAATTTCAATCTTCTTAAATTTATTGAGACTTGTTTTGTGGCTTAACATATGATCCATCCTAGATATTATTCCATGTGCACTCAAAAAGAATGTTTATTCTGCAGTATGGACATAACGGGTTCCCTATGTATTTATTGAGAACATATGATCTAATATGACATTTAGGGCCAATGTTTCTTTATTGATTTTGTCTTGATGACCTATCCACTGAAATAAGTGGGGTATTAAAGTCCCCTATCATTATTGTAACACTATCAATTTCTTTCTTTATGTCTTAATATTTGCTTTATATACTTAGGTGCTCCTATGTTAGGTGCATAAATATTTATGAATGCTATATCTTTTTATTGGATTGACCCCTCTATCATTATGTAAATGCCCTTACTTTGTCTATTTTTAGTATTTGTTTTAAAGTCTATTTTGTCTGATATAAATATTGCTACCTACACTTTTGTTTCTATTTCCATTTGCATAGAACGTATTTTTCCATCCCTTCACTGTCAGTCTGTGTGGGTCTTTCAATCTGATGTGAGTTTCTTATAGGTTTCATATACATGGGTCTGATTTTTACATCTAGTCAGCTACCTTATGTCTTTTGACTAGAGCATTTAGTCCACTAACATTTAAAGCAATTATTGATAGGTGTGTATTTATTACCATTTTTCATTGTTTTTTTTGTTTGTTTGTTTGTTTGTTACTTATTTTAGTTTTGCTCTGTTCCTTTCTTCTCTTTGTTTCTTTCCTGGCACATTGCTGGTTTTCTTTAGTGTTATGTTTCATCACCTTCTCTTTACTTTGTGTATATCTTTTGTGGGTTTTTGACTTGTGGTTACCATGATGTTCATATATATTGAACTATACAGTATATTAGCTCTTTTTTTATTTTGTGTATTCCCTATTTATTGTAGTTGTAGTTGATTTTGCTAATTTTGTCTTTTATAAAGGTTCACACTAGCTTTTTAAGTGGTTGAATCTTTACTATATACTTACATTTGCCTTTATCAGTGAGATCTTTCTCTTTCATATATCTTCTAACTTATGGTTATGGTCTTTGCTCCCTAACAACCCTTTAATACTTCTTGTAAAGCCTGTTTAGTGGTGATAAAGTGCTTTAGTTTCTGCTTGTCTAAAAAACTCTTTTATCACTTCTTCAATTCTGAATGATATCATTGCCAGGTAAAGTATTATTGGTTGTAGATTCTTTTCAGTGCTTAAATATATCTTGCCACAGCTTTCTGGCCTATAAAATTTCTGTTGAGAAATCAACTGATGGCCTTATGGGGTTTCTCTGATCTGTGACTAATTGTTTTTCTCTAGTTGCCCTCAAGTACGCATTTTATTTTTAACTTTTCCAAGTTCAATTATAGTATGTCTTGGATAAGATTATCTTTGGGTTCATCTTGTGTGGGACTCTTTGGACTTCCTCAACCTAAATGTATGTTTGCTTCTTCAGGTTAGGAAAGTTTTCAGCAATTATTTTTCAGATAAGTTTTCTGTCCTTTTCTTCTTTAAATGTTAGTATGCTTGATGTTGTACCAATGAGCCTTAAACTATCCTTGTTTTTATTTTCAATTCATTTTTTCTTTTTGCTTTCTGATTAGGTGATTTTTACTATTCTGTTTTTCAGGTAACTAATCCACTCTTTTGTATTAATTAACTTGACATTGATTCTTTCTAGTGTATTTTTTTTTCCATTTCAGTCATTGTATTCTTCAGCTCTGATTGGTTCACTTTTTTATTTTCTAACTCTTAAAATTATCACTGTGATTCCCCTATTCTTTTTCCCAAGTTAGATGAGCATCCTTATATTGCTTTAATTTTTCTTTTTTCTTTTTACTTATTTCCATTTCATTAAAGTTCCTTTTGTGGAGGGCAGGTTGTTCTTCTCTTTGGAAAATATTTCTTTACCTCTTCATTTTTGTGTTTGTTTCCAGGAATTAGATAAAACAGCTATCTTTCCTGATCTTGAAGGAGTGGTCTTATGTAGGAGCAACCTCTGTATAGACTGTATGTGCAGTGACAAGGGTGCCTAGCAGGCATACTGGATGAGTCTGAGGTGGGTGCTGGGTGTGGTGTACCAGGGTTCACATCTCTGGGGACACCTTGGTAGGCTAGCTGGGGGCATCTGGGGCAGGCACAAGCTGAGGTGTCCCAGGGCATGCAGCTCTGAGTGCACCATGATATGCTAGCTGGTTGGAGATAGAAAGGCTGCTGGCCAAGGTGGCCCACGGCACAATGTAGCAGCCTTTCAGGATGGATAGAGTGTTTGGACCAAGTTTCCACCCCCACTGTATAGGTAGAAAGTCAATGTAAATAATGGTGCTTTCCAGCAGTTCTTATCCTAAATCACTTTCATAGATCCAGAGAATTCCTGTAGTCTCTCACCTATTTGGAAGATGCTTTGGGGTTAGTAAATATATCTTTCTCACATATAGTAGTGACCTTTATTTTTAATTTATTCTTATTTTTAAAATTATACTTGAAATATAATATCATGTTTCAGGTGCTAGCAATTAGATACTTATACATTTTACAAAGTGATGATCATGATCAATTTAGTCATCTTCTGCTAGGTGCCCTTTGAATTACCATTTTATCACTATGCCCCAGGGCAGGCATGTCTGTGCAGGGGGACTTCAGTGATAGTACTCCCTACTGAAGGTTGCCCTGTTGGGTCTCTCCTACCCTTCTCCATGTGGTCCCTCTCTTGTTTATTGTGCAGAAGCTATTCTATCAGCCCTCTGTTGTTCTTCAGGAGCAATTGCTCTATATGTAGGTGTATGTATATTAGGTATGTCCATGGGAGGTGAATTCAGGGACTTCTTGCACCCCCATCCTAGGCCCACTTCTTTCAAATTTCATTTTCAATTATTCTTCTCTCTTGTACAAGGGCCTAAAACCTTGGGCACACAATCTGAGAGACCCCGCAACTGTTATTTCACTGATGCCCTTTTTTCTTTTGCATTTTAACATACCTAACTTTCTCTATACCATACTCTGCTTATTTTTCTTGCTGCCTGCAACACCATCTGATTCTTTGAAAGACTATGACACTTTCCTTTATTTTACCCAGAAGTTCTTCATAACTCTTAGTTTTGTTTTGATCTACATATTTTGAAAGAGGTTGAAGTACTCTATAAAGGGAAAGTATTTTTGGCAAATCTCCTTTCCTTCTCTCCCTAACTGCTGGCTGCACTGACCTCACCCTCTTGGGATAATCTCCAGAATAGGCCTCCCAGCCTGATGTGACATAGTAGTGATCCTTCCATAACAATAACAAGGATAGTAACAATAACAGAAAACCCTCACTATAAAGCATATGAGGAAATTATGTAGAGCAATAGAACTAAAACTCTAAAAGGGTAATAGGCTTGAGCAAACATGAGCCTATTCCTTCAAAAACTTTGTAAATTTTCCAAGGAATAAATTGATAGGTAATATTTTCTAGAACAAACTAATAAATATAAATTAACTAATTATATGTAGCAAATAAGTGGATTTAAAGATGATTTCCATCTGAAATGATTTTGTTTT
The DNA here is from genome assembly GCA_004026585.1 of Noctilio leporinus. NCBI lineage: Eukaryota > Metazoa > Chordata > Mammalia > Chiroptera > Noctilionidae > Noctilio > Noctilio leporinus. Next base: position 390,944 of record PVIW01000261.1, read on the forward strand.
TCCTAGAGACCAAGTTTTTGTTAAACTTAATCCTTACTCTCTTCCTGCTCCAGAAGCAGAAACATCTGGTTGGTTTTAGATTCCCCTTGGACTTCTGACTTCAAAGGGAATTATAAAGAATAACAAATTCATGTACCGGCACTAAAAAAGAAATTAGAGCAGCAGGAGAGAATGGCAAAATTGTCCTTATTTGACTGCTAGTGACAGGCGCCACAGGCAGAACTATGAGAAAAGACAAAGACAAGATCACAACCAGAATTCATGGAAGGGATGTAACTTTGGCTACATGAAAATATGCAAAGGGCCTTTAGCAATCTATAAAAAGATGTGTCCATGCATGTATGTATGTATGTATAAATAAATAAATGGTAATAAGAAGAAACAGGTTCATATTTACTTGTCACACAGTAAGCATAGACAAAAGTTTGTTGAAAGAATGACCTAAAGGAAATCTTAATGATTCACTCAGTGTCTGGCTTTCTCATTTGATCTTCAGAAAACTGAGTTCTGATTCTATCCAGGGCTGGATAAGCCATTTCAGAATTAACTCAAACTTCTATGAATCTACTAAACCCATCATATCCTCATAAATAGGCCTCTCTGCATCTCAAAAGTAGTCTCTGTCTTTCCCTGCTCTGGATCCTTTTAATCAAGGCCCCAAATCAAGGTCCTCCATGAGTGGAGGGATAGAGTTTGAATGAAATATTGATATTTATAGTTGTGCCAAGTTGTGCTTGACATGATTTTATAGAACTTCATTTATCTTCCTCCTCTATCATTTTTCTAGCAAAACAAAAACACACTACTTAGAGTGTAGGTCTTGATGTAATCAAACATTAGAAAATGAGAACAATTAGAGAAAGTAGTTTTGCCATTGTAATTACCTCTTACAAACAGCCTTTCCTTGTTCCTGTTTTATGTGTAATGTGAATAGCACAACAATAAAAATAAACAAAGATATGATTAACCAGTCAACTTGTGCATGAAGAGCAAGAAAGAGTTAAGGGCTAAAATTTCTTTAAATAATGAATTTTAAGTCTTTACTCTTAGTATTCAGAAGTCATAGATCCCTACATCATAAATACATGGTTGATTCACAGAGTGATCATCAAAAACCCAGAGAGCAAATTACTTTTGACCAAAACGTATACATCAACAGCTCATTAAGAATATTGCATAGATTAGGATAGAACAAATAGAACTAATTCTCTATGGAGCCTAGCATGATTTGCTAACAAAGCAGTCTCTAAAACAGAAGACCGTATCCAAAGTATGTTCTTTACATCAGAGCCTTTATGCATTTTCTAGTGAAGGTGGGTTGGAGGGGATAAAGATTCTCCCTAAGCATTTCCAATGAAGAAGTGCTGAACTGGCTGTAAAATCATCTCCTTGAATATCTTTGCCTTGAATTGGGTTTTCATCCTTCCCTGACAACTTCAGGTGAGAAAGAATCACCAAAGTTATCTCAGTAAGAGAATCTAAAATTCCCATCTTTATGATAGTTGAGTGTGATGGTATGTTTCATTTCCAATAAAGTTTATCCAGAAAATGTACCAACTTTATGAAACAAGGATATGATGATATGAACAAACCATTTTATTCTTTTGCAACTATCTGTGTCTTTAGTTCTAAAAAGAAAATCTTGGCTTGATGGTGGTGTTTGCAACAAATTCCCTGCTCTATATAAGGAGAATCATCCAATCATGATTTTGAACTTGACTAGGGGGAAGAGAGTAAAAAATATGGAATACTAGTTTATTCTGAGAAATGTTTTTTAGCTTGACAGTACATAAGGTCACAAATGTAACAACAATTGAACAGGTATCAGGCTAAAGACTAAAATCATAAGAAAATGCCATATATAAACCAAGAAGCAAATACTATCAATAATAATTAGTATTATTATGGCTATTACCATGATGATGCATTGAGAATTCACTTGGGTTTAATGTAGAATACTTAACTAGAAAGAACCATGGGTAAATTTGTTCTCTTTAAAAGGCAGTTTATATTCTAAGAGGTTTATATGACATGGGCTGTATAATTCAAAACCACATGTAAGAAAAGAATGTAGGAAGAAGACTTATTTCAGTTTTGTGTTATCAGTATCAATCTTGAAATAATGAAGGGAAGGCTATCTGTTTTAAAATATGGGTATTGTTGGGTATGGTAAAAGTATTCTTATAGCTTTAAAATACTAGAGCAGCTAGCTTCTACCTATCTTTTCCTTGAATGCCTGCCTCAATGTCAAGCCATTAGATTCATTCCAGACCTTTTGAGGATATTTCAATGATCATAATGCAAGGCCTGGGTAAAGGAGAAACAGAATTGATCAGAAAACTGAGGAACAAAATAAGAAACAGAAGAAAAGAGTGCATATTGTTTATACCATCTAGTCTGGCAAATTTATAGATGCTTTCTGTTTGCTTTGAGTAGTTTATTGTTTATGTTATTTCTGTTTTCTTTCTTTTTTTCCCCATGTGCTTGTCTCTACCAAATTTGGCGCAAAATATTTTGTATGTCTCTGTACCATAAACCCTCATATTTTTCTAGAGATTTAGTGTGATGGAGAAGCTCCTTTTTTTCTTCCCCAACAGTTAGACACATCAATATTCTAGCTACTCACTTTCAAGGCCAATGGAAAATGTGTTCCTAAGATTAAATAAACCCAAGGAACACATAAATTCAGTTTACACTGATGCAGTAAGTTACATAGTTCTTCACACCCTGAATTCCTGATGAGTGGAATACACCTGTTGGATGACACACAGCTACCCAACAGTCGCTGACCTGCAAATCACAGACAGAGAGGCAAGACAAAGCCCTAACTGGAGGTTCTCTACTGAGAGCCTAACTTGCATAGAGCATTCCTTACCTGTGGAGCTCTGGATATAAATAATCTAGTTATCCATGTAAAGCTGGCTCATAGGGGGTTCTTGAAATGTTCTCAGAACAAATAAAGGGCATAGGGAGGGCCTTTCGTCCTGCAATACACTGTCTCCCACTACTCCCACTTCCCAAACTTAGCACTTAAAGTATCCAGACTATTTATATATAATTCCTCCTTTTTCAGACTTCATAAAGTTTTACCTAGGAAGAAATCTCACATTCCTGCCAATAAATCTTTAAACATTATAAACTTTTAAAATAGAATTTATTGGGGTGACATTGGTTAATAAAATTACACAGGTTTCATGTATACAATACCATAATGCATCCTATGTATATTGTATTGTACGTTCACCACCTGAGTCAAGTCTCCTTCCATCACCATTTATCCCCCCTTTACTCTTTTCTACTTGCCCTCACTCCTCTTTCCCTCCTGTAATCACCATACTGTTGGTTTCTATAAGGGTATTATTCGCGTCTATGAGTTTTTTTTCCTTTTTGTTACTTTGCTTAATCCCTTCACTTTTTCACCCAACCCCCAACTCCTTTCGCTCCTCTGACAGCTGTTAGTTTGTTCTCAGTGTCCATGAGTCTGTTTCTATTTTGTTTGTTAGTTTATTTTGTTCATTACACTCCACAGGTTAAGTGAAATCATATGGTACTTGTCTTTCTCTGACTGGCTTATTTTATTTAGCATAATGCTTTCCAGGTCCTTCCATGCTGGTGCAGTGGTGCAAAGGTAAGATTTCCTTATTATTTTTTTTCTTTTTTCTTTCTTTTATTTTTCTTACAGCCAAGTAGTATTCCACCGTGTGAATGTACCAGAGCTTTCTTACCCATTCATCTTCTCACGGGCACTTGGGCTGTTTCCAAATCTTGGCTAATGTAAACAATGCTGCAGTGAACATAGGGGTGATTTATTCTTTCAAATTAGTGTTTTGGGTTTCTTTGGATGGGTCATAAGGCAGTTTCATTTTTAAGTTTATGAGATAACACCATACTTCACAGCAAGGGAAACCATCAACAAAATGAAAAGACGACCTGTTGAATGGGAGAGCATATTCACTGAAACATCTGATAAGGGCTTAATATCTAAAATTTATGAGAAACTTACAAACTCAAAACCAAAATAAACAATCCAGTTAAGATATGTGCAAAAGATCTGAATATACATTTATTCAAAGAGGACATACAGATGACCAAAAGGTGCTCAACATCACTAATCATCAGAGAGATTAAGTTGCAAATTAAAATCATAATGAGATATCACCTTACACCTATCAGAATGGCTATCATCAATAAATCAATAAACAAGTACTGGTGGTGGTGAGAAAAAATTGTAAAATTTTAAATCCAGTGCCACATTTAGTTTAAGTAGATTCATCATATTTACCTAGTATGGGTTTGCTGAAGCCACACTGCACTTCTAATTAGTCTGAGGACTATATTTTCCTTTCACTTCATATACAGAATTTCATACAATACAGCGTATATCTAATAATGAATGTAATCAAGGCTACATAGCTCTGGCATGCAAATTATCATCCTAAATTTTAGTCAAATAAAGAAAGTGTTCCTCCAAGAAACCTAGCTAAATCTGTAGTCTTTCTAGGAAACCAAATTGCCCTTTGGCTTACAGATATGCTGAAGAATATTATGAAACTAATGAGATTTTATGATCAGTTGTTACATTGCAGAATATATGATGAGAGTATACTCAGAAAAAGAGTCCTATATACAAAAATTACAACTATTTATCTGAATGTTTTTACCATTAACATATAAAAAAATCATGATGGGCCTGAAATTAGATGAATGAAATGTTACGATGTCTGGCATTTGCTTCAAAATAACATGGTGGTAGCATGGGAAATGATAGGTCATGAGATAATCATTGTGCAAGTTGGGTGATGAGTACAGTGGAGTTCAATACGGTAATCTGTCTACAGTAATCTATTTTAAATTCCTCATGATTAGAAATTTTTAAATACATACTGATTTGAACTTTCATTCATTTATTCATTCTTTATTGGTTGATTCATTTACTCATGACATGCAAGATATAGAAAATAATAAGTAAAAAAAGACAAAAATAAAATAATGCTCTATTGAACATTTAGGTTAAGTAAGCTATTCCTCTTCATGAATAGTATATTATTTATTTAAAATAATATTTATAAAAACTATATAATTACATGTAGAATTCTTAGGTTAAATTTTGAAAACAGGACACAAAATTATGTAGAAGACATGCCCTTAAGGGAAAATGAGAGTAAGGACATGTATCAAATGATTATTAATGATTAGATTTAAATTACAGAAATAATTACTTTAATTTTTCTTTATTTTACTCCTGTTTTCCCAAATTATTTTAATGAGGCTGTATCATTTTAAAATGAAAATAAATATTTATTCATTCTTGGATAGGATGTGCTTTTTTCCCAAGGAGCTTTTCATTTACTAAAACCGAGAAACTGCAGACACACAGGACTGCCCTGATAGTTTAAATCTTCAGACCTAGAAGGGAAATACACCCACAGGAAAAGAAACATCAATACAGATTTTATCTGATCATAGAAACATAAAGAGCTTTCTGTGTGCTGGATAGAAATTGGGGAGGAACTGGCTTCTTTACAAGCCTGAGTGTGAAATTCAGGCCATTTTGTGATGAGATCATTTTTCAATGAATGCAATGGGAGCCACAAATTAAAGTTACCAAATAAGCCTGTTCCCTGAGCTACTGACGCTCATGCTGATAAGAGTTTCTTTTTGGGTAGTATAACAAGAAAAGCATGGGGATGCGACTGGGAGTGAAGGAGGAGAGGGAGTTACAATCCTAAAGGCTTGTGGCCTTCACTGGAGACCTGGATATGTTCAGAGAGGCAGAAAGATGTACAACAGAATTAAGAAAGAAACATAGAGTGACAACTATGGATTATGTACAATGGCTATGGAAAGTCCCTGTTAAAAAACTGTCTCCATTATCCCGAGAGATTATTTTCCTCATTTTATGTACATTCATAGAGTGAAGTCAACAGTGTAACTTTTAAAGGTTTGGATGAATATGATGCTCATGACTAAACAGGTCTGGCTGGACCCAGACAGAAACTTGTCAGATACCAAGCAAGTCACCCCTTCCTCACCCCACCCTCTCTAGGATAGTTACCAGTACATTTCAATGCAGGGCAGCCTCTAGCAAACTCAACTCTTTCAGACTGCGTCTGACTACATGATGATCTACCAATATACCCTCAGCCTTGATCTGCTTCCAGCCACTGAAATCTCAAGAATTCTAGAAGGCCACAATATCAACCTCTTAAGAAACTTTACAAATTCTCACCAAAAGACACACAGACTGAAGTTTCAAACTTAGGCTCACTTGCAGCCCTGGTCTTTGTCCTTGCACTTAACTGGTAAAGGCAGGGGAACGGGGTTTCATGTTCCTAAAGGACACGTTCTCCTGCTGTTGTTGGTGTGCATAACAGCAGTCATATCTGATTAACAATCAGATCAATCCAGATGAAGAAAGTGCATTTCTGTTTTGCAGCATCTCATAGAATGATAACAGGTGTTTCAAAGCATCACAAAATAGGTTTGTTTGCTTAACGCCAAACCATCTAATGTTCCACATGGGAAATGTCAGTACCAACCTCACCATATCATCCTCTCTTGTCCACACACAGGCATTTCCTTTGCAAACATGTGCTGTATATCTTTGCAGAGTCTTCCAAACAAGTCCTTTGAATGCTTCCATTTAGAATATGAAACATATACCTTTTACCAATGTCAAAACATGTTCCGCTAAAATTCTGCACTTGAGGTGGTGGACTCACCACATCTTTAGGTCTAATTCTTTGTGAGATTGGGAGAAATATACTTGACTCTGTACACAATATTTTGTACTGCCATTTACAGATAATAAAAGTTACTTACCAGATAGCAATGTTGAGAGAGGAATATTCAGTTAATGATGGTGAAACTTCCTGAAATGAAAAGAATACCGTAAATGCTAGGTAGGTATTTAGTAAATGTATGAGAACATGACAATCATGCCAAAGTACCTGTTTACTATTCACTTTGGGACACTGACATGGCAATACTACATAAAAAGTGAGGGAGGCTTCTCTTTAGCCATGAAAATACAACTGCACACTGAGAAAGCAGCTCCTGTAACTGCCTGAATGCTTAACTTGAAGGGCCCTAACCCATTGTGAATGACTTGCTGCCTATTTCTGCAATTCACTGTAACTTGTGTTGAGAAAGTTATGTTTTATGGTTAATTACCCATGGTCTGTTTAAAGAAATAAATCAAACCATTGTGAACCACCAGATTTGCAGCTCCATTTGAACTTTACTGTACTTTTGATTAAACATTTTGTAAATAAAAACAAACTGGTTTTTCCTTGTTTTTGGTTGTTTGCTATTTGTGTTCTGGATATAAATATTGTGGCAATGGTTGGAGAACAAGCTATGGATTATTTACCCCTGGTTTCATGAGTTGTGAGTTACTGGTCTTATCCTCCTTCATGAGTATAAGTATATGTAGAGTATTATATTCCTAGTCCTGTAAGTCAAATGGAATAAGGGAACTGAAACCTTTTGAATCCAAAACCTTTTATACTAAGTCGCAGAGCAACAGAACAAACTCCAAATTAACGTTCAAAGGCTCTCTACTGTGGAGCAACAAATTCCCCCAAAACTATATAATCTGCATTTTTAAAATGCTTGCCTAACAAGCAACAGTCTATCAGTAATTCCACATGCTTGTCTTTTCACTGCTTTATAATTTACAAGCCATAGGTGGCTTAACCAGCAGATCACTTCTCACCCCCAATACTACCACCAGAATGAAGCCTTGGAAATAACCATCATAACTAACATACCAAAATAGATTTAGAAGAGAAATTATTGGAGGTAAAATGAAATACTATATAGAACTCCATATAAAATTTGTCTATAGTCATCATCCTAGGAGTTATATAAATAAAATAAATCTAAAATATAATTGACCAGAAAAAACTTGAGAAAAACTAAGACTCAAAGGACCTGTGGCAGAATGCAAGGGGAGTATATTTGAGATCCAGAATCATAAGTAACTAACATATTTGCATATGAAACTTAATGAGAATCACCAAAGTAGCTTGCCAAAAATCAAGTTTTTCAAATGACCCAATGGTCTATGCAGCACTGAGGACCTCTTGGAAAAATATAAAATTGACTTCTGCAATTTGCTCCTTTTATAAAGACAGAAACAGGATAATAAGGGCTTTCTTATAAAGTGATTAGTCCATTCCTGAAGCCTGAAGAGCTCTGTATCCTCTTTCATCTTACCCCTTTATCGCTCACATGGCTTACTGCGGACCTGCACAGCAATGCGAGAGCAAGGCGCAGCAGCTTTCCTAGCCAGCTTACCAAAATGTGGCAAAATAGCCGTGAGGCAGTGACTATGTGCCAGGCACAACTAGAGTGATTCTGTTGAGAGGATAAGTCAGTGACTGAGGTTCTTGTTGCAACATTTAAAAGTATCTATTACTACTGCCAACAGCAACTAGAAGCAAGGTTGAAATAGTTGTGAAGGACTTCTGAAAAATTGGAAAATATTTAAAACCCTCCCTAGCTTCTTGCATGTCCAGGAAACAGAAAGTGTAGGCCTGCCAGTCCTTCCTAAGCCAGGATCCCATATAGCAAAAGAAAAATCACAAGTTACCTACAAGTTCCCAGGTTATAATTAAAAATGAGGGCTGAAATGAATTAGTTGGCATCCACTGGAGATTGAAAGATCAAATCTGTCCTAAGTATGATTCAGGGAGTATAAAAATTTATCAAGGTAGAAATGGAAGCTCTTCTAAAAAACTGAGGTAGGAAAAAAAAACTTCAAAATATTTTACTCAGGCATTTTTCTCTATTTCTTTCATAAACAAATGCCTCTACTCACTTCTGACAACCAAGTAAATGCTGCTGTATAGGGTTCTAAGTTTTCTCTTAAATCCAGGCAACCCATTTGAAAATCTTAAATGTCTCCTTATATATGGAACTACACGCCAAAAAGAGGTCCTTGGTTAGAGATGATAAATCATATTAAAATTATATTACAAAGGATATATTTTACATGATTCGGAATTCATTTTGACAATCAAGAACATCCATACAAAATTGCATATTAGAATCCAAGCCTAGCTACAATCCATGTAGAGGGATATTTAGGAAAAATATACCTGTGAATATGATTTCCTGGTTAAAGACTAGAATACTCTGATCTACTTTCCACATATTTTTCTAAGCTATAGATTGTTTTAAGGAAAAAAAGCAGAAAGAAAATTTATTTATAATGTACTTAAAATAAATAATAGCTTAGTAATTATTCATATTTCAGACCACAGAAGATGTTCCCATGTCATCAGAAATACAGAGATACCATAATTCCAATGATCTTGATGATACAGTAGTTAACAACAGAGAGCCACATATTCAGAGAGCAGAATCAGAAAAACTGGACAAAACTCTGCTGGCTTTGATCTGTATTTTTATACACCAGATTTTTCCATAAAAAAGGAATCGCAAATTCTAAGGCATAACAGAAAGTTAAACAAACTATGAAAGAACCAGACTCTTTAAAAAAAAAATTAAAGAAAACTTGCCGGTTACCTTCAGTAAAATCAAATGAACTATTTTCCTAAGACCTACCATCCAGAAGTAAAGCATGACCTACAGGTCCCAAATGCATGGAGGTAAAGTATCTTAATGGTTCCTATTCAGTCTATCTTCCCTCCTGCCTACTTTCATCTTTTCTAATTGCATTGGTAACAATTAGAATTACCACCACCATCACAGCTCACAGAATGTGTCTAACTTCTTTCTAGAAGATACCTAATAATGCCTAGTGCCCTGCTCTCTATCACTTTGTATCCATTTTGTAACCATTTATAGGCAGAAACTGAAAAGGAACAAAACCAAACTCAAAATTCCTCCAACCTCCCTGATCAGACAAATGCTTGGTTCCCAGAGGACATCAGTGAGTTAAGAGAAAGAAAATATTGTAACTGGAAAGAAAGATGGATCAACTGCCTCACTGTGTTCCTATTTGAGCTGGAAAGGGAGTTACTCCAATGAAAAAGTTGGGGGGTATGGGAAAGGAGTGAAGGGCTACAAAGAAAGAGGGGGGCGTTTATTATACATTTGGGACTTACCGGCCCACAGTGAATCAAATGGTATTCCAGGGAATAGTGTGACAGAAATTCTAAATGAGAATTCCAGAAGCTACAGCTTCTTCAATGGAACTACTGTTTAGGGGATGTGTTCTATAGGAAGTTCGAATTAAGTGTTTCTGCTGTAGCATCTACAGATGTTTTTTCTTTCACTAGGACTTTGGTGTTTGAATATACTTCATCATGAGCAAAAAACAAAACAAAACATTGGAGCTTTGTACAGTCCCCAAACTAAGAAGCAAAAGATAGGGATTATATAACGGGCTTTTTACATAAATATTACATCAGGATACATTTCAAATAAAAACACACACACAGCAGCCTTCCTTATCCTCTATTTTAAAATTCGTTTCATACTTCAAATGTTAATTTTCATAAAATAAGTAAAAACTAAGTAAGCATTAAACACATCAGAATAATTTTAGTTTTATAGTACCTGGAAAATGCACCATATCATGGAGGGTCACAAAATCCTGTTTCAAAGCCATTTAAGGCCCTGCTAAATGATGGGATGTCTGGCTGCAGCCTAGGGCAACTAGAAATGGCCATGGGTATTAACTAAACTCCCTTTTCAGCAGTCTGAGAAAGGGGGAAAAAAACCTTGTAAGTTTCCCCATCTGCTATTTTCTTTTCTTTTTTTCCTTTTGACTGTGGAAAAGTAAAATTATGCAAGAGCTTTTGAATGTAAAGGCTGTGTGTGCTTTTTCCCTTTTTGTCTCTGTGTACCCAGTACGTGATGTTGTGCAACTGAGTACTGAGTAGACGGTTAGCATTTACTATTGATTTACACTATGCCATCTAATGAATTCAGAACACACACAAAAAAGGAGTGGCAGAGGGAGGAATGAAGAAGAGAAAGAGAGGAATAGGAAAAGAAAAAAGAAGGAACAGAGAAGAGAGAAAGCTCATTTACAGAAATAATTTTAATGCCTGGAATAGTTTCATTCTTACTCCCTTTAGCTCTGACTTTTGGTTATTGTTCAGGTTTCTGAAAAATGCACTTGAGCTAGTGACCCCAATATTTTAATCTTATATCTAACGAGGATTATTGGCAGGTGAATGTCTGAAAATACTAATGTGTCAAACTACTTGATAGCAATTCCACTAAACTGTCAGACTTCACCATATGTATCTATTTATCATTCCTTCTATGCATTTATAAATGTGTACTGTGAGAGCCAATGCTATGGTTCAACTAGTTTACCTAGTCACAATTATTATTTGCAAGACACAAAACAGGGCAAAGAAAAATAGGTTCCACTTGACCTATTTCCTTTAAAAGTGAATAAAGAACACATTTAGAAATCTTTGAATAGGTCACTATTTTATTTAGGAAGAAGAAACGCCACAAATTATTTGGCTAAACAGAACAGCCCAATATAAGATAATGAAAAAGAAAAGGGCAAACTAAAGAAAGATTCTAAACTGATGAACAGTGCTTGTAAAAGAAAATTAAATAACTTTTTATATTATGCCCATGGAGCAGAGTTACATTTTAACTTTTGATCTTGGTGATTACAAACATTCCCAATTCTCTAGGCTGCTTGATGCTTCCCATGCCATGCAACCAGTTCCCACTGCTTAGGTCAGAAAGTAGGGTGAAGCTGACTCTGCGGCTAGGCACAGGGCCTGCCTGTTCCCAGGTGCCCTCTGTAGCTGACAACAGCCACTAAGGTGAGGAGAAAAAGGGAGTCCTGATTAGCAGCCAGCTAGACAGCAAGGCAGGGAGCTTGTTTCCTTCCTGGATGTGGGTTTGTAAATGGTGACTGGGAAAAGTCACAGGAGGTCATTCAAAGGAAAGAACAAAAATCCGGGGGTTTCATTTCTGATCATCCAATGATGCCTTTTTACACTTTCAGCTGACAAAATATTAAAAATATGCCTATTCCGTCCATTTGTCAGGGATGTTTAGTGACCAATGGCTGTGTGCACATGGTTTGTACCTAGCACCTAGCATAGTGCTCGGCACATTCTCTATGCTCAACAAATATTTGTTGAAATGGTAAAATGATCATAGGATAAACATTTCTGTCGGAAAGGTATACTAGAAGAACCTCAGAAAAATATGTTTCAGTGATTCACAGGAAATCTTAGGCTGGGCTTAGGCTGTAGACACAAAATAATTATAAAGAGGAAGTATCAGTTTTTGGGGGGGTCAGTTGATTTCAGTTCCATTTTATTAACCAAAAAAGTTGAAAATTCAATTATGAAATTGATAACATCAGCAAAATTTTGTGTTAATTTCACTAGCATTTTTGGACCATACTTCATTTCAATTTTGGGCACATTCTAAAGGAAAAGTCACGGCATACCAACATAATTCATCTTTAAAAAAATACTGAGAAGAATGTTGCCATTCAGTAATGGGAGAGAATATAGCTTTTAGTCGAAGGGCAAGGCAGGTTGAGTTTTGATTAGGTTATGCAAATTTAAATTAATAGAAGGGCAACCAAGAATGTACTGATTTCCATTTTCTTGGTTAAACAGGAGTTTTATGAGAAAAAAAAATCTGGATTAGGAAGTCAGAAATGCCATTTTTCAGTTAATTGAATAAGACCTTTAGCAAAGAGTTGCAAACATAATCTCTCAAAAAATTCCAGTTGAAAACTCAGCTGAAAGCAAGATCAGCAATGGTAACCATCATACTTTTTACAAAGTAGGGCTACCATCTTGTTAACTCATATAGAGCTAATCATGTACGTTTCAGTCAAATCTTTCAAAAAGCTTTTTTTAAAAACTGGTCATGGTGTATGTAGTTTTAACAATTTCAGCAACTTTCTTCAATAAGCATTCTAGCAGAACGTTAAAGGGCCATTCCAAGTGCTTTTTCATTTCATAGAGTCTTAAAAGTGGATGAGAACTGGCCTGGCCTCCTCCTTTTACAAATGAAGATTTTGAAGCTCAGTCTGGCTTGTGTGGCTCAATGGACTGAGTGCTGGCCTGTGAACCTAAGGGTCGCCAGTTGAATTCCTGGTCAGGACACATTCCTGGGTTGCAAGCCAGGTCTCCTGCCAGGTTCTCAGCTGAAGGCACATGGAAGGCAACCATATACTGATGCTTCTCTCCCTCTCTTCCTCCCTCCCTTCCCCTCTCTCTAAAAATGATCAAATCTCTAAAACAAACAAAAAAAATATTCTGAAGCTCAGAAGGTAATTTTCACAAGGGTATACGGTACATCTCGAGATAGATTAAGGACTAGTATTTAGAGCTCACACATCATTTCTCCACAGCTAGAATAAGTGCAAGTTGTATAAACTGAATCTAATTTTAAACATCATACAGAAAGATTTCAAAAGATTCTTTTGTAAGATAAAGAATCCTTATAATATGTAAAATGTTCACCAGAAAGCTATCTTACACTTACTTATCTTGTCCTTCTTTCTCCTAATCTTTGGATGTGTAGGGAGAATTACTTTTCTTGTTTCTACCTTATTTACACCCATTCCTGACCTCAAAGTCCTCCCTTTCTCTCCCTTTTCATCTGTTTCTCCAACTTTTATTACTCTTCCTCATAAAAATACCATTTTTGTTAATGTGTTTTGAGATCCTCGGAAATCATAAAGGAAGAAAAAAGTTTAGTATACAACACAGAAAACAGCAACAAGATAGTGATACCCTGAGGGTAACCTACAGCTCTAGGCTGAGCTGAAAGGTCACCACTGTGTAGCCCTCTGTGGGGTCAGGAAGCCAGCTGGGCCTCAATTACAAGGCCTCTCCTCACAGATGGAGTGGAAAGGCTTGCAATCTGCAGACCAGTCTTTTCCTCTCATACCAGGTCACCTTTCTTTTCTGCTTTCTTTCTTTCCATTCCATAGATACACCTGTTTAGAGATTAATTATGGTATTAGCAGAAGGAGATATGGAGAAATCCTGTGGCTTAAAGATATTGGCCAAACTCTAAATTCCAAAAATAAGTCAGAAAGAGTTACACAGTAAAATTATAGTTATGCAGAAAGGGAAGGCTGAGGAAGTTAAAAGGGAACTGGTACAGGGACATTGCTGCCTGAATCAGTGTCATTAAAATTGTGCCACTATCTCCCTTCTAAATCCTAACTCTTATGGGGCTTAACAACTCAGCTAAAACAATCAACTCTAGGCTGAAATACAGCTCTAGATATCTTAGACCAAGAGTTATTTTTTTCTCCTTATTCCTTAAAACAAAACAAAACAATTAAAACAAACAAACAAAAAACATCTAATTCAACAATTTCAATAACATTTGAATTCTGACCACATAACTTGTCCTAAAAAATTGTAGGTATTAATTAAGGATCCTGATCTACAGTAAGGTAAGGTAAGCCACATCCACATTGACAAACCACATTAACTTGTATATAAATGGGCAATACAAAGGATGAGCTATTTCTCAAAAAAGACTTAATGCATATCATTTGGTTGGATATTTCATTCAACGATATCGACATGAATAGACTTTCAGCACTCTGTTGAAAATTCTCCCATTTCTGTTTACTAACTAGAAAACATTATAGTTACAGGAAGCAAGAATTCCTGTTGGTTTCCTTCTCTTTCCTCATAGATCCATCCTCAGGGTGCATTTTAGATAATTAATAAATTCTAGTGCCCTGGCTGGTGGCACAGTGAATCCAAAGGTCGCTGGTTCAATTCCCAGCCAGGGCCTATAACCAGGTTGCAAGCCAAGTCTCCAGGCAGGTCCATAGCTGGAGGCAGTTGAAAGGCAACCATATATTGATGTTTCTCTCCCTTCCCCTCTCTCTAAAATAACAAATAAAATATTTAAAATATAATAATATTTAAAACCTCTCCTTCCTATATTCTAGCATTGGTTATAATGTCTAATGGGTACAATACATGTGCCATGCCATTTAGTGTTGAGGCGGGATTAAGAGGGGGTAATCACAGATATAAATGAACATTAATAGGCCAGAAAAAAAACTAGCACTTACAGAGTACATATTACATGCCACATACTTCATTATACTAGTTAATATTAACACCCAGTGAAGTAAGATTGGCCTAAATTTCATAGATTAGCAACCTAGTTACAGAACCATTAGCTAACCTTCTTAAGGATATAATTAAAAAGTTGGGCAGGTGAGGATCAAAATTATGTATTCCCAGGCCCACATGTACTGTAATTTACCATGAAGCCAGAGCAAAATATGAAGTAATCTAACAAAAAATATTCTCCATGCCAATCATGAGAGTCACTGCATGCTCCAAATAAAGCTAGGAAGGGTAAATGACTCCTAAAAAGAAACAGATCTTTACTTTGTTCTTGGCTCTGATAAGTTCCTGTTTTTTAATGCATATTTGGAAAACGTTCTTTGTCATATGTGAGGAAATGTACTATTTCCCAGGAAACTTTAAATCAGACCAGATATGTAAGTGTTTATAAAAATTTGTTTAAAAACTTATACTAGTAAAAGTTTAAAAAATATACTGCATATAAAATCAGATTATTGATACATTAACAATTTAGTATGTATGTGTCTGTGTGTATGTATATATATGTACATTCAATTTTTTCTCCTTGCAAACATTTTTGATAAAGTACTTGACAAAATGTTAACTGGTAAATATGTTGAGGAAGGAGGAAAAAAACACAAAGAACAAGAGAAGAGGAATATGTGTTTGTGTGTGTGTGTGTGTGTGTGTGTGTGTGTGTGTACCTAACTTCCCTGAGAATTTCAATCCTAAAATATTTCTTAAGCTAAATTGGTCATAATGCTTCAAGTCTAGATTGTTCCTGTGTGTGTGTGTGTATTTGTGTAATGACAGAGAAGGCTTAGTACATTAATTTGGCAAATGAGTATTTTTTTAAAAGCTTACTGAATGTTTTTTATACAGTT
Organism: Noctilio leporinus; assembly: GCA_004026585.1. Taxonomy (NCBI): domain Eukaryota; kingdom Metazoa; phylum Chordata; class Mammalia; order Chiroptera; family Noctilionidae; genus Noctilio; species Noctilio leporinus. Next base: position 406,869 of record PVIW01000261.1, read on the forward strand.
ATTTTATAATAATCTTATAAACAAACACTTGTTTAGATTACATTAGAACGCATCAGGTAAATAGCAACAGTTCTGAAGAGACTATGGTTTGAAGTATTCTAGAGTTTACCTACTTTATACATTGCTATGGCGCATTCTTTCAAAATAATTTGTAAAAAGAAAAGTATACTCCATTTTTTCATACAATACCGTTTTTTGGAATAAATATTTTACAACTTTATTATTGTGTATGTGTGCATGTGTGTGCTTCTGTGTTTGTTACATACTTACTCTTAAGACCACTGAAAAAAATAATTTAAAAAACTATAATTTGCTGAAGATCTTAACAACAAAGTAATAGCAGCCAAAGATATTTGGAAGATAAAAGTCACAGTTCTTTAGGCAGCAGTAATTTATCCCACAACTTTTAACGAGTCCTCTTTGTCCTTTTCTCAAGTCTAAACTTGATTGGGAGCAGGAAGGAAGAAACACAAACAGGGTTTAAAGAAGCACAAAAGAGCCTGGCTGGTGACACAGTGGATAAAGTGCTGGCCTGCAAACCCAAAGGTCACTGGTTTGATTCCCCAGCCAGGGCACATAACGAGGTTGCAAGCCAGATCTCCAGCCAGGTCCTTAGCTGGAGGCAGGTGAAAGGCAACCATACACCGTTAAAAAAAAAAAAAAAAAAAGAAAGAAAGAAAGAAAAGAAAAAAAGCACAAAGGAGGAAAGAACTAGAACATTATCCTGGCCTTCTTTTCTCATTCTTATGAGAAAAAGCAACAGTAAACTAAACTACAGAAAAAGTAACACCACCTTTGACTATTTTGTAGTATTAGGCAAAAGCAGAACTTATGCCTGCACAATTTCAGGGCTTCCTTCAGGTTTTAGTTTCTCTGGGTGTTCTTACAACAAGGCTGAAGAAGAGCTGCAATCTGTTCTGGGAAGTAGATGAGATTTGGGGGACAACTGGAGACACTCCTTATTTTCATACAGTATTTCAGCAAATGACCAAGATATAACTTGCAACATTATAAAACATTGACACAGTTAACTTGAACCTGCTAAAATTAACTCAAAATACCATCCCCACAAAACAAAATAAGGCAAACACTCACTACCAATTATTTTGACTGGTGAAAACAGTGACATGAAAGTAGCAGATGGAAGCCCAGTTTTACTCACACAACACACTCACAAAAATAACAATGGTGACTTTGGCCTTGTGCTTTAAGACATCTCCTTTAGGAGGGCTCTCTTCAGAGAGACTTCAGAGGACTTGTGAAAAATAATGGGGAATGAAACTAACTCATCCATACCTAGAAATAGGCAAGAGCTGCCAACCCAAGCCAGCAAACAAAAGGGATCTTATCACCTTTGTCAAGTCCTTTCTCAGGACTGGCACAGGTATTCTTTTCTGTTTTTTTTTTTTTTTGTTGTTGTTGTTGTTGTTTGTTTGTTTTCTGGTAGTATTTTTCGGGAAGACTACACATCTGTACTCTTAAAAAAAAAAAAAAAACACCATACTACAGAGCATCTAAAAACTTTCATAAGTCAAATAACTAAAAGTTCTGTATTTTTCTGTTAATTGCTCCTCAAAGTTGAAAGATTATTTTCTTACACCACACCTTCTGATCTGACAGTGCCATTTGATAAATAATTTCAATGTCAGTTATTGATTTTTAACTCTTTTTATTACAAAGACTTCAAGCACTAATGAAATGGTGCTGATCTGTTTGCTTTCACTCTATATAACGTCTATATTTATATGCTTTGCTTCTATTTGAATCTATATTTATCTGCTTTATCTGCCTACAGTGCATCTGTTTCTCATACACACAGACATATATTTATATATATACACACATACTGTATATATATAGGTTATATATAAACACACATACCCACAAAAATGTATGACTGTATGCGAATGTTCTTACTTTAACAAGCAGGCAGGTGCATAAATACTCAGACACATGACAAATATACAAATGACATAAACGTACATGGAAGCATAGTCACACAGGGAAAGCATATCTTAACAATAGGCTTGTGTACGATACTTGACTGTTGGCCTTGAGCCTTACACAATGCTGAATGAGCCACTGCTACTCTGGGAAGGAGAAAAACCTTCTGAAGGCAAAACTATATAACTAAAAAGAGATTGTGCATTCCAATTTAATTCATTTTAAAGATCAGTAAACTGAGACACTGAGAGGCCATGGGTGAAGACTTTACATGTGCTGAAGCTGGAAGCAGAATCTAGGTCTCCACTTTCTAGACAAACACTCTGCTATGCTGGACTGAAATGATGAAAATGTTGTTCTCAAACCCAGTATCATCTTTTAATTTCCAATCTTTCCTATGTTTTCCCCTTTCTTTACTTCATGAAATGTAAGCAAACAACATGTACTGAGGGTCAGGCACTATTCTAAATGTTTTATATGTGCTATTACATTCTGCATAATATCTCTAGAAAGCAGGTATTATTATTATTCATGCCCATTTTACAGATAAAATCTAGGGCTTGCTGAGTTAAATAACTTACCCAGAGCTACACAGCTTGTTAGAGCTGAGCTGCTGGGATCCTTCAAGCCCGTGTTTCTCCCACTAGATCATGTTTTCCTTAATACCCATCTGAATGTCCTGGGAAATCCCATTGTAGCCACAGCCTAATCATCATATAAATTAAATAACTGGCGTGTTTCAGGATGTACCACAAGTCTAAAGCAGAGACTCTCAGACTGAGACAAAAAGGGAAGTGGGACAGGTATAAGTTACACATCCCCAGTATATAAAGCACACCCTGAACTAGAAAACTGAAATATGCAAAACATAATCCCAAGTGTAGTCTTAACGGGTTTTAAAACCTAGTAACTTCTAATCTGAACATTTTATGTCATTTTTTTTTTTTTATCAAAGGAGTATAGCAAACTGATAAAATTAAATCAGATGGGAAATACAGGCACTTAAAGGCAAAGGAAAGATAAGCAGAAGCAAGAAAGAACTATACCCTCTATCCTTCTTCCTCTTGGGGCAACACTTAGAAAAACAACCATCCATGAGAAAATACAAAGCCAGCACCAAAAATTGGTATTTTGCCCCAACTCAAGTGTTGGGAACAGATTCAGAAAAGAAACTACATCTACATATGGTGAGGTAATTTTATACAAATTTCCACAGAGAGTCACCAGTTGTGAGCTAGCCCCACACAAGGGAGTTTATACGTGGTTCAGCTTACTCAGAACCCAGCGCTAGGAGATGCCACTGGGACTTGTGAAACTCCCTGGGGCTACTGCATCCCTAAGCCAAGGAATAGAAATTACACTGATCCATACATGTCGCTCTTCATCTGTGACATATTGATAATTACTCTTTATTTGTGAATTAAATCCAAGTTACAAAAACAAGTTTCAAACATTTGTCACAACAGTTTCATTTTACTTAACTCTTTCAGAATACCATCTCTCTACTGGTTACAGGAAATGGGAGCCATGAAAGGACAGGGCCTGGGAATGTGGATAGATGATGGCCTTGAGGGAGAAGGACTGGCTTGAGTTTGAATCCCAGGCCTTCCACTTACTAGTAGTATAGATTTAGGCACCTCACTTAAATGGCTCTGAATCTCAGTTTCATCACTTGGAATGAAGAATAAAATCACATATTTTGCAGAAACATTTTGAGGACTAGAGGTAGTCCCAGAGATGTCCCCTTCATAAAGGAGACCATTAAGTTATTGTTTAAGCAGGCCTTTTGGCTGTGACTTTCTGTTGTATGAATGACACAATGCTCCTGGGAGTAAAAGGAAAGATGAGGTACTTTATATGCTGGTTTAATCAAAGGCAAACTTTTGTTGATCAGGTATGTTTGAAATAATGATAGAAATAAAAGCCTATCATGGTGTAACATTTTCACTGGAAGATCTTACAGTACTTAATAACCCTTGACTTCCGTGACTGCTGGCTCTCTCATTTAACAATCGGGCAAAATGAAGCTCAGAAATACATCTCCCAAACGAATAATAATTTTTAGAAAATCAGCAGCAACGGTGAGTAGAATTTCTGTATTTAACATCTAAACTCGATAGTGTCCCACTGAGTAATAACTACTGCAAGGTCACAGACACAAAGGACCATGCTTTCCCCAAAGCTCTTTGAGATCATTCACTCAGTCCAAAAACATTAGGTAATGCTGTGTACATCTACTGAGATAAGAAGGGTGAGTCAAGGTTAGGTCAGGGTTACAGGTTATAGGGGTGGGGTGAAGAGTGGCTTTCACATCAAATGATGAGAGCAGAGAACAGGCCACACAGATTTAACTTAAGAGGAAAGAAAAAAGGAGGCAGCCACAACCAAAAGAAGGTGGATGGGAACACAGACCCTCTGCGGCTCAACCTGGTTAGGGCAACTGCTCCTCAAAGAAGAAACTTCCCACATTCACACACACTGAGAAGTGAACAAAAAAGCCCAGGGTGCAGCATAAATCCCGCTATTCCAATAACACACACAGATGTTTCACTATTGTTTTCTTTTATGCACATTTTAATTAAGAGATCAGAATCAAGCATTAAAATGTTATTAAGTAGCTTGTTTACATTTTCACTATACGTCATTTGTTATGCATTTTCTAAGTGTGTGCATATCTATTGAGAAGGGCTATTTGGAATTTTAATGTCACTGTTACAACGGTCCCTCTAATTCATGCCGGTTTTAGCTAAACAAGTAACTGTCCAGAAAGCCTTTCCAACCCAGGCAGTGGGATAGGGACTCTCACTTCTTTAATTCTCAGTCCAGCAACCCCCACCCATCACAGCTTCTAGCAGTACGACAACACATACTATAGCACGCCAATACTACATGCAGGAGGGTCCAGGTCCACAACCTTTCTGACTATCCATGAGAGGCCCACTTTCCAGTGCGGTCCCATTGTCACCACAAGAAAGCAATCTGTACAGCCATTTTAAGCATTTTAAAAATCTCAGGAACTTGAAGCTGCCACATGGAGGAAACTAGCCTTCTACCAGTGGAAGGGATGCAGTAGAAGTGGGAATGAATAGGTTTTTTTCTCTCCTCATTCCTAACACCTCTTTCTAGTCTATTTATCTGTCATTATATCTGCAAGAATTCCTTGGGTTTTCTATACTATTCTAGAGTTGATACAGATACCCAAATGTCCTCTTCTCCCAGAATCTAAACACATTAAGACTTACATAATCCATGGGCAAATGTGGATTCTGGGTGTCCTGTAGATTGCCTGCATTTTATAGTTCAAGCACTTTAACCATAGGACATTGTCCTAGAAGTCCACTACTCACAGGGCTTCAGAAGGCAGGACTCTCATCTCTTTCATGTTCAATTCAGGCCTGATATACTGTGAGTGCTCAACGGGCTCAAATAAATGAGGTAAGTTTCTTTCCTCCCTCCCTCCCTTGCCCACTCCCTTCTCCCCTCCAAGCCTCCCTCTCTCTCCTTCACTTCCTCCCTTTCCTCTTTTTCCTCTGGCTCTCTCTCTTCTTGTACCCCCTGCCCCGCCCTGCCCCTGATAAACAGAACACTTGCAGAAAGCAGGCATAAGGCAGAAACACATTCTAAGCCCAGTGTCAAATTATGTTCTTTAAATGGTCTCGTTTGCAGCATAAATAATCCACAGAAGTGTTTCCATTACTATAAGTAAGCCTTGAAATAAGAATTCAATTGAGTCAGGTATAACTGGTGGACCAGATAGGTCCCAGAGAAAAGTAATAGTAAACTTTAAATCAAGTTCCTCTTGGAAGGAAGAAAGAAAGAAACTGGCACAACTCTCTGGAGAGCATCCTGGCAATATGCATCAAAAACAAAAAAAAAATATGAATATGATTTGATCAGAGATTTCATGTCTAGGAATTTATATAAAGGAAATCAAAGATGTTTACAAAGATTTAGAAGCAAGTGTTTATCGTGGCATTTCAAACAATTGTGAAAACTGGAAACTGACCATAGAGGGTAGATAAAATAAATAATAGTACATCTATGTATTGGAATAATATGTAGTTGTTAAAAATTATATTTTAAATGTTACTTAATAAAGTGAAAAAGTGTTTTTGGACTATAGTTAAATGAAAAGACAACCAACAATATGCAAAAGTTGATCGATTATTTAAGTAAATATTGCTAAGTTAAATATTGTTTATTTATTTTTAAAAGATTTATTATTTTTAGACAGAGGGGAAGAGAGAGAGGCAGAGAGGGAGAGAGACATCAATGTATGGTTGCCTTTCACCTGCCTCCAGCTACTGACCTGGCTGGAGACCTGGCTGGAGACCTGGCTTGCAACCTGGTTATGTGCCCCAGCTGGGAATCAAACCAGCAAACTTTAGGTTCACAGGCCAGTGCCTTATCCACTGTGCCACCATCCAGGGCTGCTAAGTTAAACATTGTTTATGAAATGGTAGCTGTGTATGCACACAGTGGAACAACTCTGGAAAATATGTATGAAAACACTGAAAGTGGTTGTTTCTGGGCAGAGCAATTTAAAATAATTTTTATTTTGAAATTTTCCATAATGAAAGCATAAGTTTACATAGCAAAATATTACTTAAAATATTAATCTACACAAAGCTTCCTTCCTTAAAGGCTTAAAAGGTGACTTCCATAGGTATTTTTGTTGATAGGAATCTTTCCTCTCTTGTTTTTAAAGATAGTAGGTGTTGCTTTAAAAAATCTTAAGTGTTTGAGACAATAGCTAAACTAAATAGTCCACTTATTAAATTAAAACCTTAAATAGCCCTATGAGTTTAGTCTTAAGCTTCTCCTTAACAACATTCCAATGACCTGTGAGTTCAGGATATGAAATCAAAAATTACAATAGGGCTTCTGTATTTATTTCTCCTAATGTCCTAAGTATTGCCTTTTATGCAGACTCCATAATAGCAATAATATCATTAAGTCTTATTATTTAGACCCTCCGCATAACACTTCTGCCTTTTTGATTCCCATTCTCCTTTGTTTAGTACCAATAATTCTGTATCAGTCTCATAGATGTTGATGATGTAGAAAATAAATCATTCAGGAAAAATGATCATGGGTGTGGTCAAAGAAGGAGGAGCTCAGTTCAATGCAATCTAATTCCCTTTGCTGTGTTTGGGGTGATGACCATGGTACTTCTGACAGCCACAGCTCCTTGTAAGGGATATCACCCCTTCCATGGCTTTTGTTCACCCAAATAGCCACACCCAGCCAAGCAAGGGACTACAGAAGTAGGAAGAAAATGGAGAAGCCATGACAAGTCTCAAGCAATCCCAAGTTATAAAACAATAGAACAATATATAGTCTGTTAGTACTAAAAAAGTAATTAAGCAAAGATGTGAATAAAGGTGGAGCCATGACACCCACTCTAGTAGAGTCAAGTTCATGAAAGCCTACCACAAAGGTCCCTGGAGCAGTTCTAGATCCAGAATGACCTCACCAGAATCTCCCTTTAAAATTCCTTATTGCACCACATACACCTCAGAAATGTATCCCATCATTTGAGCAAGTTGAGTGAGTCTCTGTTCTTTTAAAATAATAATGATAATAATAATAAATAACATCTGACATCCAAGATTTAGACTCTAAAATACTGAGTTTTTAATTTCACCATGGAAATTTTAAATAAAGTAGAACATCACAAGTTTATATGTCAGGTCTATGAATTATAAATTTAGGTGTCCATGTTATACAACAATGCAGTAACCACTTACAAAGGCATAAGTTTACTCTTGAAACCAATTTGCAGGCTTCTGAATTCCTGCTGGATAATGGCAGCAAGCTAAACTTGAACTCTCCAAATATTCTCTAAAAGTAATGTAGATCAACAGGGAAAGAAAACAGACCCATAACTTATGCCTATAACATAACTAAAGGCAGGGAAAGCTACAAACTTCAGTTTCTATGTAAGAAAAAAAATCTGATATAAGAAGAGCCAGCTTGGGAAGAGCCACACAAGAATGGCGTCTGGAGACACCTCTACCTAGGAGTCCAGTAGGACAAGGAACTAATCACAGCTTTTGGAAGGAAGTGTGTTCCGGCATAAGCTCCCTGCGCAAAATACAAATTCCAGGGCCCTGCCAAGATCTATGGAATTGGATTTCCAGAAGTGATATGCCGGCATCCACATTTGTAAGCTCTAAAAGTGATTCTGAAATACTTCAGAGATGAGGATCAATGTACTACTTGGGTAAGTACAACCAAAATAAATTCATATCCCTTAACTTCCCAAATTACAAAAAATTCTCCTGTTATGCCAGTATCTTTGTTCTCCATCCTTGGTCCCAATCCCCTTGGAGAGAAAGTTAGTTTATGTCTTTCTGCATCTCTTCCTACCTCTTTCTTATCTAGAATGACCTGCCTGCTTCTTAGTGTTTGTTTAAATCCTCTGTACTTCCTAAACTGGGTCCAGGTTTTGCCTCCCTTCTTCTAACTCACACTGATTCTACCTACACTGATAAAAAACTGTGTGATCTCATGATAGAAACAATAATTCATTTTTGTCTTATGTCTCAGTGGGATTTTAAACCATACATATCCTCAGGAAGTATGCCTATGGTTTTGTTGGTACCTCTATGTACATCCAGGACTTTGAAAAGATAGCAGAATGAATTAAAGTAGCTTGTGTATATTCATCATCAAATTCATCATCATTAACTCCATAAACTTCTCAGAGTTTATTCCTTGTACTCTGTAAGCTTACATGCAAAAGGAAATATGTATATAGAAATGGAAAAAAGAATAAGAAAATGTTGCATCTCCAGCCCTCCTCTGAGTTATTGAGTCAGAAACCCAAATGCCTACTCAATTTCTTTACTTGGATAAGAATCTCAAAGTCAGTAAGCTCAAAATTAATTCATAACTATCTCTCTCTTCTTCTAAACCTGTTTCCTCCACATCCTGCAACTCCACTGAGTTATTAATACTGCCAACTATCTAGTTACTCAGGCCAAACACCTGGGACTCATCGTACTTCATGTTTCTCTTTCTAATCTACATCATATCAAATCCCTCAGATATTGCCTTTAAAATTACCTTGAAATTATTCAGAATTGAACCACTTTTCTTCTCTTTCACTGTCATTGACCAATCTAATACTGAGCTACCACAATAACTCCTATCTGGTCTTCCTGCTCTGCCTTTGATCTCTTCAGTCTATTCTCCAAGGAGTAGCCACATATGTCTTCTAATCTATAAATTAGATCACAGCCCCCTTTTAAAACCATTTTATAGCTTCCTGTCAGTCTTAACTACGGCCTATGCAAACTGGTCCCTTACCTAGCTACATGATGATTTTGCTTCACTTCACTTAAGCCATACATTTCTTCTTACTCTTCCTGGAATATTTCAAATTGTTCTTAACTTTCTTTACAATATCTATTTCCTCTGCCTAAAATCATCTTCATCCTAATCACCACGTACTTAGTGCCTTCTCCTTATTTAAATCTTTGCTAAAATGTCTCCTGCTCAGTGAGACCTTCCCTACGGTACCTTATTTCAAGTAGCACTCTCTCCATCATCTAACCCATATTCTACCTCATTAACCTGCATTATTTTCTTGCCAGGTCTTATCAGTATTTAAAAATAATATATCCTGTGTTTACTTAATTATTGGCTCTTTTTCCTTCCACTATAAAGTAAGTTTTATAGGGGGTTTTGTTTAATTTCTCAGTACAGGGTGTGTGCAATAAAGTTGCAAAATTTTAGTAAAATAAACAACATATGACAAAAGTGGTATATTTTGAAATAAATTTATTCTTATATGTAAATACATAAACATAGTCATTCTTTTTTAAATTATTCAAGGAATTCTCCATTTGCTGCAATAATAGACTTAATTTAACTTGGAAATCTTGAGCATGCTTTAATTAATTTTTTTTTATCCATGGCCATCTTTGTGTTTTCAATCTTAGCTTTAACAGCCTCTTTATTAGAATGAGGTTGTTTATTAACTTCTCTCTCACAAACACTGCATACATAATAGTCTAAGGGGTTTGCATCTGGTAAACTAGGCAGCCAGATTTCCTTTGACCAGAATTCAGGGACATTGACACTGAGAAATTCTTGCACCATTTTGGTGTTATGTGCTGGTACACCATCTTGTTGGAAGATAAATTGATGTCCATTTGCTACTTGCTTCATCCATGGTACAACTAGTTCTCTCAAAATGTCAAGGTAAACACCAGTAGTCACCTTCAAGCCTAGGGGAAACAAATGCAGGGTCATGGTATCTCCTTCACTGCTGGCAACACTTAACACCATCACTGTAGCTTCATTTTCATGACAATTGGGACTTGCCATGAAAGATTCTCATGGAGCCACCTGTTGTTTCTTCTGTTAACTACTTGGTCCTGTTGAGGATTCTTTTCATCAGAGAAGAAAATCAGAGGGTTTTTTTCTTTGGGATTTTTCAATTTTGTTAGCAGTTTCCTTGTTTTTTCAAAGCACCTTTTCTTTGTCTGCTGTTTCATAAACTGGCCTCTTCTAAGAACATATGATCTGACATCTTCAACAATAATCTTGAGAACTCGTTGCATCCAACATCTGCAGTTCTCTTGCTATGGAGCACATTGACTTTCCTGGATCTTCATTGATGATCTCCTAGATTCTGTGTACAATTTCTGGACTTCTGAGATCCTTGTGTACCTTATGTGTTTTCCTTGTTGGTGTGGCAACATCAGGATCAGCATCATACACTTTCTCCATGTTGTCAACTGTATGTAAAGGGATGTTATTGAAGTCCACAATTTCCTTAGCAGTTTACCCTGCATGCAATCCAGAAATTATGGTTGCTCTAACATCATATTCATTCGACATGACAGTTGCTTTCAGAATTTAAGACTTTATATCTGAAACAATGATGTTAAATCATAACCTTGGAAACATTGTTTTTCAAAATTAGTAAGAAGCTGGTTAAATAAGGAGATGCAAAGTTATTGACAATTTATCATGCCCTGTGTAGTCCCAGAAATTACAATAACATCTGAAACATTATAGGTGGTTGATATACATTAAATGACTGAATGAATAAATGGTGTTAATGGTGTTTCAGTACTTACAAATCTTATCTCAGTCACATCAACTTTAAATGGAAAATCTTTAGGCTACTCTGGATTGTCCCAGAGTCACCAGCTACATAGTAGAGCTTGGATATTAGAATAAAGTTCTTGGGAGAAGAGAAGTTAAACTAGATAGGTAACTAAAAGTACAGCCTCTTTTGAGTCTATAAAGGGAGAACTTTTCCAAGCCCACCCAGTCCTGGTGACTTAGACTGGCATGGAATGCCAATACAGCAATCTGTGCTTGAGGCACTCCAAATGTGGAGAGGGGGTGAAGTATCTTTTTATATTTTTTGTTTTGTAAAAGTACCAAGTATAACTCATCTTTGTATCTGCAATGTTCAGAACATGCTGAACAGAGAGTAGAGCCTCAATCAATATTTATTAAACAAATGAACAAACTTATCCATGAAATAAGTACAAAATTTTAAGTGCTAATCTCTTTGTCTAAACTTTGCCATAGTGTTAACTAATCGCAGTGAATAAAAGCAATTGCTTCAATTAGACATATGCTATAGAAAATACATCCTTGCAATTTTTTTCCTTCATTGATTAGATTGAAAAACTCATGTTTAAGGACTATGTTTTATCCCCCTTTTACCCTCAGTTCTTAGCATGGTATCTGGTTGTAAAAGGAGAAAAACTCTAAAGCAAAGGATAGAGAAGTTAGAAGTTCTGGCAGGGATCAGTGAATATTAAAGAATGCCAGTCTGACATGGTTATCAGATGTTAGGTGATGAAAATCATGCCAACTAACATATGGATTCCTATTCTGTTTCTGTGGAAGATTTGAGCTCAAACTTATTTCCTGAGTGCAGGAGGATCAGAGCTGATACTGATCATTTACTCTGAGACTGCTACTTTCCAGAATACTGCTGATCAAAGTTCTAGATAGGGAGCACATGAGTATCTACTCACCTCTTTACTCAACTCTCTTTTATTGTTACATAAAATGCTTTAGTAATAAATGTTAATTAAAAATGGGTCCTAAAGCCTCTTCAACTTTATGATAAAATATATGATGCAACTATTAAGTAAATATACCTTGTGAGTATCCATCAGGGTTAGAGTAACCAACTGCCTTGGAATGCCTAAGACTGAAGAGATTACTAAAATGTGGGATTTTCAGTGTTAAAATAGGGAAAACACTGGGCTAACCAAGAGGAGTCGGTCACCTGAAGAATGGTGTAATCTGCTATTTTAATTATAAGATATTCATTTATAATTATTTGTATGATTTATATATAGATGCAGAATATATGACAGACAACTAGGCATTAGTAGGATGCAAATACAAGAAGACAAAGTATTAGTCTTGTCCAAGTATACCATATAAAGTGCAAATTTCTTTTTTCATTTCCTCCCTATTTGGACCTCTTAGGTTTTAAAGTTGCATGCTTATATTGTTTTATTATAGTCACGGGATATTAATTTGGGGTGTTGGGGCAATTTCCATTTCTTCAGAAGAAAGACAAAAGTAAGAATTAGCAATGGAGATTGGTCTCGATTGACGCATGGGGCTCATCTGTTTTCTACAACCCTGAATGTGTAATTAATGATGGTGACATCACTGTGGGGAATTGAAGTTTTCCTAACCCAAAATGTGTGTTTTCTGCATATTCCAGAGCTGAGCACATGCAGATTAAGTTCCAAAATCCAAGGTGAGGTCTACAAAACTATCCTGGCCCAAGTTCTGCTGAGGTCTTCGGTATAAGGCAAACTGGGACAGTCCCTTGTGGACTCCCCAGAAACCTATGACACTCCCTCCTAAGCATCGCCTGGCTTTAAGCAGGCTTCAAAATAGTAGCTTGTCTTTGGGCACAAAAAAAGCCAGCAGAATCTGGATTACAGTCTGAGAAACACTGCCTTTTCCAGAATTTACAATGGCAGGCTTTAAATATTGAAGGGCAATGTCTTCTTTCTAAACATTTCTGGTCAGTCTTAGCAACCAGACCTACTTTTGAGGTTCCATTTCTTTTGTGTCTTTTACATTTAATGATAAAAAATAAATAGCTAAATTTATAATACACATGAAACAGTCAAATTAGGGAAGAAATTCTATTTGATGTGAACCTTTTTTTAAGCTCCCATGACTAAAAAGATCAACAATTACCTACATTTGTAATATTTATGCCTCCCAGACTCAGTGTAATGAGTTTCATCTCTGATCGAATTTTTATAACTGACTTTCATTTACCTGTGAAATAGAAAGCCTTAGTAGGCTCTTGCCCTAAAGAATCAGATGCAAAAGTTTGTTCTATTGCAAGAAATGGAAATTAAAAAAAAAATCATTACCCTAATAGGTTACTGTGGTGTTCCTCTGCTTTTGCATGAAAGGAAAGCTGTGGCCCTAGATATAAATACTGAAATAAATGAAGTACAGAAAGCTGATTAATCAAAACCTGAAAATCATAGTCTTCAGCTCTCTTTCATGAAATCCTGATATGTCCTCTTAACTTTGGCCAAGTGCTCCAGTTAAGAGAATTCTTCCCGAAGATGAGCATGTTTCAAAGAAAACCCTTTGCTTTAGAAAGGCCCAACCCCATATTCTGTTCTGGGATTTGGCTTAGTAGGTGAGTCAAAACAGAGGAGGCACAACTTCCTCCAATGAACTGGCTGGAACCCAGGTTATATCAATTCAGCCTAAATAGAAAACCTCTGCTTTTCAATCCCTTTGTTCTCTTGGATGTCACAGCTCCCTGCTCTGTTCGCTTCCTTTTATAGTCTTTCCTCACCAAGCATTTCAGGAAAAAAGAAAAAGGAAAAGAAAAAAGCTAAACAAAGATCACAGCCTGTTCTATTGTGTCTCCTTCTTCTTCGTCATCTTCTTTTCCATTTGTGCAATGTTGTGGCACCTATTAACTACCAATGTTTTCAGAATGACATTATACAAGGTGCAGGCTGTACCACTGTGCCCTAAAAATATCAACAACTGCATTAGTCTCACAATAATTAATGGCAGGCATTATGCAAATGACAACTTTTTCGCTGCAAAATAATGACATTTCTTCATTTTGAGCAGAGTTATGCAAAACAATGAATTTAGGATGATAAATCACACAGGAGAATTAAGAAAGCCATAACGTTCCTGCCCAGGCAGGCAGAAAGATAGACAGACCAACAATTTAGAAGACATTGTTTGTTCTCACACCACTATAAAAAATCATAGCCAGTCGGCCATTAATGTGTGTGGGTTTTTTTTTCCTTCTCCCCTTTAGGCAACAATGCATAAGGGGATGCTAAATTCTAGCAATTGGATCATTACAAGTCACAAGCAAATTTTTCTTTATTAACCTTAATAAGTCATTCACTCAGAGGCTACAGTCATCAGGCAAATAAAAAGTATCACATGCCATTCTGCTACACATTAACTAATTCCTTATGCAAACATCACAACATATAGCAATTACTGCCGCTCAAAAAAACAAAGTCATTTTCAATTTATTTTATTGCTTTTATACTTGGCCATTTCCTGTAGCACATTATCATTTCTTTCCATAACAACCCGAGGTGGAATGGAGAAAAATTTAAGTAGCAATGAATACTTCCTTTAGCCACCTTTGTCATACCTTTTTCCCTTCCTGGAGCTGCAAAGAAAGGTTAAGATTAGGACATGCATGTGCTTCTTCACAGCAAATCTACAATAAGCTCTATCTAATGGGAATGGCACATTCGGCCCCCATCGCTGTGGCAAAAAAAAAGGCTAGAGGGTAGCCAGAAAGACAGGTCTAACTGTTTCCCACATTTTCTACCCTAATCCTGACAGTTTTCCTTGATTCTGTAAAACAAGGTAAAAACGCAGGTTTAGATTTGCCACTAGCAGGTGAACATTAAAGTCAATATATTCGATGTGAACCTTAGAGATGCCTATTACAGTTAATGAGAATTATGAGGCTAATTCATCATGCTTCACTCACTGTATAACCTGTCTTTTCAAGAGTTTTAAGAGCAATAATAAACATTGAAACCCCACCCCCAATGTTAAATAAAGTCCTCTGTGTGTTTTCTGTTTACTGCAAAGCATCCTTTACCAAAGGATCCCACAATGTGAACCAAACCCTAAATAAATCTTTGCTCGGCCAGTAGATTGTTTTAGCCCATTTTACAGACTGAAAAATGGATTCTGAACAACTAGGGTCTTTTCACTACATAGGATGATGAAAGAGGTCAGATCTGACTGACTGTCCCATGTTCAAACCTCTGAGGGCCACGGCCTCTGCCTCATAATCATGAGTACTCTTTCCTGCTGGTAAACAATTATGCTGAAAACAGTTTGTACATGGCTCTGATCACACAATGGGATCACCTTCCCCTTCTATTCTCAGTTCATAATCCATTCCCCCTATTTTAAGGTAGAACTCTTCCAAAATACACAAGGGAAAAGCTCCCTTTTCAGCTTCTCTTCCTGAAGGTAATAACATTTTGCAGTTCTCCTTAAATAAAATCCAGCCCATGCTGGATCAATAAGAATGATGCCCATTTCCCTAATGGCAGCCGATTGCCATTTGCTATTCAAATCAGACTAGATAAATTACAGTACATGCCAGGGAACAGGCCAGTGAATTAAGACAGGCCTCCAGAGGACCAGCGATATTATTAATCTTTTAAGACACTATCATATTTCTTCTTGACAGTGTGCGTAGACTCACAGACACACTGCACCCAGATTGAAATATCAGCTGCTGAAAAAATCAATAGTGTTAGAAACACTATAATTTTTGGTCTGCAGGCCCTACACTAAGCAACACATGTGCCCCTCTGTGCCACCTCTTCTCTTACTTGGCATTTCCCATTTCCCCCTCCTTTCTTGCTCTTCCATTTCCATTCTCTGGTTTTAAAAGCTTGTAAACCTGAATGACAAGATATTACACTGCTAACACTGGCCATTGTGGTTAGAACCTTGATTTTACATGGGCTGTTTGAAACATAATTTCACCAGACTGGTAAAAATGTTAGGGTTGTTCTTCCTATGCCCTTAATACAGACCCCAACCCTGTGAACTTGGTTCTGTTTTATGAAGAAATGCAGATATTTAGGGAGGCGGCCATACCCACAAAGTCCTGGGGAAAGTGGAATGGAAAGAAAAATAATGGAAACCTGGACCAGAAATGGGGAAAAAAAGAAGAGAATTCAATGAGGAGTAAGAGGAAAACAAAGTAAGACAAAAGACTACAGGGGAAGTCAAGGGAGAGCACTTTAGTTGGAGGAACCTTTAATTTATATTCTGAACTCTGGGTTTAGGTTTTGCCTCTGCTATCTGCACATTGCATGATCTTGTCAGTTACTTTGTCTTTTAGAGCCTTGGTTTCCCTATCTGCTAAATGAAACAATTTAACCACTGACCATATAGCAGTCTTGTGAGGGTTAATTACCAAGAGGTATGCACTTTCTAAATAATGAAGTGGTTTGTAAGTGGTTAAAAATTATGTACATTTTATTTCTACTAGAGAGCTCTGAAATACTCTTGTTATTTTTCCCTTCATAGAGCTAGAATATTATAAACGGACTTAAGATGTTATCAATAAATAACTAGACTGATAGTCACAGCAATGTTATTTAGGGTTATTTTACCAGAAGCTCGTTAGAACTTGAACTAGAACCAAGAGTTGTTGAATCTTAGCCAGCATCTTTACATCTCACCAGACTGGTTTTGCCATTTCAATATCTTTTTTATTTTTTACTCCAGATTTGAGGCTTTGATTCCTGTTCATGTTATTTTTCAACTGAGGAAGCAGAATAAACAAACAAAAAACACAAAAAAAACTACCATACTTTGCAAATTTTTACGATACTCTCTTGAGCTCATATTTCTCTCCAGTTGCTTCCCATTTGTCTTCTATATATTTCATAGCAAAGTTTATTGAAAGAACTGTCTGTATTAGCTATTACCAAATCTTCATTTTCTATTCTTTCTTTAACCTTTTCCAATGACGCTTTATCTATTTCATTCTACCATATCTGCTGTTGCCAAATTCAATGTTCACATTTTTATTCTCATCTTACTCAACTTCTCAGCAACAATTTAACATGGTTAACCACTTCCTTCCACTTGAAACAGTGGCTATCTTCTGGGACACCTCTCTTTCTAGTTTTTCCTGCTACCTTATTGGACACTTAAAACCTATTTAAGTCTCATCAAATATGAAATCTGTTACTAGTAATTCAATCTCAAGTTACTACTGATTTGGGATAAATGCAGCATACTTGGCAAAGCAATGAACCCTTAGAAGGTGCTTGTGAGATATCCAGGTTTTGAATGTCTGCCTTTATGAGTTTGAAATGAGAATAGAGCAGAGAATCTAGTTCTTGGTTTGGCTTGTGGCTTGTTTACTCTTATAGCAAAAATTATTAGGAACTAACCTTTTAATATTCATAACTGGATAGGTGTAATGGGCAAAACATAGAGCATAGCCAATGGCCCAAAATTTCAGAGGCCTCCACACTGAATATGAAATTCACATATATGCAGCAGCTCACAGTTCTACCAAATGACTTAATTACTCCACTCAGTTTCTTCCAACAAATGTCCTTGAGGTTTACACTGCAAGAAATAAAAATGAAACCTATTCTTAAATAAACCAAAGTAAACTGAATATGGTTTCAGTTCTAATTTACCACTGAATCCTAGCAAACGCACGATGATTTCTTTTTAGAACATGAGATGTACTCTACCAATCATCAAATGGGAATTGCATTTGTCTTCACCTCAGAAGAAGACTTACAAGTATGACTAAGGGGCAATAGCTGAAGAGTGACTTTTCACCCGTGCCTGTCACGTTGTAACATGTAAGGTCACTGACATGATAAAACAGAACAAGATAGTACAGTGCTGATCAAAGCCAAAAATTATCCAAAATATACCATTTGTAGAAAATCCATACAACTTATTTTGAATGTGATATCACCAAGAAGAAGAATAAAGAACATTTTAAAAGAAAAACTGAGAGATGTTCCCATTATGTACATGTCATCCGACACCAAGGAATAGAATCTGGCTCATCTTTCTGCTTCAGTTCTCCCATAGCAGCAACCTGCCGGCCTATAACCAAGATCTTTCTTTTATTTAGATAAGAACAAACAGTCCATTTCAAATCATGAGGACACATCAGCAAAATTTCCAGAGTTAATACTTTTATTTAATTATATACATATATATTTACTTTTTTATGAACTGTTCCAGTAAGTTAAACTTTAACCATGTTAATGTAGGGGGGGGATCCCTGATTATCAACTAACAACTTTATAAACAATTATCTCACTAGTTAAATGTTAACTTAAAAAAATTAACTCAAAACTCCAAACAAGCAGGAGGAGCCAAAAGACCAGTAGGAGGGAGTAAAGATTTCACTGCCTCTGGTGTATCCAGTTTCCTTGGAAGAGAGTAACACAGTAAGGCGAGGGAGTCTTTTGTTTGGTGGCTGATTATGTATAGTGATGAGGGCGAAGGTTTGGGATGCCAAGAAGAAAGCCCGGAAGATACCTGCTACTTATTACCAAAATCTCACAACTTAGAGCAACGAGGTCAGGCCTCATGGAAAGGAAAATTCATGGGAATATGCATCTACTGATAATGTCCATAGGAATTCAGAATTTGAGTGTGATAAAAATATGTGCTTCCAGGTATGGGCACTTTTTCTTTTACCAACATAGGTAAGATATCCAATTCGAGGTTGGCTGGCCCATACTGCCTGCCTGCTATGGAACTCATGTGAAGCATTCTGGGATCACTCTCCCATGGGAAACAATGGAATGAAGAGTGATCTACCTGCCTAGGTTCTATTTAATAGTAATAAAACAAAGCTGAAATGTCTCCCTGAAGTACTAAGTTGTTAGGGATTATAAAAGTTCTAAGCCATCATCAAACTATCCATCAGTTCACTCTCTGATTAATAGAAATAATCTCCTAAGAAAAATATTTGATTGAGGTAGTAGACCAATGTCAGAATGACATTACCATGAATATTGACTTATGGTTAGGTTTTTGATTTAAAAATTTCAACAAAATCTACATGGCCAGATAATTTGCACAATCTTGATATCTGTGGTATAGGATAAAGTTGATTTACTTTATTTATTTTATTTTTTAAGATTTTATTTATTATTTTTAGAGAGAGGAGATGGGAGGGGGACAGAGAGGGAGAGAGACATCAGTGTATGGTTCCCTTTCACCTGCCCCCAGCTATGGACCTGGCTGGAGACCTGGCTTGCAACCTGGTTATCTGCCCTAGCTGGGAATTGAACCAGCAACCTTTGGGTTCACAGGCCAGCGCCTTATCCACTGTGCCACCAGCCAGGGCTTGATTTACTTTAAATGAGGTTTTAGGAATGGTTAGAAACTGCTAAGATTCTACTTGTCAGTCTGTTGAACATCAGACTTGATAATTTAAAAAAATCATTAAAAAAATTCTTCCCAGTGAAGGTCTTTTAAGGAAGACTCCCATTTGTCCTGCAGAAGGAAAGAGTAAAGCTAAATAATATAAGTTGCTCAATAGAGTAGTTTGACTAATGGGAATAAAAGGAAAGATACATGAATATAGAAGGAACAATCCTTAGGTAGGCATGTATATCTAACTTAGATTAAAAAAATATGACACAACTCATCAAGTCTTTTGATACTTTTTAAGTATGCATTTAATACATGAATACATGCTTACTAGAAAATATTTAGACACAGTAGATGGATGATACCTTGTAGGACTTTTTCTAGTTTATAAAATACTTTCACATAAATCATCCTTTGCTTTTCTGACAACTCCAAAAAGTAAAAAGAGCAGTTTCTAATAACTCCTATTGTATAGAGAAACACACATCATTCTAACATTGATATAGCTGGTACAGCATGAACCAGAACACAAGAACCAGGATCCATGAAGAGCCTGGCTAGTCATATGAACATGATGAGTGAGGGGAGAGTATGATAACAGTGGAGTAGAAAGACTATATAAGTGAAATTATATTATATATAATATGAGAGGAGGAAAATTAAAGTGTGAGACATTTAAAAATACTCAAAAGGAAGTATAGTCAAACAGTAGAAATAAAGGGCAAAACTCAGAGTGACCTGTGGGAATGAAAAAATGGTGAGAGCAAGGGAAAAACTCTGAAATTCAGATCACTTATCCACTGTCATATATTAATTGTATAGCTATTATGTTTGAGAATCTTTGGATGCCATTGGGCAAACAATGATGTGTACTGAGACACCAACCTATGCCTGAAGTACATATTAAGTACAGATATTAACTGTTTAGTTATTGAGATAATGTCCAAAATTAATTGCAATTTAGATATTTAGAATAGGGGTCTAGAGAAAACGACTTGTTATATGTAGGTTGAATGGAAAGCTTCACTACAATGAAGAAATATAGATGAACATTGATAACGTGTGTAAGATTTGGGAAGCAATAAAAAAATTCAGGTTATGTGAAGGACATGAGAAAAGGCATGGAAGCAGATAACTGAAAAATATATCTAGAGCAGTAAATAAACAAGTTAGCTGGAATTGTAATAGGAAGTAATGTTGAAAAGAGAGGCTGAGCTTGGAATGTGAAGGGGGTCCTTGAATACTGGGTTGAGTAATACACTTTATTTTGTTGGCAAAAGAGGTCTACTAAAGGCTTGCAAGTAAGGAACTGGCATCATTACAATTGTATTTTAGTATAAAATGAAGAGCAGAATAAATTGAAACAGGGAGAGCATAGTGGTATAAGAGAAAAAGAGAGAGACTAAAAGAGAAATCCATTGTAAAAACCCACATACCATTTGGTCTTGATAATGTCACACTAGAAAGGGTAAAGAAATAAAATATTCTAGAGACATTGTAAACAAAGACATGGTAATATTTATAAAACCTCTACTATGTGCCAGGCACTGAACTATGTGCTTCACTTAAGATTAACCCATTAAATCTACATGCCAACTCTAAAGGGCAAGTAACTTTATTGTTTCTATTTTACAGATGAGGATTAAGCAACTTTATCAAGTTTATACAGTTAATAAGTAATAAACCAGGATTCAAACCCAGGTCATATGACTCCAGAGCCTGTCTGTTTAACCTCTAGGCTTTCTGTTTTTCTCATAGGCTTAGGGATTATGGTGTTGCATCAGACATGACAAATATTAAACTTGATGAATGACTGTATATGAGTCATAAGACCCCAACAATCTTGGGAATCTTGATTCTGAGATTTCTGGGTGATGGTTATAATGGTGATGCTATAATGGTGAATACAAAGCATGGAAATAAAATAGGCCTTTTGTTCTTAATGTTCCAATTCATTTTGGGGTGTGTGTGTGGGGGAATTAAAATGTCAATTTATTAAAATGTCAGAAAAGTAACAACCACCAAATTTCAAAGTTCTCTGAAGATAGTTATGAGCTGATTCTTCTTTCCTAATTTCACTAATGCAAATGTCAAGTATGCATAGATTGTGGTACATAGATGTTCAACACTATGTGTTAAATGAACCAATTGGAGGAGCATTAATCATAAGTCAGAATAAAGAGAACAGTAGAATCAAAAGAGCATGATTTAGAATCAGACAACTCACTTCAAATCATGGCTTAACAACTTTCCAACTATAGGATCTAAGGCAAGTTAGTTCAAAGGTCTTGCATTATATGGGGTAATAATTCATGGGAAACCTAGGTATCTTGCTGGATCCATTGCTCCTATGTAAGGCAGTGGGCCTATGAAAACCTAGAAAAGGATGCCACCAGAAGCCATCATCTCTAAAACATCTGCAACCCTCTTCTCCTATTGAGTTGGATTTATAAAAACTGTATTGAGATCTATATTAAAAAAAATCTGCCGACTAATTGCGTGTTTCTTTTTAAAGTTATTTTCAGAGAAATAAAAACTTTGGAGTTTCAACTGAAGGGGATATTTTAATTTCAGGGAGACATATCAGCTGAATGGTTTAGCTTAGACTTGTGGGATCAGTAGCAGCCAGTGGGATATATATTAAAGAAAAACTAAGTTTAATTAGCCTTAAGATTTTATACAGCTTGGCTCTTCCCTTCCACACCTAGTCTGACTCCATCAGGTCAATCTTTTACATCATGTTCTCTCCCATCCTTTTCTCAGTTGCTGTGTTGGTTAGCCAATGAGAGAATGACATACTGATAAAAACAAGGTTTGAATAATTACTGTACTGTGGCTGGCTGTTGTTTGAGCATCATTTCATTTCTTTTAATCACAAAGGTCCTTGGACTTCACGGCCCCAAGTTTCAGAAAGGGGCAATGCTGATTATATTATGACATTATAACAAAGACAGGCAGATCAGACAAAGTGAATTTCATTCAGTAATTAAACTGCACTATCTTTTGTCTAAAGTCCAGGGCAGGATTAATCGAAAGGTAGCTTTTTATCATTTTGATTAGTATTAGAATTTGAAAAGTGAGCTCTGATTTGATAGCTAGTCCTGGTTGGGCTAACTGGTAGTCCCATACCTGTCTAACTTGCAAAAATAATATCAGATTGAGAAACATTTGCAGGTTATATTATACATCTATTTTATTTTTACCTAAAGGAAATGTAGATCGTTTCAAATATACAGCCATTTCCATTACCCTGATTGCTATTACAAAATGTTGATTGAAAAAGAAAAAAAGCCCTTCTAAACCCCACTGCATTTATAAATGGTTTCTCATAATTCCACTTAGCACCATGTTCTAATGGCTTCTAATTTCTTGCCTTTTCATTATGTGACACTCAAATATGAATATTTGGATGGTCTAAGCAACAGCTTCTCAAATTACTCATAGTCCACATTTTTTACAAAGGACCCATTGTAGGATTTATGAAGAAAATTCGCTTCCTTCAATTGTTCCTTTAATGTATAAGATATTTCCAAATTCTGTATCAGGTAATAAGCTGGATTGCTTATTTCCAATTCTGGATGCCTCCCTGTAATGCTCTGTAAACAATTTTCCATCTAGTCTCTGATCCTGACCCAATGATTCAGTATCTATTAGAAATGACACAGACATTATTTATTTATTTATTTAACTTTCAGAGAGAGGGGAAGGAAGGGAAGAGAGGGAGAGAAACATCAGTGTGTGGCTGCCTCTCATGCTCCCCCAACTGAGGACCTGGTCTGCAACCCAGGCACGTGTCCTGACTGGGGATCAAACCAGCGACCTTTTGCTTTGCAGGCTGGTGTTCAGTCCACTGAGTCACACCAGTCAGGGCACAAACATCTTTATATTTTTAAAAGTCCATAGATGATTTGAAGGTGCAGTCAGGGTGAGAACCACTGAGTCAGTTCTACAGTATATCAACTACTTATATTTGTGAAAGATTTATCAAAACAAGCTATTGTTGAGGGAAGTGAAGCCAGCTGGTATTATTGTAGAAACTCTTAATAAAATGATAAAAAGCTTTTTCTAGTAACCTTTAAATAGAATAACATATATTAGATGTCTTCAGGGTAATGAAAGATGAGGAAGAATATAAAATAGACAGGTTTATATGGAGGATGCTTCCATTTATCCATCTAATAGCATTGATGGTGTTGGTTTACTGATTAAGCTCATCACATAATATCACTAGAGCTACCAGCCATATAATGTAAGATGACTGTTGATTAGTACCATAAAATCTCAGAGTTTGGACACAAACTTGGAAATAGCTGTTATCTTCACTATTCAGCCCTCTTTTTAAAAAAGAATGGCAGGATAAAAAAGATTTGATTTCAAATCCTGACTCAGTCCTGTTTTGGAGTTAAAGAATATACATTCAAGAATTATACTGAAGTCAGTTATTAGTTGGGTGGTCTTCAGAAAAAATATTCACTTCTCTAAGCCTCAATTACAATATCTTTTAAATGGGGGCAAGAATATTGTGCTTATCTCCCAAAGCCATTTAGATTTATATGATTAATCTAGATGAGTGACTGGCAAACAAAAGTATCAGAACTAAATAAAAACCTGGTGAAGGCAAATACAATAACTACTTAAGGTTGTCACTGAACCTTTGTGTTCCAAACCCTCAGTTTTGAGACTCAAAGGTCAGTTTTCTGGAAAATTTGACCCACCATGGAAAAAGAGGATGAATCTAAACAAAATGGCTTTGAAGTTGTATTGTACATAAGCGTCACCTAGAAATGATTGTTAAAAATGTAATTTGCTGGGCTTTAATCAGAGATTCTGATTCAGTATGTAGATAGAGGTGGAATCCAGGAACATGCATTTTAGCAACTAATTTAGTGATTCTGACTCAAGAGTTGAGGTTCCTCACATTGCAAGAACAGCTATAAAAGAACAGAAATTAGTCAAACATTTTCCCACAAAAAAAAAAAAAAAAAAAAAGAAAGAAAGAAAGAAAGAAAGAAAATCACAGTGTAGTTGACTTGGAAGAGGACAAGCATCTTATGCCATAGGTCAGATTTCATTTAGATGAACTTACTTATGCATAAATGGAACATGTTTACAGGTTTGATTATGTTCACAGAGTAAAACAAATCTATTAGAAATATTTCAATTAAAATACCTCTTAATTACTAATATATAGACGCTAATATTACCTGAATCAAATTCATTATCAACTCATCCTTTTTATATAAAATGAAATAACTTTCTGAAAATCAGTAAATAAAAAGTTATTTTCTCTGTTACAGAATAAAGTATTTTAAAGTGAATTAATCAAAATTGATGATAAAAATCAATGCACAATAGTGAATTAAATATTTTAGTGCAGTTGGTCAATTAATTTGCTAAAATAAAGATATCCAACCCATAAATAGAGACTGTTCTGAATCTAAGAGGGATATTTTAACCATTTTCAAGAAAAGACAGTGAGATAAATACCAGAAATATGTTTTGAGTTTGTGCTACAATATGCTTACAGGTGTACATTAACTCTCCATATTCTATAAGTTATCATTACAAGACAACGGGAAAATTATGGTTTCTCATTGCAAATGAGCATACAGTTGAGCTGGAGAGAAAAAAACAAAGATACCAACATGAAAAAAGTTTATCATAGCTCAATGGCTTGGCATTGACCTGCGAACCCAAAGTTCACTGGTTCAATTCCCTAGTCAGGGCACATAACCAGGTTGCAAGCCAGGTCTCCAGCCAGGTCTGTGTCTGGAGGCAGGTGAAAGGTAACCATACATTAATGCTTCTCTCCCTTTCTTCCTTCCTCCCTGCCCTTCTCTCTGAAGATAATGAGTGAAATCTTTAAAAAAAGAAAGAAAAAGTTTATCAACATTACAAGCCTAATGGTTAAGTTCGAGGCCAAAGGAGAATCTTCTTTGTAATATGTATTATGTGCTCTAGCTAAGCTACTTAAGGTCTCAGAAATTCAGGCACAGAACTTCTCTGAGAAGGTGGTGGTAACTACAGTAGGTACTGAATAAATGTAAACTATTGTTTATTTAAACAGCTGACAGCTTATCACACAAGACATGTCACAGGTAAGGCTTAAATGAATGGTACAGACATTGAAAGCTATAGAAACCCCAAATAAGAGTATGTCATCATGTATGGCAAGGTTTTTGCAAGGAGCGGTATTTGAGTCAGATAATTCAGAATGAAGAAACTTTGGCTAGACTGGGGGACAAAGATCATTTTAGGCTGGGGGGTGGTTGTTGATATGAGCTGCAGGTCAGAGGTAATACTTTAAGGACTGTTAAATAAATTTAGGATAAAACTGCAAAAGGCAATTGGTGGTAAAGCAGTAGAGGGTTCTCAATTCCCAAAGTCAACTTTGTTTTCTTGATAAAAATCTTAATTGCCCAAATATTTTTTCAGTGTAATTCAACATCTCTTTAGGATAGTGGCTCTCCAGAGGCACCGAATCATTAAATAGACTGACAGCTGTAAGAGGAGAGAGAGGAGCTGGGGGCTGAATGATAGAGAATCAAGGGATGAGTGAAAGAACCCATGGAAGGGACAATGGTGAGGCGATTGACTATGAAAGTCAGAAGTAGGCAGGGTGGAGGGCAGCAAAGGGTGAAAAATTGAGACCTATGTAATAGCATAAACAATAAAATATATAAGAGAAAAACAGTGGTTCTCAAATTTTAGTAATACGTATCAAAATTACCTGGAGGGCTTGTTAAAAAACAAATTTCTGTACTCCACCCCAAAGTTTCTGATTCGGTAGGATAGGGTTAGACCCAAGAGTCTGTGTTTATAACATATTTCTTGGTGATGTTAATGCTGTTGGTCACTTTGAGAATCACTGCCTTAGAAGATGATAAGACAGAGTTGGATAAAAAAGGGGCTTTTTAAAATAAATAATTCAATAATGAATAAACCACCCCAGCTAGTGTGACTAGTGGTTAGAGTGTCATCCAGTAACTGAAAGGTTGTGAGTTTGATTCTTGGTCAAGGCATATCCCTAGGTTGTGGGCTCATCCTTTGCCAGGGCATAGGCACCTGCGATCCCTGGTCTGAATGCAAACAATCCCCAGGTCCAGAGTGGATCCCCAGTCTGGGTGCATGAAGCCAATCAACGCTTCTCTTGCATCTATGTTTTTCTCTCCCTTCCTCTCTCTCTTAAAAAGCAAATGAAAATTCCCTGGGTGAGGGTAAAACAATAACCGAATAACCCTCTTTATTTTCTATAAAGTTTCACTTCTAGTTTCACACCGAATAATATAAGAGCCTACATAAAGCTTCCCTATGGAAAAAGATGCTTACTCTGATTTAATTTCTCTACTGGATAAGGAGATCCATGATCCATAGAAGCCTAATTTCTCTACTGGATAAGGAGATCCATGATCCATAGAAGCCTATGTCAACCAGCCTGGAACTAAGATTTAATCAGCATTAAGGATATTAGGGAATTGAAAATGAAAGCCAAGTGATTGAAAACAGTGAGTGGACATTATATTTCAAAGAGCTTCTATCAATTCCATGTGGGCATTTTGTGCTTGGGCTACAGTCGACTGCCTGTCCCCTAATCCAGAGATTGTTTCCAACATGACTTCGTTCGCCTTTTTTCCCCTTTACTAAGCAACCAGGAGTGAGCAGGGAACAAGACCTCTTCCTTTAGGCATGGGTTACTATTTAAGCATTTCTACTTCCTGCTTCAAAAATCTTTCTCCAAAATAAACTTCTATGATGTAGTAACTATACTTTAAAAAATATTTTAAAAAGAAGAGGGAGGAAATGAAATGCTCTGAGAAACTCTTATTTTCTCAAGCATGACTCCAAGGGCACTCTCTCCCAAGTTAGTGCTTTATTTTCAATGGCAGACAAAAAAAAAAAAAAAAAAAGTGTAGTGTTTTAAAATTTGTTTTGTGATAAAAGGTCAATAATGGATTTTAAATGTTTGAAACTCCAAAAATCTCTTAATAGCAACTTATTTCCTAGCCATTAGGCTTTCTTTAACATAATAAGGTATATAATTACAAAACATAATAAATAACAATAACAACATAACCACAGGAACAACAGAAATAATACTTACAGCCATGGGTCTAGGTCCCCATAGATACAAAGAATAAGAATCTATCTCAGTATTTTCAAGAACAGAGAGCAGCCCAATAATACAGGGGGTGGAAAGGAAATAAAATCTTTCCTATGGTCCCTGGAAAATACCACAGAAAAATAGACAATAAACTTTAATACCTGTTGTTAAGGATCTTCATTTTACAGACCAGTTCAGGCAATTTAAATAGGCAACAACATGAAGCTTCTAACATCTCTTAGGAAACAGTATCAACATTAATTCCTGGCTGGTCCCAAATTCCATTTCTATTTAAGCATCCCTATCCACTCATAAGAAGAAAGTATAGTAGGGTTTTACAGTTGATAAAAGCACTTCATAAACATCATATTATTAGAATGTCTCAACAGTCCTACGGGATAGGTAAGCAGGGAAAGCATTAATATTATACCTATCAGAAGGTGAGAGAATTAAGGATCAGAGAAGAAGGAAATAGTCTTTATTAAATATCTATATGGGGTCAAACTCTGTGAAGACCTGAAAAGAAGCCCAAATAGAGTTTTACATAACATGAAACAGGCTGAGAGAATCTGATACCTCTCTAAGGTCTCAAGCAGCAGAGCTAGGACTTGAAAGCAAATAATCTAGCATAAAATGCTGGGCTGTTTCCACTGAACCATAAATTTGATTCTCAGTGTACATGTCCAGCCCCATCATGGCAACTGGTCCTGTCAAGAGGTGACTTGTTCAATTGGCAAGTGCTACAACCACCAATAGTGTTCAGTTTTTGTTTGTTTTTAGTGAGCCTGACAAAAAAGATACACACTCCTTGAGAAGATGTGCATCTTTATAATAGTACTCAGTCTGTCAAGAGAAAAAGCAGAGAATGTATTATTTCAATGGTCCAGAATAGTAACTTTTAGAAAGTCACTCCAACTACAAGTCAAGAGACACAAGAGACAACACCACCCCATTTCCATCAAAATAGTCACTGCAAGAAAGACAAACCAAAGGACTAGCCAACCTCAAAGGCTAGATTCTGGCATAGACTCAACTTTAAACTACCAAGTCTTTAAATAAGTGGCCAATAAATATGTATTTATAGATACATGAGGAATAACAGCAAATCATTCACTATTCTGAACTCAAAAATCTCAAAGCTACTAATTCTGACTTTGAATCATTTTGACTATAATACCACAGGTCACCTTATTTTTATAATGCATTTACTTATACAACTGATACACAAATTTACTTTTTTATGTGTACTTACTTATGCAACTTGTTGGTTTTGCTTTCTGTTTTAAGAGTTCTATTCTCTTTCCACTTATGTGTGCTCAACTTCTGACTTAAAAAATTTAAAGGTTAGGCAAAGCAACGCCTTCCCGTAAAAATGACAAAAGGTTTCACCTTGAAGGCACCTTGGGAATTTGGGCTGCAGAGGTTAAGGGAGACCTAGCATATTAGTATTTGCAAAATTAGATTGAATTTTTGAATATTAAATGAAAATGTTAATTGAAAGAAGATTGCTGTATGTGCTGAACAAGTTGTTTGCTATTGAGCATTTTCAGAATTTCAGAGTTGATGCTATACTGGGATTTTATTTTTATGGTAACAATATTAGTGTTAGTGGAGTTCATTAAAGTTATATGTTATAATCTTCTGTCTAAGGCTTGAATAAAACATCTCTGTAAAGTGGTTATCCACACTTAAACACTTTGGATTTAGGGGATTAATATCTGTTGATATTAGGGACTGCTGTGGACTAAACATTATCTCTCCCCCACCCCACATTATGGTTGAAACTCTGCCCTCCAGTGTGATAGTATTTGGCGATAGGGACTTTAAAGAAGTAATTCAGGTTCAATGAAGTCAAAGGGTGGGGCTCTAATCCAATAGGCTTCTGTTCTTATGAAAAAAGGAAGAGCCACCAAAGATGAGCACACACAAAGAAAAGGCCCAGGGAGGAAAGCCATTGAGAAGGAGGTAATCTAAAAGCCTATGAGAGGTCTCAGTAGAAGTCAACTATGCTGTTACACTGATTCTGGACTTTTTGTTTCCAAATCTGAGAAATAAATTTCTGTTTAAGCCTCCTAGTCTGCTATTTTGTTATGGCAGTCCTAACAAAATATTACAGGAGCTTGAGTTCTTCCAACAATTTGCAACATAAAAATTGATTAAGTCTAATTTATAGACACAGAAATGTATGGGAGACTTGGGAAATGTCCCAAAAGATACAAAATGAAAAGTGGCATAACCAAGATTTAACTTTTTTGTAGGCCAATATTGTTTCTTCCTTGTCTGTTTTCCACCTTTGAGCACATAATGGTGTTAAAAAGTTAGTTTTTATATTGACCTGAATATTTTATTTTTTATGTTTTGTCACTGGCTTGTGTTCCACTTCTTGGGGTCACAAAAAACAATTTATCTTCTATGCTAAATTCCTTAATATACTTGAACATAGTTATTATATTCCTTCCTCAGGAATTTTCAAACAACCTCAGTTCCCTTAACCATTCTGCATATCACATGTTTCATTTCTCTAACATCCTTGTCACAGATCCCTGAAGATGTTCCTGTTTAGATTCTTTGTACTGACTTGTTAAGCCATATCTATCCTATGTCTTTTTAAAATATAATGAAAAAATATTGTATTTATCTATTTTAGAAATTTCATCTGGTTAGATGGTGGCCATCATCTAGTCTTTCAAGATATCTTTAGAACTTGATCAGTTCATTCAACAACTTTCCTATGCACTTAGATTCATGTCACCTTCAACTCTACTGAACATGCTTTCATCCAAGACATTAAAAAAAATGGTAGCTAAGATAAGCCTTAGGATATTCCTATAATAGGCCATAGGATTCTTTTCTACTTTGACACCAAGCCATTTGCTTGTACTTGTAGTATGACCTTTCAACCAGTTACTAATCTGTTTGTGCACCTAACCCAGGTGATACCAGATGATATATTATAGAAATGCTTTCATAAAACCATTCTGTTCCTAGCAAGCACCACTTTTTCCATGGGATCATAAACTATTGCTTTATGCTTTATTGTTTTAATAATATACTCTAGGCTCTTATTCAGGACTAACAACAAGCTGTCCTTGTAAACTGCCTCTAATATTTTCTGATAATCAGGACATTTTTCACATCTCTAGTTGTCTAACATTTTTTGTCTTCTCAAATGAATGGCAGTTATTGATGATTTCATTGACAGATCCTCTCACTAGTATATGGTTCTCTAACCCTGTTTCCTGGCTCATCTCCTTTTCCTTTTTCCTGTTTCCCTCCAAGGAATAGAGTCACTCAAGTGTAATCATGAGCTGTTCCCAGGGGTGGTAAGCTGGTCAGAGACAGATCTGAAAACTGGAAGAATTGAGAGGACTTACACAAGGAGTTGTCTTTAGGTTCCTGACTGTGCTGGCAGAGCAGAAGGAGCTATGCTTAGGTAAGGCTTTGCTTTCTTCTCTGCACATGGCTCTGCCCATATTCTGGTTTACATTTATAGTTGTCTACCTGGACAGGGTTGTATCTTTTTTCCATTCACTCTAATGCTTTCCTTAGCCAAAGATTCAAGGCAGCTTGCCTTTTTCAGTCTTTAACCGAGAAAGGTTGTGATGTATAATGCTTTTATTTTCCAATGAAAATTTTCTCTGAGGCAGGTATGTACCCCAACCCTTACCTAATCAAGAAAAGTTGTTTGGAAGATGGAAGATGGGGAGGCAGGTTGGACTTTAAATGAACAAATCAGTTATAATAAAAACACTGAGATTCAGGTGCCTGAGGTTAGAAATACTGGAAGGAATTCAATTACACTAATTAATATTTAAGAAATGACTAGAGATCACATACTGAATGTGGGAAACTAGGCCAGTCAGACATGAGCATATGGGAAGGGCGAGATCAACTGATAAAAGTAACAAACAAATCATACATAAATGGTCCAACAAGAATGAAACAGAGAATATAAAATAAATGTTTCAACAGACACAAAATAGGAGTACAATAAATGGTCTACCAGATACAAAAGTAAAATGCTCTCACACACATAAGTCATTGGTTTTTATGTAAACATACAATAAAAAAATTTTTTTCCTAAACAAGTTAGTAGGAAATGTTACCCATTTATAAACAAAACAAAACAAAACAAACAAACAAAAAAACAGACTTAGTTCAGGTTCTGTGGATTCACAGCATAATATATTTGTTCTCATTTCCTCACTGGCTCATCATGTAATAGTCTTGACTTGCATCATAGGTAGCTCACTAATGGCTACCTGGATAACTGAACCCGGGGGAAGGCTGAAAAGCACCAGTGTTCTGGATTTCATACACTTCTGGCTATGATGTCATTGAGTTGCTGTCACAGTTTATACTATGTTCTCTCTTGATTGGACTTGATTATTTTTTTTTTTTTTCATTTTTAGCACATACAGTCAATTCTAAATTTTGGTAACCCTTGTACACTTCAAAGCTTTCTATAGAAAGCACTAATGGTACCAGAATTACCTTGCTTCTACAACGTAATCAGTCTTTCTTCTACACTAGCTTTTTACCTACTGTTTATCACTTCTTCTCTATCTCCTAACTCTCTCTCCTCCTTTTGTTTGTTCCAGGTCATCGGAAGGTACATCCTTCAACCTTGTACTACTTACTACTCTATCAATGTTATTCTACCCAAGTTGTACCCTGTGAAAGCTACAATTAATTAATTCATAGCCCCATATTGGGAACTTAGAAAACTGAAAGCCCAGGGAATTCATTGGATTGCTTTTGGATCAACAGCACCATGCAGAAGCAGAAGTAGAAACACAGAGTGGGAGATAAGAGGAGGATGAGCCTGAAATTTGGGTTCATCTTCCAATTTCTCTGGGGAACACAGATGGTAACCAAATAAATCTGGACAAACTCTGTGTCTATGTACAATGTATAATATTAGGCTTGTGCAGCATACAAAGAAAAAAAATAGATTTTTTTCCCTTTAGGAGTTTAACATCTAGTTGAAGAAAGAAGTCAAATACAATAGTCCACCCTCATCTACAGTGAATATACTCTGAG
The DNA here is from genome assembly GCA_004026585.1 of Noctilio leporinus. Classification (NCBI taxonomy): domain Eukaryota; kingdom Metazoa; phylum Chordata; class Mammalia; order Chiroptera; family Noctilionidae; genus Noctilio; species Noctilio leporinus. Next base: position 439,375 of record PVIW01000261.1, read on the forward strand.
ACCTTCAGTGGATGTCTCAAACCACAAATAACACTGAACCCTATATATATGTACTATGTTTTATCCTATACACATACACCTTTGCACTTGAAGCACTTTAAATTTTTCTTTGGTTTGTCTGAATTGCTAGCATCATTATTCTTGTGCTTCAGGGCCATTAATAAGTAAAATACTCAAACACAAGCATACTTTAACATAAGCCCTGTGATATCACAATAGATAACCTGATAACTAAGATGGCAGCCCTGGCTGGTGGCACAGCGGTTAAGGCACCAGCCTGTGAACCCACAGGTCACTGGTTCAATTCCTAGCTAGGACACATATAACCAGGTTGCGAGCCAGGTCTCCAGTCAGGTCCTTAGTTGAAGACAGGTTAAAGACAATCATACATTGATGTCTCTCTCCCTCTCTGCATCTTCCTCTTCTACTCTCTCTAAAAATTAAAAAATAAAATCTTTAAAAAAATCATTAAAAAAAAAAAAAGATGGCTAAGTGACTAACAACTTGGGGGTAGTATAGACAGCCTGGAGATGCTGGCCAAAGGGACAATTTACATTCAGGTTAGACACGAAGGACTGATGAGAGGTTTCATCATGTTAAACAGAATGGTGTACAATTTAAAACATATGACTTGTTTATTTCTGAAAATTTTCATTGAATCATTTTAGACAGCAGTTCACCGTAGATAACTAAAGCTGTAGAATGAGAAACCATGGATAAAGGGAAACTATTGTATATCAGAATCCACAAGATAAAACACTCCTAAAGGGTAAAACTGTCCTTAAATAATAAGAGGAATAAAGAAAATAAGATCACTTCTTTATTTGAACCAAATAAAAAAAACTGAACAAACTTAGTGGATTTCAAACTAAGCTCTATGGTCCTCAACTATACAAAGAGACTATTACAAAAAGATGGCAGAGTAACTGAATAAATAAAATGCAAATTTAAAAAATTATATGTCGGTAAGGGTTTATAACTGGGATAAGAATGACATGCAAAATTTAAATGTATTATATAAAGTTTTAAAATACTTTTGAGACCAATACGTTGTTACAAATTAAATATGTATAATAAGGTTAACTAGTTTTAATGCAGGTCTCAAATTAAAGCCCTTAGATTGAAAGGTAAGCTATTCAAAAAGCAAACTACAAAAACTATTATTATATGAAATTACTTACCTATGTCTTATGATTTTCTTGACACCATACAGGGTGCGTGTGATAACATGGCAACATTTTAGCATAATAAACAACATACCACAAAAGTGGTATATTTTGAAATAAATTTATTCTTATATGTAAATATATAAACATAGTCATTATTTTTTTAATTGTTCAAAGAAGTCTCCATTTGCTGCAATAATAGATCAATTTGACTTAGGAATCTTGAGCACACTTTCATTAACTTTTCTTTATCCATGGACATCATCATGTTTTCAATCTTAGCTTTAACAGCCTCTTTATTGGAATGAGGTTATTTATTAATCTCTCTCACAAACACTACATATGTAATGGTCTAAAGGGTTTGCATCTGGTGAACTAGGCTGCCAGATTTCCTTTGACCAGAATTCAGGAACCTTGACACTGAGGAATTCTTGCACCTTTTTGGCATTATGTGCTGGTGCACCATCTTGTTGGAAGATAAAATGATGTCCATTTGCTACTTGCTTCATCCATGGCACAACTAGTTCTCTCAAAATGTCAGCTTAAACACCAGTCACCTTCAAGCCTTGTGGGAACAAATGCAGGGTCATGGTATCTCCATTGCTGATAACACTTAACACCATCACTGTAGCTTCATTTTCATGACAATTGGGACTTCATTAAGATTCTCACAGAGCCACCTGTTGTTTCTTCTGGTGACTATTTGGTGCTACTGAGAATTCTTTTCATCAGAGAAGAAAATCAGAGGGTTTTTTCAATTTTGTTAGCAGTTTCCTTGCTTTTTCAAAGCACCTTTTCTTTGTCTGCTGTGTCATAAACTGGCCTCTTCTAAGAACATATGATCTGACATCTTCAGCAATAATCTTGAGAACTCGTTGCATCCAACATCTGCAGTTCTCTTGCTATGGAGCACATTGACTTTCCTGGATCTTCATTGATGATCTCCTAGATTCTGTGTACAATATCTGGACTTCTGAGATCCTTGTGTACCTTATGCGTTTTCCTTGTTGGTGTGGCAACATCAGGATCAGCATCATACACTTTCTCCATGTTGTCAACTGTATGTAAAGGGATGTTATTGAAGTCCACAATTTCCTTAGCAGTTTGCCCTGCACATACTACAGAAATTATGGTTGCTCTAACATCATATTCCTTTGACATGATGGTTACTCTCAGAATTTAATATTTTATATCTGAAACAATGATGTTAAATCATAACCTCAGAAACATAGCTTTTCAAAATGATTAAGAAGCACATGAAATAAGGAGATGCAAAGTATTGCCAATTTATTGTGCATACCTTGTATAACCGTATTACTACTCTATTTGTCATATAAAAATATACTGAACACTTAAGCCAATATAATATTCCAATCCTGAGCCCCCATTTCTGACATTATATTCTTATTAATATATAACACATGATTTGAACATACAAAATTAGTTTTATTAAAAAAATACTTCTCATTATTGTATGTATAATGGCTCCAAAAAGATTTACTTTGAAAAGAGGGTTCTGTGGTTTAAAAAATATGAAAAACGTCTCTGGTTCAAATAATGTATATGAACCCTTTAACTCAAAGCAATTTGAGCCTCATGTTCCGGCTCCAGGATGCTTAGTTTCTGAATTTACTGACTTGCTGGCTCAGACCACTGTATACAGCAGATATACTGGACCATAACTGGATTTCATATGCTGCCTCTATTCCTTCAAGCTTAAGAAGAATGATATTTTTACAATGAGGAATAGTTTACTTATTATATAATCATCACTCAAAAAGGTCACCTTGTCTTAAATTTACCCAGTACTCTATATGAAATTTGTCAGCTATTTTTTGAATGCCAAATTATCAGAATTTAATGTTAGTTTAAAATTTAACCAGTAGTAACCAAGAAATAAGTCAATGGAAACATCTTTAATCATCTAAGAAGCATTGTTTTTATTATGTCGTATATGGACATTTATTCATTTATTTTACATTTACTCAAAATATATTAAAAGCCTCTAACAGATTTTGTTTTCCTAATGTTAATCTGCCATCAAGGAAAGACTGAGCCAAAAAATGACTTTTCACCACTATTAGAGAGTGAAACTAGGAAACCTGAAGAAAGATCCATTTTCCAAAACCTTATGTCTCATCTACCATGGAAACACTTTGAACTTCTATGACACTGAAGTATAAACCAAGAATAAATTGACTTGGGTCTTTCTTGGTCTCTAGATAGAATAGACAAGCCAGAATTACATATACATTTGTTTTTCAAAAGCTGTCACTCAAAAGGCACCTCAATACAAAGGTTGAGAGTGCTCCTGAGTTTCTTTCTCAGCTTCTAGTCATATCTATGTGACTTTGGGGAAATTACTTAAGCTGTCAAAGCCTCTGTTTTCACTTCTGTAAAATGGAGAACATGGAAAAAGAAAAAGAAAAAAGAATACCTGGTCTCATAGATCTGTAGTAAAAAAATAAATGAATAACAAGAACCTAGTATAAAGGAACCATGGACATGGACAACAGGGGGGATTGACTTTGGGGGGAATGGGTGGGTGGGGAGGAGGACAGAGAGGAGCAAAAAGGGGATGGATGTAATACAACAACAATAAAATAAAAAACAACAACAAATACTTAAAATAAATAAATAAATAAACGAATAAATAAAGTAATAAATGAAAGTTGCTTAACATGTTGCCTAGTATAAAAAGCTCCCAATAAATATTGTTAACTATAATTATTAAAACTGCAAAACACCAAAAAGCCAGTTGTTTGCCTCTGGTTTTTTTTTTTTCTTCTATGACTTGATTTCACTCATAAATTTTTGCCTATTATGTTTTCCCTTCTGGAATAAAATTTTATTAAGATTTCTTTTTCTTATTTCTAGACTGTTCTCTGGTTGATATCTTTGTCACTTCCATTGCAATCATCAGATAGGATTGCTGCACTTTATTTTAATGGTTATGTACTTGTTTTGTTTGTTTGTGTATTTTCTTGTTACTATTCAGTGGTTTAGAAAGTAAAACTTAAGGAAGAACTAACTAAACATTACAAGGACTTTATTGAGACAAATGGTTATCAAAGTTAGACAAAAAGAGATGTTATTAAATATAGAGTGAGGCAAAAATAAGCTTACAGTTGTTCATGTGGAAAATCATACTAAGAATTTATAATATAAGAGTAATACAAGTATTTTTGCATCCTCATAGCTATAAACCTACTTTTGCCTCACCCTATATAAATCATCCAGGGAGAGCAGCTGATGACAGCACCTATGAAATGATTGTACATGGTAGGAATCAGTGAACCCCAAAGAAACAAAACAAACAGAAATGAAAGGCCATGAAACTAAAGTGCTTTACAAGGGAAGCCAGCCTCTCAGGTCTAGAGGAGGCAGGAAAGTCACCTCTGGATAAATACTTAGACAAGACAGTAACACTGATGGGACTTATAGTCTCTGATCAAATGGGAACTACTTGTAAGAATAGAATAAGAAATAAGACAAGTAGAAATTTTCATCATATTTGATTGCTTTACTGCATAACTTACATTGATGGACAATATCTTTGCATATACAAATAGAGATGAGATGCTTAAAAAATGCTTGAGATGATGGCAATAGCAATGAGGATATCTGTAAGAGCCAAAGTTAAAAATTCATTGACAAGATAAATTAAAATTATAATACATGTTGGCAGACATTAGGGCAGGGTATCCAAAAGCTTTTCTTAAACAGAACTCTAAAGATTTGGTAGTTGGAAAAATATTTCATGTAGGCAACAACAAAAAAATAGTTGCTTTACTGCAAAGATGCAAGCAGATATGTGGCTTTTTGCCTTGTGCCTGTATATGAACCTGCTTCTCAACTTGCATGAGCACTAAATTCATTTAAAAACTAAAAACAAAGATACTGCCAAAGAAATTGAGATGGCAATATAACATCATGCCTGAGAGAATAAACTATCATGACAGAATGAACAAAACCAACTGAAGTGGAACAAGCAAACTTAACACAAGTCAAGGAAGCGATCATGTTAAAATAAAAATACTACTAAACATAACCAATCTTGCTGTTCATGGAATTAGCAAATGAAGAATTTTTCTCAGAATTTATGTGGCTAACTCCTATGAGATTACTACAAATATAGGAAAATTTTTCAGAATTGCCTTTGTTTTCAAATGAAATATTAAGATGTTTCATGAAATGAACAAAACTTTATCAGAAATAAAACCATATTACCCAAAACAAAAGGCTAGCCTACTTAGGAAAAGAATGCTCAAGTCAATCACAAATATTGTGTAACTCTGATATAGGAAGTGTAGTTGGAAGTATTTGCTTTAGGGCCCTGACGTTATCCCTTTTTGAGAAGAAATCACTCTGCTGAAAACATGTGTTTAGTTATAAACCAGTATTCAATGTATACTCATTTTAAATCTCCATTTAGGTAAAAATAAATAAATTCATTCCCATTTCAATATGAACTATGTTAACTTCCAAAATCATCTTAAAAGGAAAAACATTACACTTTCTTCTAATGAAGTGATCTTATTCTAGTAGTGGATATTTGGAAAATAATATGTGAGGATATTATAATTAAACAGATCCACTTGGTCAATATGTTAATTTAATGTATCATTTTAAAAACAAGCTTTTCTGCTACGATTCTATAAATAACTGTCTTGCCATGGTTAAAATATATTTTTATTAAATTTGATATAAATACACTAGATATGGTAAATATATTTCTGGGTAAAATAGAAACAATGCAAACTGTATAATAAAGACTATATCACTGTCCAACTTTTATTTCAATAAAATCTTTTTAAGTGATATTATTTCATATGAGGCTTTTGTGTGCTGCTCAACATTATAATTAATAATTCATATTTTTGTCTTTCCCCTCTCGCTCTGACAACTTTTATTTTTAATTGGTGGGCATGTGCCAAATTGGTTTGTTATTTATTTATAATGTAAAATGACATGGGAATTGAGTATGTGGAATCAGATAGATTTTTCTTTCATATGACAAAATTTTCTTAGTGATGGAGATAGTTCCTGCTCACCCTTATGGTCGCCAAGATTTTAAAGAGGTTAGGTCAGCTGGTATTAGGACCTCATATAAAAACATGTGATAAATATATTAAATGTAACTGTTCATTTATGTTTTTAAAATTCATTTCAGTATTGTGAGGACAGCTGGGCACATGCATAAAAAGGAGACAAAAAATACCAAAATGTGTAAAAGACTCCTAAACTGATAGATTCTATAGTGCCAATTAAGTAAAAATTCTGACCAAACAGATCTATTTGTATTCTTTCCTAAATGCTGAAACATGCTAATTTGGTAGGAACAAACAGAAAATTTCAAAGACATTGAATTTTCATTGAAACAAATGTAAAGTTTGGTCTGTAGGGGCTTTAGAGAGCATTAAATAACCCTATTCAGTGCTTCCTGTACCAGAAACCACATAATCTGAAGTCTAGAGCATTGAATGGTTATGACAAAAAATTCAAAGTGTGTTCTCAAGGACATCAGCAACCAAATTGCCAGGGAAGTTGTTAGAATGAGGAATCATGGGCTCACTCAAGATCTACCATGGGATCAGAACCTGAGGAATATGGTAGAATTAGCACTAGTGAGGTAGATATAGTTAAGTTTGCTAACAATTTTAGGGCAAAAGCTCTATATCTTACAATAGCTTCCTATTGTCAGATAAACCCTTTGAACTGAATCATTTGGGTCAAACAGTAGTGAATTCATGAAACTTAACATACTTGTTTGTTATATACTTCCAAAGACCCCAGCGTCTCTCATTTCTTCTATTAATTTAAAAACCATAGTTCACTTTCATACCCCTACATTAGCCATATCTCACTGGCTCTGCATTTATTGTCAACTGCACAAATCTTTGAGGCTTTGAAATCATTCGGTTGGTCTCCAACATTTGAAACAAGGAAACTTATGTCAGCAATTTGGTCCAAATTCTCATTTTAAACTTGACCACTGATGGACTATATTTGCATATAATATTAGCCACTTTGAAATAATTTTAAGACATTATTTTAAAGATTAAAATGTAGGAGGTTCTAAGTTGACATCAGGACAGATATGGAACTGATGCACACAGAAGTTCACTTCTTTAAGTACAGTGAGCTTGTGAAGTGGCAGAAGTCACTAGAGTAGAGGCATTCTGACATTACAACCCCTGCCTTTCAATCTGCTCCTTGAGCAAATCTTCCCCTGCCTTTACGAACTATGCCCATGTTATGGGCTCTGTCTCTCTGAGATAGTTCATATGTTCTTATGGGTACATGGTATTTATCTTTCACCAATGGACTAGAAAAACCTAATTTTATTGTGTATATATATATATATATGATTATGCAATCTGGGTGGCCCAGTTTGAAGCAGAAATAACAATAATTGATATAAGTCTCGAGGTATTATTTCTAACCTGATAACAGCTAGATTTTTAAAAGCTTATCATTCTGAATTTTAAAAATTCATTTTAAGGTTTGATGCTAGTGTGAATATGAGAAAGAAAAAATAACTGCTACCATATTGAATGTATATAAAAAAAATTACAAATAGCCATGATGGCTACTTGGTTAGCTTTATTTCACTATTTGAATGCAACAATAAAAAGTGTTATCTAGAATCTCAGTCAGAATAATGGCCATACATTAGCATAGTTACAATGTTTCCACAGAGCTCTATCAGATAGGGCTATTTGAAAAATGTGCCCTGAAGGTAGAAAGAACAGATGCCCAACCTACACATAAGCATACATCAAAATGTATGTTCCTAATTTAGTTTTTAGGCAAGAATGCCAATTGATCTGTTTGTTAACAACTTTTACTTAGCATTATATCATCTTTCAGACATGGGAACTGATTTAGATTTCCACATTTTTGATCTTCCAAGTTATGGCAGGGGTGGGTTAAGAAGGAGCGTAGGTAGAGGACCACTGTGTGCGTGTGTGTTTGTGTACCCACTTGTGTGAATTTAATCTCTCTGAATTTAATGAAGAAATATGCCATTATTGTGTTTATATATCTTTGTGTGAAATGAGTACTTTTCTCCATAACTGGAGTTTACATAGGCCCTATCTTAACACCCTTTGAGAGTCCCTTTAAAAATCAAAATGGATATTTTTCATATAAAAAAACTTTCATGATTTAGCTTTATTAACATCTGAATGAATGTTTCCATTGAGTTTTCCAGAAGAGGGAAATGAGTCTAGTTCAGAGATCAATCTTTTTCATGATCATCAGTAGCGATATTTCTATTTCAGCTATCAAAATACAAATCATTAGATATACATCCAGATAAAATTAATATTGTAGAGTCCCACTGGTACCTGAGAGGTAAGGGACAAGATGAGATGGACTTCTTGGCTTCCTTCTGTCTCCAAATTTTCTGTTTCCCTATTTCCTATGGTTACCACCATGGAACATGTTAAAATCTCAGTAGGGACTCTGTTTCAACTTTTCCTTTCAAAACAGAGTGAAAAAGCTTAGTGGAAAAAAAAAATGTCCTTCCTATCTCCATGCCAGGCACAGTGTAAGATCCACAAACTTAAAAGCCAGGCAAATAGTCTTTCATGTGCCCTATACCTGGGCAAGTGACCCAGTGCTACAAAAATTACCAAATAGGCATGTGACTTAACTAATGTGTGCTGTAAGGTGAGTCAAGGAAAATGGAGCAGTCTGTTCTTTTACTGGAGAGTCAAATAATTCCACTCTGTTCATTCAAAAACATAACTTGTATACTTTAAGGGAGATATGAGAGGAGTTTCTTTTTCCCTCCAAAAGGATCTAATTTTTTAAACGGGTGACATAATATGCTCTAAAAAGTAAACCTAGAAAACATTAGGCAAATGGGCTTAGAAAGTCATGACTGCCTTAAAATCATTACCACTCATTTATGTATTAAGGTTTCTTTAAGACTTACAGGAGGAAAACAAGGAAAATGAAGGGAATAATCATTACAAAGTGGGGTGCGGAACTCCTTCCTCCTCTGTGATGAAAGCTTCCAACAATTGAACTCTTAGAATGGGTGCAGGCAGAAAAATAGCAATCAACTGAGGAGCCATGTTAGTTTTTGTAGATGTTTACAAAGCTTTGCCATTTGTTTCTAAAGCCTAATGTCAACCATACATCACACCTCCATTACCCCATGGGTTGGTTGTATTTTTCAAGTTTTCAGTCTTAAAGGGAAGCAAGAGAGCAGAATAGTAAGAAAAATTGGTAATAAATGTTGAGTGTGCCAAAGGCTACACCTAACCAAATATGTGTATTTAGGAAGTAAAAAGGGAAGATGGGACTGAGCAGGATACTGTGGATAAGGTGACAGGTAAGGGTCTATAGAGAATCCTAAGATATTTGTCCTTCATCGCATAAATTAAAGTGTCCCACTCCCTTTACAGATCAGGAAATCAAATGTACTTTACAATAGTAACAGCAGCTAACCATGCAATAGATCCATACTACACGCCAAGAACTATGTTAAACATTTAAATATATCATCTCATTTAATTCTTACAAATACCCTCATTTATATTTTATAAATGAGAAAATGAAATCTGAGAGAGATTAAATAACTTGTTCAAGGGTGCACTGTTAAGTGGAAGAGCCAAAATATGAACTCAGATACATCTGATTTAAAAATCCAGGCTCTTAACCAGTAGGCCAGTGGTTCTTAACTCAGATTGTATATTGGAATCACCAGGAAACTCTACTGGTGCTCAGTCCTTAGCCCCAGAGCAATTAATTAGAATTTCGTGTACAGGGGACCCAGGTGTTTGTTTCCAAGCGCCTCTGGGTGATTGTAGCCCACAGCCTTGGAATGGCCTGCTCCTCTCCTTTCACAAATCCAGTAAGAATAGCTACCAGATCCAATGGAAAAGGATCAAATTACCATTCCTTTACAATGTTATTTTCACTTAGTATGACTGAAAGCCATTCAAATCATGAAAGTAGTAGAAGTAAAGAAAAAAGTGTGGGCCATAGAAAGCGAATAAGAGAGTAAGATTTCACTTCAGAAGTCCTCAGTTTGCGTCTGCACTCTGCCGCTTGCCTACTGTGATTGAAACCACTCTTAACCCGTTTCCTTCTCTCTACTGCAGCCACATCTCTTGCAGGGAGAATTTTAAGTGTTCTGTCTACCTGCCTTATGTGGAAACTTGTTAGAAGTGCAAATTAGCAGTCTCCACCTTAGACCAGGAGTCAGCAACTTGGGGGAGCGGCCCAGCAATCTGTGTTTTAACAAGGCACCAAGTGACTCTGATCATCTCCAGGTGATTCTCATGCATCTACTTCATTAGGGTTGTTGTCTTAGCAAAAATGAAGCCTGTGCGTAACATTGTTAGTTTTTATTACTACCTGCTTAAATGACAATCTGAAATTCTCTCACAGAAGTATTTAGAGAAATAATGTTTTAGCTTTCATTAGTTAGATTAATAACCTCATTTCTGAATTTCACTTTGAATGTGTAGACCAGGCATAAGTCAACCAGAGGTTATGCAATTAGCTTGGAGTCAAAGAGAAAGCAAGGAGGAAAACTGAGAAGGAAACCCCAGAGTGAACCTGATTTTAATTCAATCAAACTGTTAAGGTACCAAGCATGCACTTTCATCTATAATCACAATGAACCTTTTTATAAACAAGTCTCTATCTTCTTAGCTTAATAATATAACTAACTTTTTGGATTGTAAAACAAATTGACTTCTATAATTCTGGGCTAATGGCAGTTTAAGAAGCAATAAGAAATTACACGCTTTCTACTGTGAGTAGGTGCGATTGCCCAGACCTCCCTATGTGAAGTGCAGAATGCTACTTCACTTCTGATTATTTAGGTGGAATCCATGATAAATAAATATGTAGATACACTGTGCTTTTGCTCTAATATATATACCACTATAATATTATTATTTGGATTTCATAACACATAAACTAGATTTTAGGAGATGCTTTGGGATTTTTTTTCTCATCTTCCTGTCAGCAACATTGGATCTTTTTACTGTAATTTATCTGATAAGATGCTTGATACTTGTACATGCAAGGGTGCAGAAAAACAAAGAGCAACAGAATGAGTTGTTAATGAAATTCTCTGATTGTAAAAAGAAGTTTGGAATGATCAGGTGGTAAATAACAATAAGAGGAAATAACAAAGAGATTAGATGCAACTGTACTAGTCACTATATAAATGCAGAAGAGATCAGACATGAACAGAATTTTTCACTTTATGTGGCTACTCTGTATGTTTATAGGATATACAGTTACTAATTTTTCAATAACACTGGAACAAAATTGGTCAAAATCTCTTCTTGCTATCTAGTCACTTTAAAAGGCATATATAGAGACACCCATTTGTCTTAGTAAAATGGAGAATGTATGCAAAGAGGCTAAAGAAAATAGCCTTTTTGTACACATAAAAAAAGAATAGCTCAAATAACAGAGAATAAAGAAGAGAAAATACTAACACTATTAGAACATCTAGGGAGACACACATGATAATGATCCTTGAGAAACATTAGGAACAAATAATGTTAATGTCTGACAGAGGAACAACAATGAAGATACATGGTTATACACCAATATACAGATATATGCATATCTCTTTGCTGGACTATTTTCATAGTGGTGATTGTTTTTAAAAGGAATCAGGGAGAGGGGAGTGAGAAGTATGGTTTGTTTGTTTGTTGTTGCTATTTACTTTAGCTATAACACTAACAGTAACTCCATACCCAGTTCTTCCAAAAGTTCTAGGACCTCAGTGCTTATCATGAATATGACTTTAATTTTCTAGTTTTCTTTCCCTTAGTACTTGTTCAATGTCCACTTATCAAGTATACTAAATCCTAGTCTATGGTTACACTACTTTTGAAGACGTGGAGAAGATGCTTAGAGTTGGGAAGATTCTTTTAGCCATAGGGGAAGAGTCTGATTAGGATTAAGAAAGCAGAGGCCTTAATAAAAACACCACTATCCAAACAATACTGAACACTAACAACTGAATTAGACAAAACTCTCTCCCCTCATTTGTCCTCTCCCTTTGTAGAATATGAGATTGTTTTTAGGATCTTTTCTATTAAAAAGCAAGATTAGACTTGCACACATATAGCTACATTTCAGAGTATCTCAAATTTCCAACTTGGAAGAAGACAAATTTTCCCAGAGAATATCAGAGAAAACAACTCTGCATATTCGCAAAACTTCGACATTTCTAGAATAAGAAAATGGAGAGCTAATTGCCAACAGGAAAACAATAGTAAAAAAATATTAGAATAATGTTATCAATACCAATTCTCTAGATTCTAGGGCATGATTTATCACAAAGATTCACCTGTGTTAAACAGACCCTAGGACAAGGATGTCATTCAGGCTATATGTTTATCTCCAGGGTTCAGCCAAAGTCAAACTCTTCAGAAAGCTGTAAATGCTCTCAGAACAGTTTTTAGCAATGAAATTGGAATGAATGCCGGGACCATGGCATAAAAGCATCTCCCTGTCCCTTGTTCTAAAAGTTAACTATTAAACCATATGTCGTTCATCCTGATTTGGTTTACTCAATTCTAGAAACAAGGACACACTGATCAGATTGCCCCGGGCAATTGAAAACCTAGTGAAGCCATTGTGAAGGCAGTGTTCTTCCCACCAACCTTACCCAAAGGGCTTCTATTATCAGACTATCAATTCTGTGTTACTGGTGAAGGATGGAAAAGATCTTTCTTTCCCTGGGTTTTCTGGTTTTGGTACACTCAACATTTTAAGTGCCTAATCTCCCCCGCCCCCTCAATTCCCTTCTTCTACTCTAGTTTACTCTCTTAATTATTTACAGACTTGCTTGTCTGGACACTTTGTTCTAGTAGAAGTTAGCTGACTTTTTTTCAACACCTTTTGTTGGAATGCAATAAAAGATGCCTAGAATGGCAATTCATCTTAAAGGTATTTTTAGGTTTCATCTGTGACAGCTAGAAATCTTTTCTGTCCACTCTACAGCTTGAAATGGCTACAACACTGTTTAAAAAATTGGTTGTTAGTCACTGTTCAAACCATTTTTCAAAGCAGTTCTTGCAAGCCCCATTTTACTCTCTGTTTTAAGGAAGGTTTTGTTAGGGTTGCTTTTATTTTCTTTGCAGAGTCATGCTGGCAAAGAAACACAGTCTAGAATATTGCTTTTACATGTGATATGATTGGGATTATAACCATATTGAATCTGTATTCAAAATTTATCAGATGGAACCATGTGCAGCTAAAAGGAGAAAGAAGTCGTAAGTCTTCAATGCTTCATAAACATCATGAAATGCAAATGTTAAAATTTACCAAGCACACATGATATCCCACTTCTGGAAATATATCTTCTCAGGTACAAGATTCACAGTGCAGGGGAAATTTGGGGTATTTACATGTGGGATTTTCTTCCATAATTTTCCTAATGAGCATTTGTGAATATTCCTTAGTATCTACATAATTTACATTTGTGAAAATAATACACCATAGAGTACAAACAGTATGATAGGAAGTCCATTTTGAATACAGCTAAGAATAGGAACCTTTCATATGATAATCTTCTAGAACTCTTAATTTTCCCTTATATTTCCAGGACTCAATAATTTAGAAAGAATAGAAATTGAAGAAATTTTAGATTAAGAAAAAGGGTGAAAATAGCTAATTGTATTCGGACTTTCTAGAAAATGTCAATATTTGTTTAAAAAAACAGGATTAGGGGCCAAATTCTACAGCAATTTTGGAAAAATACACAGTAAAACTTTCTGAATCTTCCAAAAGTAAATGAGTGAAATATCTACCCTATTTCAAATTTAGAGTAATAAATTATAGTGAAGATACGTATCAAAACTGGGAATGGCCAGACTTTGAGAGAAAGAAAGTAAACATTCACTGTGACCAGAGGAAGGGTGAACATGAAAGATGCAGCCCAGGAAAAGCGCTCATTATATATGTAACCCCAAACCCAACATCATACAATAAAGCTTTTATAATTTTTTTCAGGAGAATGTTTAAAGAAATGGTCCCCAGGGATTTCTGTCATTGGTATTGTTAGAGTTGCCTTCTTTTTTTTTAATCTAAATTCTCACTCTAAATTCTAGGAAAATTTCAGGAGCATCTCCTAAAGGTTCTGAATCAATTTAAGTGGTTATGGCAAAGCAATAAAACAAATCCACACTAACCCCTAAAGCAAAATTTGGGGACTTGAAACTCAACTGGCAATCTCAGTGGTCCAACTGCACACAAGCAAATTGGAAAACAATGCCGGAGTACTGCCCTAGAAAATAAAGATTCTTGATCTGAAGATTCCTCCCACCATTGCTTTATTGCATGTGACAACTGTGGCTAAATTATATATCTCTACTTTTTTGTGTGCTTGAGGAAAAGGCAAAGTGTTGTTCTCACTATTTATTTATTTAATGGTAGGTATTTTTCAAATTGTAAACTGTAAATGCTATGTAAAAAGAAAGTTCTGTTACTGTTTCATAAGAGAAACATAAACATTGATAATGGATGGATTAAAAATATACAGTGTTTGTTTTATAAAAAATACTAAATACTACCACTAATACTAAGTATTCAAAAATTTGGTGGAGAAAAAGTCTCCAGAATACATTTTCCAAAAATAATCATCAAATTTTAATTTTGGAGAGAAAGAGTAGGACAAGTCACAGGAGGTTTTTGATGGGAAACCAGAAACCCTTAGTCTATGACCATCCATTTTAAGATCCAGTTTTTTTTTTTTGTTTTTTTTTTTAACTAGTCTCCAGAAACCAAATGGAGCAGGAAGAAAGTTGCCCACACTCATGTGCTTCACCCTTCTGGTCAGCTAGTGAACCCATAGCCTTGGGTTCACATTTCTATAAAAATAGCACAGTAAAATCTTGTCACCTTGTTCGCTTTGATGAAATTGGCTCCAATTAAATTATACTACAACTTCTTTTCCACTACCATTAAAGTAAATGCATGACCATACACAAGCATGTGGTAATGACGAAGAGATGAGTTTTAGTCTTAGAATCTTATGTTTGCATCCTATTTTAACCCCTTAACAAGTCATTTAATCTATGTCAAATTTTTCTCATCTGGTAAGTGAAGATAATGGTACCTATCTCACAGGATTATTTTGAGAATTAAACGTAAAAGGAATGGTTGGTGCAGAGAGGTCATTCCATAAATGGCAGCCAAATCACTACCTGTAGTAAAATTCAGATAAGACACATTTAGCCAGGAATGTTGCTCTGGAAGGTAGGTCTGTTATCCATTCTACACTATCCATTATGTCAAAATAATCTGATCATTTTAACAATACTCTTTAGAGAATTTTTATGACATTTCCCAAAAGACAAACTAGCTTATGGTTATATAGAATTCCTGTATTTAAAAGGGAGCTTTGTACAGTTTGTAAATTATGTATCTGGTTTTATTCCCCAATCCAGCATCATAAACACCTTCCACCATAAAGAACAGTGACATTTAGAAAACCAGATTTTCAAAAACTATAGAAGAAAGTGCATATAGGTTATCAGGATGACAGGAAGTGCCCAAACTTAAAGCTACATGGAAAAGAAGTATGCCTTTCAGAAACAACCTGCAGATGAAGAATGGAATGACTCTGAACACTAGAGAGAAATGAAGAGCAGTATCAAGGCCTAAAAGACCATAGATTAAAAAGTGATCAAAATTGACTCTAAGGTGAGAGGTAAAGGAAAATTCAAAAATACCTATCTGTGGGAAGAAAAGCAGTGAGAGCAAACTTCCTAGAATCTGTGGAGTGTTTAGGAATAAAATCCTGATGGAGTATGATCCAGGTTGGGGCTAGGTTCAGAAAATACAAATATTGATGGGTTAATTCAGGACTGGGGAAATATAAAGCCAAATATGGGCAGCTTTAAGGGAAAAAATAGGCAGCTTAGAACTTAACTGTCATCACAATTCATTTGTGTTTCACATCCCACTGTTTGTGACATTAACAGAATTTCGAATTTAGAATGAACTATTTCTGTATTGTGAATCTCTGCAGCCATTTTCCATATGTAGTTACCACTGCAAATAGAAATGACAGAATTTTTTGCCTTTTAAAAACTTACAATTAATGCTATTCAAATTTGGGGTCACTTAAGAGTTTCTCAAGTTAATTCACTGTTTCTACCATTTGAAGATGGAGTGCTACCCTTGCTCTTTATGTGCATAAAATCCAAATTTCTTGACTATTTTAGTAACAAGTCCTTTGGTAGTATTTACTTTCACTGTCATTTTTCAAAAAAATAAAATTATTTTAGATTTTTTGAATTCTATTTTTAACTAGAATAACTAAAGCAAATCTTTTTATGAAGGCATCTAAATAGGAAAAATGTGCACACAGAGTTTCTGTTGTATCAAGCATTAACAAAGACAATTTTAAGAATTAGTATTTATACATTTATATATATATATATATATATATATATATATATATATGCCTTATATATGATATGTACTATATATAATGAACTTATGTTTATGGACACAGGGATTTTACATATTATTATTAGTAAATATGACTTACTATCTGTTATGTTTCAAGAACTCTTCTATGTACTATGAACATATACCATTCAATGCAGCCATTATTGCTCCATTTTCCATTTGAGGACTTAGATATTAGAGATACCACATCCATGATCATACAGTAATCCGTAAATACAGAGGTGCTAACCAAATACATGGCTGTGCAACTAGATAGTCTATGTTATTTTCACTGTATAGTTCTGTCTTTCATTTTGAGGCGAGCCTACAATTTTAAAAGTTAACATAATGTGTTGTTAAGTTCCACACAATTGCTTTTTTTCTAATACATTGTTATTCCATTGAATCAATATTCTCTTCAAATCATTTACACTTCTACAGAGATCTACACTTATGTTTATATGCCTTTTCTTATAAAATGTAATTCAGAACTAAAAAATCCTTTAGCACCTACTATGTGGCACCTGTTAGGCTAGATGTCTTTGTTCACGCTTTTGCTTAAATACAGAACTTGACAATGGAGGATCCTCTCATTCCTGAAGAAGCCTATTTAGGTAAAATTGTATTTCTAATCCTTTTCAGTCATTGATGGTATAAAGAAATGTAGCACTATGTGAAAAGCATTAGGGATTTGGATTTAAAAACTCCTTTTAATAAAACAAATCTAGTTAGTCACAAAATTGTTGAAGCAAAATTCACAATATGAAGGGTATTTAAGGCAAATTTAAACATCATTTCCGCCTAGTGAGCTAAATTATAACTTTTATCTTAAACCCAGATTCTTGATGTGTGTCACAAACATATCTCTGACCACACCCTCAAAAGGAAATGTGTTTTGAGTTGTTTTGTGGAAATGGAATGGCACTGGACAAAATATATTTTTAGTAAGTTTCCTTGTTAACGAAAGAAACTATAATAGTAATAATAATCAGGATTATAATAATGATAGCCATTTATTAAATATTGTGATTAGCACTTTATATACATTATCTTATTCATTTCTCAAAATATCTCATGTGGTATGTACTGTTAATAATCCAATTTAACAGAGGATACTGAGACATAGAGAAGTCAAAAAACTTGCAAAAGGTCACACAATACAGAAGCAGAACCAATGAGTCTGACTCTCATACCTATACAAGGTAGGGGTTATAGCAGGCTCTGTGATGCTTATTCAGAAGAATACTACATTTGTTTTGTTCTGTCTACATCAACTAGGTGTGGGGCCCAGCTGGTGATAAGCCCACATATGAAGACAGCTAATAGAAGTCAAAGTTTATACTGCCTGCTAATTAAGATGCTCCCTTCTGAGGAATGGTGTGGCTGTATCATCCTAGAACATAATACATGCTCAAACAAAACAAAACAAAACAAAACAAAACAAAAAACCTCTAGTGAATGTTAACAGGTGATTTCTATCTTTCATCCCTTAAAAAAATACGTTGTCCTACCATCTAAAATGTTTATCGAGGGCACATACTGCTTAAGTGATCAGTTAAAAAATTAGAACTTTAAAAATTCTTTTAAAGACTCTATTTCTAGGAATCATTTCTATAGTTTATTTTTAAAATCTTTTTGTTTTGTTTTGCTATTATGTTGTATCAACAGGGATACAACATAACAGTGTTGTAACACTGTTATAACAGAGGGAGTTATAACAACTCCCTCTGGGAAACCTCTCCTGTCACTCTACTTTCTGATCTGTTCTAGGACAGTACAGTATGCTTTACTCTGTCCTCCACAGAACCTTTGCAAAGCCACATTCCATTGCTAATTGTCTACTTTTCTTTATCTTTAGTCCCTTGAAGATTGGCCCCAAAATGATCTTATCTTTTAGATCCCTGGAAATCCTGAACGCTGGCACATTCAGTTTATAAAACAGCAACCAACCAATGAACCTACAACATACGCACACTAGAACAAGCAAAGAAGAAAACGATCTTGACCATGCAGACTTTTTGGTCCTTGCAGGTGGCTTGTTTCTCCCCTTACACTATGTACAGGTTCCCTTGAGAAAGAGCTTCCCACAAGAGGCAGTATTCCGAATTGACTGCTATGTTCCCCAGAGAAGCTTACTAATGCATCAAGGAATGTATTTATATTTATACATGCACACATACATATATTGCAGTAACATGAACATAATTGGAAGGGAGAAAGCAGTAGATAACATCTCCAAAGAAAGCTTATTATATTACTTCACATTTTATATTTAGTAATTTTATTTCCTCTTTACACCTAATATGTTATACTCTCTAATATATTTTATACCTAATATATATCATAAAACTAGAAACTTTATTTTATTCACCACTGTATCCCTAGTTCCTAAAAGAGGGCATGGCACTACATACGCAATAAATATGTGTTAAAAAGAAGGAATGGAAAAAATAAAGATGCTCTTATAATATTTTTCATGTTGTTTATTGTTCTGGAACTAATCAGGGGGTTGTTGTCTCTAGTACCTTCCCAGGAAAACATGAACTGCCAATGAAATTTCAAGCTCTCTTCCTATTCCTCAGACCAGCAACCACATTCCTTCATGCACAAATCGTCCCTTCTGGCCTGTCCATACCCAAATTCTTGCACTGCTGAGACTTGGGAGCAGAGTACCAGGCAAAAGCAGCTTGGGTCTCTCCATATTTTGCTCCACATGCCAACGAGGGGGGCTGGTGCCATATAAACTCTAGCATTTCTGAAGGCTTAACTGAGCACCCGGAGGCAGTAGCAAGAGACACGCAAGTCTTCATCATGTCAGGTGTACTCACTCACAGATCTCTTTCTCTCTCTCAAAAAGTATCCTGGTAACAAATCACTGATTGATGATGGGAGAAATTAAATTAGAAGGTTTCCATGATAACTCCCATCCCAGTCTCAGTGAATACTGTTACCCTTAGGGGAAAGAAGGAGGAAACTATCAAGGTTTCTTGTGTCTTGAAGTTTCCAAATCATAGCAGGGTCCTACTACATTAAGCTATCAATAAATGTATACTTAATGTATACTTACACTGATAAAATACAATGGAAATCTTGAGTTTTACTCAAGAGGAGATTATGTGGCAATTCATCCTAATATGGAGAAGACAATACCTTAGTAATAATAAATTATCCTAGATTATAAGTTCATTTCAGACAATAAATTGACTTGTTCTTTTTCATCTTTGTTTCTCCAAATTGTGGCTTAGCCTACAGTTTTTAATAAATCATAGCTAAAAAAAATTAAAGAATATTTTCTACAATGGTGCCATATAGCTTAAAAGGTTAAAAAATGCAGAGTATTTTTCCAAGCTTGATTTTTTATTTTATTAGCAGGTAATCATTACTTACTATTGAACATGCATTAAGGTTTTGGCCAGTGTTAATATAATAAATCCTCACCAACTGTGGTATGAAAACACTATCACTTTATATGCATATACTACATATTTTAAAGTCACGATCACAATCTTGAAACAGTGGGTTTCAAACTTCAGTGCGCATCACTAACGTGGGTAGATTATTAAACTACAGATGCCCAGCCTTTATCCTCAGAACTTCGAATTCAGAAATTCTGGAATGGGGTCCAGGAATCTTCATTAGGATAACCACCTGAGGTAATTCTGATACAGGTGGTCCTTGGGCTACTGACTATGGATTGGGTTAAAAAGGTAATGTGAAAAGAAATCTTTATGCTTCACTTTCTTCAATATTGAGGAAAGACTAGCATATTCAATATGATTTGATGATGAAAATTTCTTATGAAAAGACCATGCACTTTATTAATACCTTTGAAAATGAACCAAGAGAAGATGCAAGAGCAAGAAACAGTACACTTCCAGCCAGAAAGGGCTCTTTTTAAAACCTCACAAAGGCTTACACTGTGTTTAAAGTAAAAGTGGGAGAAGAATGGTGCCTGTGCAGCAATGCTGCATGAACAACTTAGGGAATATTGATTCAACAGGTTTATTTGATAAACTGTGTTTTACTGGCTATTATAAAAATGGATACCTTTTAAATATTTGATGTACTATTAAATATATATATGTTTATATGAAATAGTTCTTTTAAATCTCTCTTAAACTCCCTATTCTTCATAAGATCTTGGCCTTGACAATATCATTGCTCCCCTTCCCCCAGAAAGTTAAGACTCCCTGGAACTGGAAGCCTGCTCCCTGACACATGCCCCAGGGAAGGTATGGCTTGTGCTCTTGCCCTGACTTTCATGTCTCTGAAACCTACAACTATTCTCAATGGAAGTCTCAGTGCTGAGTTCTCTAAATTCAGAGTCTGTCATTCTTCAACAGCTCTAGCTAATGAATGATGGAAATTATTTTTATTATTCTTATGATTGTAAAGTGCATAGCTTGTCATAGTTTTCTCTTTGACCTGTCTACAAGAAAGTTTAAAGGCAAATGTATAGCACAACACTTTATGAATGCAGTTTGTGTTCCAACTTCAGTTTTGACTCCATTTTCATATCCTTGTCCTTGTTGACTTTTATTTTGCTTATCTTATCTACTTCTAAGTCATGTACTTTACAGGATTATCTATTCCTTTTTGTCAGCCATTTTGATTAGTTTATTGGAACAAGGTGGTTGAAAGAAATGAAGAAACCAAAAAGAAAAGAGAGTGTGTGTTTATGTTAGGTATATATATCAAACACCCAAAATATAAAATAAACCTAACCTCCTCAAATAATGGAGATATTTTGTAGTCTTTGGGGTATTGGATTCACTTGATTTTTAGTAGGATTGTAATTTAAGATGGCATAAAGTTAAATACCACTGTGAGGAGACTCATGAAATTGGATATAGGTACTTTCAACACCAGATCCTTAAGTTCTGAAAGCCAACTACAGCTGTGTTAAAAGCTGTATGCTCAGTCTTTAGACTGTACGTAAAAAGTTCAGGGGCTAAATAAGCCTAACAAAGTGAGAAAATATGAAAATATTTTAAAAGATATATATGTATATATATACATAATATGTACATATGTAATAATGTATGTATAATTATTTACTTATATGTATTTAAATATATACATATATTTTACTTAGAATCTTCCAATCAAACACTTCAGTTCTTTGCCTCTATTATTTTCTCTTTTAATTAAATAATTTTTATTAAATTATTTAATAGCAATAAGTAATCTCAACGTTGAAAGCTGATATTCAGACTGGGTTTAGTCTATTTTCAGCATTTCCTCTGATAATGTCCGACTAGTTTAAGTTTTATTCTACTAAAACTCAGGAAAGTTAGAACTTGAATTGGGCACTAGACATCCTAATAATGATACTTATCTTGATTTGCCTTTAAATGACTATTTTGGGCTGAAATATTATGTTTTGGACCTAAATATGATTTTTGCTCTAGTATTAATTTCTGGGTCTCATATCCTTCCAGATCCCAAAGGAATATAGTATTCTCTATAATAATGCCAAGTAGTGCTCATTTTTTTGTTTGTTTGTTTGTTTGTTTTTCCTCCCAGCATGGGCAACCAATAGCTGATTCATAATTCCATTACATCGCAGTTGGATTACAGAAGTGCTTTTAGTCTGACCTCCACATGTCTCTGGCAACTCATTTGTAGATAGTCCAGAGCTAGCAGCTGGACTTCATTTTTGTTCCAGCAGTCCCCATTTTATAATACTTCTCCAATTTACTGTGAGTTTCACTATTGACAAGTAAATTCCAAACTCCAAAAGGTATTTAAATGTAGTACATTAAATCACTGAGGAAATATTACCATTAACTTGCCATAGGTTCATGTCACTCAACTACACTTTTCCCCTCCTTCCCCATATATCAAAAGGGAATAATGATGAAATACTTAGCAACAGTCAGTGGTTACAAAACACTTTTTTTAAATCAAAATGCTGTATTGTTTTTAATTTTGCACAGAACTCTGGTTCAATTTCTGAGCCTTTCCAAGTCCTCATAATTTTCTGGTATTCATAATAAAGCAGGCAGATGGTTTAGTCTCTAAACATATGCTTTAAATGCCCCCTTTGCAATTTCAAAATAATGGACCAAATTGTGCCCTCAAATAGCCACAAGAAGCTTTGAGGAAGCTGCCTCTCGAAATTGGAGGACAAAATATTATCTAGTGGGAATTAAACCTTTAAAAAATATTTTCTAAACTTTCTTATAAACTCTGTTCTACATACTAAGGCAAACTATATTTTTTAATAAAATAGAGTAAGGAAGAATCTTAGCCAGCACAATAGTGCATGGTTCAAAATATATACTAGGAGGTAAAGTATAAATTTTATATACTTGTAATTTAAAATTCTGACTCTCTAAAACCTCAAGAGAGTCATCTGATTTAATTTCTGGGTGATTGCCAGATTTTCATTTTTATTATTATTTCTATTCCTATTATCATCAATAGATGCTTTATTGTTAAAGCATTATGCAATTATTAATTAGTTAACTTAGTTTAAATTATGTTTATGCATTTGTTTTAAATCTATGCTATTCATAGTTATTACAACCCTAAAATGCTATTTCATCAGCCAATTATTCTCATTTCAAAAACAGTTTGTTGTTGATGAAAGCGTATTTTCCAGGTTTTCACAGAATATGAAATTCATCCTCAAGTGTGCATATATATATATATATATATATGTATATATATATATATATACATATGTTGATAATGCTGCTCATAGGTACTCTCCTAGCTATTCATAGGAAAATGTTTCTGTTAATGTCTACATTGTATATATAGACTAAGACTTTATTTCCATGCTGACATTTTAATTTGGTTTGGAAAAGCCTCTAAACTAGTTTCACTTATCTCACAATGTCCACAAACCTCAGTAGTCTAATCAACATTTCAGATAAAAAGACCAAACAATTGACAATAAGGACATTTTGGTTATTACAGAAGCACGCATTTTAAGTCACTACATGTTCCAAAACTGTAATGTCGCTTTAGAAATTCTGAACAAGGACTAGCTTGGTGCTAATGTAAAACAAAATTTACTTTAAAACATAAATGCAATAGTTGTACCCAAATGTGTTTGGGACACTGTTAAGATAGGTCATAATTAACAAGGTTGAGAATAACTGAAGATCCTGAAATCAAACAATAATTTTATATATATATTACACAAATATCTTAGCAAAGTTTATAACTATTATTGGGGTAAAACATTAACATACTCTTTTGCTGATAAAGACATAAAGTAACTCAGAAAACCCTCCCTCCTTTTCATTTCTCTAACTTTCACAACAAATGCAGCACTGAAACTAAATTCTCAGTCAACTTAGAAATACGCAGAGTAGTATTCCAATAAACAACAAATGGATTTTAAAAACTCACCATATTAAAAATTTCCCCATCTTTCCCTTGCTTCCCCTTGTTCTTTCACTTTCCATGCACACACAATCACACTTACCTGCACAAGTCTGAAACATCAGTCTATATATATTTTTTGAAATGTACTCTGTACCGATGCATTTTTCTGTGTTTCTTTCTAACCCTCGGGAATGTTAAGAATTTAGGAAGAGAGCCACAGCCTAAGAGAGCAATTATTTGCCAGTAAATACTCAATTTGCTTGTCCTGTGATTTTTCTTCTAACTTGAATATTCAATAATCCGTCCCTGACTGCGTCACGAGCACAAAAAGTCTTTTCTCCAAAGGAGAACACTTTCGCCAATCAACCTTCAGCCATGCCAGGGCACAGCTCGTCAGGGTGATTTGTTAGCTTTAATTAATAATTCCTCACGCTGGCCATTTTAACAAATAACGCAGTGAGACTAGGATGCTAGATGGCTATGATTCAGGCAGATAAAACTACAGTGGAAAGGGGGTAGGGAGGGGCATGAGGGAAATAAAGACGCCGTTTATAAACACCTCTAATCATACTCTTTCAGCTTACAATATAGAGGACATCTCAGCTGAATTACCATGCTATGTCCACCAATTTGTATTCAGATGACAGCCATATGTTCCTCCACTTTATCTGCTAAGGCCTCCTTGGTGCCAAGACAGTCATCGGGCAGACAACATTTACAAAAGAGCCTCCAGATTGCAAAAGTTTACTGCAGGGTGAGGCTGAGAAATCAGAAATATTCGGCATTTCTGAGTGAGCCTGAGTAACAATCTAGAAACACAGAGGTAAGAATTGGGAGTGTCAGATTTACTATTATCCTGCTGTCCGATACTGGGCATTTCATTTAGTCTTTTTTATTTTTATTTTTTTTGTAAATCTCATACCTCATCTCAAAACAGATAACAATAATGGCTGATTTGCTTGGGTGTTCCACAAACATTTATTCAATCACAGCTATATGCCAAGCACTATATTAAATGCTAAAAATTTTCTGAAAGGCTTTTCCATTTAAGTGACACAATCCATGTTTTTTTTTTTTTTTTTTTTTTTTTGAACATACAGATAATGTGCTTGAACAAAGGCACCAAACAGATGGTGCACAAATAAAAATAAAATTCATAACATTATCTGTGTGGTTCAACCAAGTAATCTGTACTTCAGAGCACACTTGAGTTCATGTGTAAAACTGATGCTCAAAGTAAAAACAAAGAATACAAACAGGCTCAACATTTTTTTAACTAGACAATGCCCTGCAAAGTGACTAGAACACTCAGAAACATATCAATCAATATCAGAAACATATCATAACCAATGTTAAATTGTTCACAAGTACTTGAGGATCATGCTAATACAGAGGACATTTTATTCATGTGCCTAACATGTGGTATATTTATGTACATGCAAGTTAATTAGTTTATGGGAAACATATTTATTGAGCACCTACTCTACTCTATCATGGGAACAGAATAATAGCAGGTACCAAGAGATAAATAAAGCCCAGCTTTTCAAGAAGTGCACAATTTAGACACGACTCTAAACAGATAATATGCATCTAAACAGAAACCTATAGCAGAATATATAGCAAGAGCGATGACACAAATAGGCCTAAAAGTACAAGGCATGCTGCTAGAAGTAATGCATGGACTATTTCTAAGGGTAGAGTTAAAAAATCACTGGTAGGAAGAACATTCTCAGTGAGGCAAGCCTTGGGACCCTTTCTAAAACTCCTACTAGGATGAGATTGCCATTTAGGAGCTATGCCATTTAAAGCATGATAATATCAGATTGACAATGGTAAACATTTTGGAATTTAAAACAAATTTCTTAAGAATAAAAGGTTCCCCAAAACTAGAATATCTTGACATAATCAGAAAAGTACGCAGCATCTTCTGAACTAATAGTGACAATATATCTTTCTTGCTTTCAGTGTGTTTTAGTTGTCTTAGGTAAATAGGAAGCATTTGTGACATATGCTGTCCTTTTGGCTTTTTACAGCTCATTTATCTTCTTTTACTATATACATATTTGTACAGCTTCTGTTTTTATTGTACTATAAGATAAATTCCTTCTGTATGACCACTAAGATGGGGAAAATCTATATCACTTAATGGTCACACATACAACTCTAGCCAGAGTTCACTTTGTATGGTAGGTACTAAGGTTGAAATGTTGAACCAAAGAAATGATGCCTCCAATCCCCCCAAAAGGCTTTTTCAAGGTCAGTAAATGCATACACAAATTGCACAGCAGCACAGAACAACATGCTATGGCAGCCCCCCTTCTCCCTTATTAAGACTTCATAGAATCTTTGAAGGTAATTCAAAATCTTCTACATGGTTAGAAGCAGCATAAGATAGTGGTTTTAATAGGTGGGAGAAAGCCTCTGAGTCAGAAAAGCTTAGGTATGAATCTTAGCCTGGCCATTTACTCTCTTCATATCCTTGGTCAAATTCATCAGGTTTTCTGAGGCTCAATTTTCTTACATGTAAAATGATTTGTTGTGGAAATTGGAGGAACAAATGTATACTAGGTGCATAGCAGAGACACTAGTCTAGAATAGGTGCATAGTACATGGTGTTTGAAGTATTTAGAGTTCAAGCTTATCACCTACAACTAAGATTTACTATTTCTGGACCAAATGCCTGCCTTAGACAATAAAAGTAAGTCTTGGCTAAAGCAAACTGCATTTGATGGACTAGCAGACTTTCTTTTGAGAATGTTAAAAATAAAGGTGAAGTGGTTGTATTTACAAAGGAGAGCTGACAGAAAAATAAAGATAGATGACATAGGAATTTATCAGTTTTAAATAAATCTTACTTTTCCAAGTAATTAATACAACATTAAGTATTATTTCATGGAGATGGAAACGCTTTTTTGGAATTAACTGGGAACGCCACCACTCAGTATAATCATCCATTCTCCTCGGATAATGTGATGCTGCTAACTTGACTAACTAGAAGCATTCTCAGCTCCAGGCACCCCTATGCCCTCTCTATATATTTTCTTCTCTCTTGACCTTAATTAAATCCAGTCATCTCCAGTTCTTGACCTGAAGTATTAAACAAATATTAGTGGAACACACATTTGTTGATTCTGGTCATGTTGATTCTAGGTGAAATGTGATATTTCTTCATGGAGGAGTCATTGTAGGGGCTTCATGAAGGCTCTTCTCATTTGCTTGAATGTGCATGTACAGATTTTCTCTTTTGGAGATTCTTTTGGGATAAGGGGCTGCTTGTACCTTCCACTATTGGTTCTTGTTTTATTGCCTCTGGCTGAGATCAAGGAAAACTAGCAGATCAGTTAATGAGCACAGGGACTGCGTGAGCCCTACTAAACTGAGTGGGACATTCTGGGGAGTCAGAGCTTTCTAGAATCTGCTTATTTTTCCACAGGAAATCATAATTGGTGGGAAGTAAAAGTTTTATCATGTACTTTTAGCCCAAGATACCTGAACTAGTAACAATTTTTGGCCTGGTTCGGTCCCTGCTTCCTTATTAACTAATTATCTCAGTCTCCAGCCATGTGTAGGAAAATCTCTTCTAGTTGAAAATGATGGCAAGCAGAAAGAATTACAGAAAAACTCCAAAGTAGATGCTATTTTAATAAACTTTTCCCAAATAAATTCCATGTACCAATTTATAAACATGCATTTTACATACATATATAATTACTAAATGGTAACTAGATAATGGAGGGAAGAGATTATTAAATTTCAGTTTCAAATTTAGATTTTTATCTAAATAAGAAATTTAGAAATCTCATATTCTGAAATAGTTAAGTGCTAATTTATATATTGGGCTATATTAGGTTGAGGTTGAAAACTTTACACTTTCCTAAAATTTCCTTGTCCTTTGAAGCCTTCTTTCTCAGTGAGAGTCTCCAGCTTTCACAACTGTGAAAATTAGGATTCCTTGAGGTAGAAAAATGTTTCTTGTCAGAAAAGTAGTCATAGCTAGCTCACAGAGTGAAGGAGCCCAAGATCTTATCAGCTTTCCTGTGGCCTTGCTTTATGATTTGCTACAAGTCATCTAACATTCCCATATGTCTCAATTTTCTATCTTCTTATCTATAATACCTAAATGACATTGTCAAGATAAGGTGGAGCAAATTCCATATCACAGAGCATATGCCAAAGCCCTAAATCCCACAGTATCTGAATGATACTACCAGTATCAAATTGGTAGAATGAGACTAACACCCTATACAACCCTATATAACATAGTTAGCACCTCAGTGTGTCTACTTTTTCTGGTATAAAATGAGTATATTCATGTTTACATTTTTAAAAATCAAATAGTATATTAACACATTGTTGACTAGTCACGCAAAAAGTGTTTTCAAGTCCAAATGTTGTTGACCAATAATGAGTTAATTTGCCCTTGCACTTGGATTAGCTTTTGTTATAAAATTGCAGGTCAGTAATGTGTTAAAATACAGGCTATTGCAAAATATGTTAAAATTTTTCAGCAAAAATTTTACACAATATTAAAAAATTGACCCACATAATTAAGCCACTAAAGTTGATTTTCAAATATAGTAGAGGAGTTGGCTTTAAAATATTGAGGCATAAGGTGAAGTAAATGTTTCCAAACATATTCAGATACTTATGAAAACAGACTATTAATGGAGGGGGAACAATACTTCCTTTTATTTGTATTGCTGGCTGTATTTTATGGTGGATCCAGGATCCTAGTAATGAGGAAACAAAATCAGGAAAAAATGATTTTTAGCAGACTGTTGCATGGTATAGAAAATAACATGCATTTACTAATGGATTGGCAGAAATGTTATACAGGTACTTTTAGAACCAGAACTCTTTAAGTAACTTTCCATATCCAGCCAAGTTGTGTTCTTAAAGTGTCCCCTCCCCACCTTCTCCCGTGCCTCATGTTTTTTTGTCTTATAGTGGTAGGTAGGAATAATGACCAGAGGGAGAGACAAAACAATTATAGACACTCACTGTGGCAGGAGCCACTCCAAAGATCAAAGAATTGATTTGAATATGCCTGCCAAAACTGGAACCACAGTGGGTGGCTCATATGCATGGTGCCCTAAGAATCACATAGGCCACTCCTGGTAGGCCAGCACCCTTACCCTGCTCAGGAGCACTACCTACAAAGAACTAAATGGGCACATTTCCTTTCCCACTCAGCATTTGATCTCAACCCAATTCTGTGCTAGGATTATGTTTATTGCATGATTTCAGTGCTATAGACACCATGTGAGTCACACAAAAGCATAATTCCCTTCTACTCAAATTTCATATCTAACAGGATACTAAGGAGGCTCTGATTTCCCTATATTAGTGAGCAAAATCTGGGGCAACTAGTAGATAACATAATTCAATTTCTAATATTTTTATCAAATATATTTCTTTAGTTTTCCTATCTGTCATGGGAAAGTAATACATTAATACCTCAATTATCAGCATTCTTCTATGTACTTACAGGCCTGTCTTGATATGTCATGGTCAAGAACCCAGAAAAGAGAAAATGAACTCCTGAGAAACAAGAAGTTACATAAAGTACATGCGATTGCCCAAACTCCTCTTTATTCACCAATGAGACTTTTACTTGGAACATACTCTACCTTAATACACAGTAACATCATTACTTGGACCTCCCATTCACATCAAATGGGAAGATGGGACACTTCCACAAGAAATCACAATGACAACTATATGAAATAAGCTACTCTGTATCTATAAATGAAGAGGAGGCAGTGTGGAAGGGGAGAGGTGAAGTATACAAGGCTGAGAAATGTGGAAGGGGAGAGGTGAATACTTCACAAGGCTGAGAACTATATACAGCTTGCAAACATGTCCATAATTAAGTCTCACAGAAGTCAGTGTGGTAGACCTCTAAAAAAATAATGTTCATAATCACTATAGGTTGAATTCTAACTCACTGTACCTCATAATGTGGCCTTATTTGAAAATAGGGTCTTTGCAGGTATAATTTTATAAGATGGACTCATACTGGAATAGGGTGAGCCCCTAATACAACATAACTGTGTCCTTAAAGGTGGTGGGGGCATTTGGACACAGACATGAACACAGGGAGAACACTACGTAAAGGTGAAGGCAAAGATCAGGGAGATACTTCTACAAATCAAGGAGCACCAAACACTGCCAGCAAATCAGCATAAGTTAGCCAGGAGGTATGAAACAGAGTCAGTTTTGCATCCCTCAAAGGAAACCAACCCTAGTGACACCTTGATCTTGGTCTTCTAGTCAACAGAATTCTGACACAATACATTTCTCTGGTTTAAACACCCAGTTTGTGGTGCTTTGCTATAACAGCCCTTGAAAACTAATATAATAATGAGGATTGGGGAATCATAATGCAAAGATTAAATCATGTTCAGAATACTTTAAGGAGGTTGAAAAATATGATTGACTGCAGAAAAGGTATCATTAGTATGCTTCAAATAAATAAACCATTTGATGTTTGAGTGGAATCTAAATACTGAAAAGCATGAAATATACAGTTTTTACTAATGCAAGAAGGTATCACCATCTTTACTAAAGACACAGTTATATGCACCCTACAGAAGATATCAAAGAAAAAGTCCCCAACTCCTAAGAAGCATTTTGAATAGCAGAACAGATAAATGTGAATTTATTTTTATTTATTTAAAACACATATCCCAATGAGTGTGAAATGGCTACCAAAAGAAGTTATTAGTAGAAAGGAGAATGCCTATGTACAAAAGAACTATTAAGAAATAGAATTTTAGTCTAGATCAAAATTAAGAGGCATTCATCTCAATGAGAAATTACATATGATTTTAAGTATGAGCAATACTGGAGGAAAGTAAGAAGACCAAAGCAAAGCAAGAGTAAGAGGAAAGGTATGGAAATAGTAGCAGAGGAAATATGAGAAGATTTGTGGGTATTGAGAATAAAACCATCTGAAATGGGCACAGAAAATAATAAAATGTCAACAGGCTACAAGAAAGACAAGGGAGGGTAGCATTCCTGTATTCTGAACAAGAACAGAGTTAAAAATATCTAGTGCAAGAATTAATCTCTCTTTTAAACTAATGCTCTGAATGCTTTTGTGAGAAAAAAGAAAGACTGTACCTTGATTTTTCTTTAAAAGGATTCAGTAGTAGAATAGAAGCTCCTTTCTTTCTTATAGTGAAACCTAAGTTGCTATGGCAGGTAGGTCAAGGAAGAAATACTTCATGGAACAGGATGCTGTAACTTTACACAATGTGTTTTCTGGAGAAGTTAACAAAACAAAACAAAACAAAAAAAATAGATTCATAAAGTTTGTTTGCTGTGTTAAATAGCTTTAAAATCCTACCTCTCTTAATTGTTCTTAACATTTTATTCAGCCAATTATCAACTTAATCTGAGGAAAGACAAATCAACTTGACTTTTTGACAGCCAAGTCAATCCAACTGGAAAATTGAAATCCTACAAGAATAGGGCACAGGAAAAACTGCATAGCAACATTTTGAACTACCAACAAATATTCATAATAACAGAGTCATCTTTTTCCTGCTTTCTCAAAATCATTCTCTTTAAAAAAATTAATGGTGGTACAAATATATTCTTGCATGCAATGAAAAAGTGAAGAGAGTTCTTCACTCTTTAAGGTAATTGGAAATTTTTGCTCAAGACAGTTAAAGCTGTTATCTTTAGCAGCATGGAGATAGCTCAAAATTTTTTTTTAAAGGATCTGCCTTTGAAACAGCAATCTCACTTCTGGGAATACATCCGAAGGAGCCCAAAACACTAATTTGAAAGAACATAAGTACCCCTATGTTCACTGTAGTGTTATTTACAATTGTCAAGATATAGAAGAAGTACAAGTGTTCATTAAAAGATGAGTGGATAAAATAAGTATGGGACATTTAAACAATGGAGTACTACTTGGCCATAAAAAAAAATTACCATTTGCGACAGTATGGATGGACCTGGAGAACGTTATGATGAAATAAGTCAGTCACAGAAAGACAAATATACCATATAATTTCACTCATATGTGGAAACTAATGCACAAACTTGAACTGACAAGGAAAATGGGGACAGACTCATAGACAGAGAGCAGATGACAGCTACTGGTGTGGGGAAGTTAGGGGGTGGAGGGAGTTAAGCAAACACAAAAAGGATTCATGAATATGGCCAACTGTGTGGTGATTGCTGGGGAGAAGGGGTGTTAGGGGGCTAAATGATAATGCTAAAAATACAATGAAGATTTAACTTTTAAAAACTATCATAATTTTCTGTTCTTCATAGAAGGTGGAGATGGCCCTACCCACATCTCTAATAGTAACTCAATTAGCCCTTGCTGGGTAGTTTAATTGGTTAGAGCATTGCCCCCATACACCAAAGCCAAGGTTACAGGTTTGATCCCCAGTCGGGGCACATACGGGAATCAACCAATTAATGCATAAATACATGGAACAACAAACAAATCAATGTTTCTCTCTCAAACCAATAAACTAAGAAAACTCAATTATACCACTACATACAATTGCAATGTAACTTCATCTAATTCTATGTTAATTTACAAATTAATTTAATTATTTGTACTATTTGGGGGAACTTTTAGCATAATAGGAGATACAAAATGTTAAAGAAGATGAGAAATATTTTTATATGTGTATTATATCATTACAGCATTAAAAAATGTGGGGGGCTTAGTCAAAATAATGTTTGCTTAAACTTTCTTTTCTGAGGAGTAATCAAAAAGAAAAAGAAAAAAGCAGTAGGGGGGGATAGGAAGAAGGGAAGGAGAAAGGAGGGAAAAAGAGGGTATAATAGAAATTTTAATCTAGTTAATTTACCTGAACTTCTCTTTTTTATTCACTTATTTTTATTTTTTGTCCATTACCATTTATTCACCCTATGCCCTCTTCCACCTATACCCACTCTCCTCCTTCCCACAATCACCACACTGTTCTTCATGTCCATGACTTCTCCCTCTTTTTTTTCTCAATACCCAAAGCAACCTTTACCATCTCAGACATCAGAACCCACCTTGAGTAAAACTGTGAAGTGTACACAACTTTGCTCCCACTCCCTTATCTCCCTTTGACCTTGTTTCCTGTTGACCTTCTTAGTCCTTTCTTCAGCCTTATCAAAAGTTTTATTTCTGGTTCCTTTTCCCTGGGGTGTTAGAACATTTCTCTTTAATTTTAGTTGTAAACTAAATGATGTCCTTATTCAACTGGCATTCCTACTACTGCATCCTTATCCCACCTTGCCAACCCTGAATCAAAATGCTGCCATCTACCTGACCAGTTTCACTGTGGGTTCTTTCATGCCTTTACTTACCACATCACACACACTTTTATACCAGTGAAAAACTGGAGATTTTCCTATTTCTTGGCAATTATAACTGCATTTATCTCAGCTTTCGATATAAATCATTACCACTATATTAATCCCACTTCTGGTTTAATCTTACTTCCATTTTCCAGTTGGGCTACCATTATGGTTCTAGCATGCTTTGTGGAGAATAAAAGGGTGCTGAGGACTAAAACCTGTACCATAAAACAAAAAATCTCCAGTCTAGCTTAGGCCATATTGGTCAGCTTGATTTTTCCTGTGCGCTAGCTGTTCCATTTATCGAGTGAGAAACAAACCACTCTTTAGAGGCAGCAAGAGAGGCAGAGGTGGGGGCCAGACCCATGTTTGATGACCAGCATCAGCCATGGGGCCTCCTCAGTTGCAGGTTCTTTCTTGGAAAATGCTAGGCTAGCCTGCGCAATGGACTTAGAAAAGGATCCAGGGACTTCCAGCCAATGTGGCGGTGTAATTAGATATGCTTCACCTCCCTGCACAACCATAAAAAGATCACAACTAATGTCAAAACAAAAATCAATCAGAACTGTCGGAAAATCAAACTACATGGAAGTCCAACTACCAAAGATTTAAAGAAGAAATATTCATCTAGATGGCACCAAAAAGTGGTGAAATGAGTCATCCATACTGATAAATACCTAAGGCTCTGCCCCTTACAACTTAATAGGTGAGTCCAGACAGGGAGGCAAAGCAGCTTTACCTAATATGCAGAAACAAACACAAGGGAGGCTGCCAAATTGAGAAGACAAAAAGATATGGCCCAAATGAAAGAACAGATCAAAACTCCAGGAAAAAAAACTAAACGAAACAGAGTCAACCTATCAGATGCAGAGTTAAAAACATTGGTGATAAGGATGTTCAGAGAATTCATTGAGCATGGCAATGCAAAAGGGAAAAAATGAAGGCTATACTAAGTGAAATAAAGAAAAATTCACAGGAAACCAGTAGTGAAGAGAAGGAGCCTGGATTCACACCAATTAATTGAAACATAAAAAAGAAATAAATAGTCAACTAGTACACAATGAAGAAATAAGAACTCAAAAAATGAGGAGAGAGTAAGACTCTGGGACATCTCTGAAAGAGCTAACATCCAAAGCACAAGGATATCAGAATGAGAAGAGGAAGTTCATGAAATTGAAAACTTATTTTAAAAAATAATGAAAAACAAAGGCAAAGGAAATAGACATGCAAGTCCAGGAAGTACAGAGAGTCCTAAACAAGTAGGACCCAAAGAGGACCACACCAGGACACATCATAGTT
Organism: Noctilio leporinus; assembly: GCA_004026585.1. Taxonomy (NCBI): domain Eukaryota; kingdom Metazoa; phylum Chordata; class Mammalia; order Chiroptera; family Noctilionidae; genus Noctilio; species Noctilio leporinus. Next base: position 473,952 of record PVIW01000261.1, read on the forward strand.
AAAATGACAAAGGTTAAGAATAGAGAGAGAATCTTAAAAGCAGCAAGAGAATGGAAGAGAGTTGCCTACAAAGGAATTCCCAGAAGACTAGCTGATTTCTCAAAAAAACCTTTACAGGCAAGAGGGGGCTGGCAAGAAGTATTCAAAGTAACAAAAAACAAGGACCTACAATCTAGATTACTCTATCCAGCAAAGCTATCATTTAGAATGGAAGGGCAGATAAAGTGCTTCCCAGACAAGGGAATTCTACATGAGTTTTCATCATTACCAAGCCCTTAGAAATGTTAAAGGAACTTATTTAAGAAAAAGAAGACAAACATTTCATTCATAAAGAAAAAGAAAACACTTTATCAAACTCAGTAAGGTGTATAAATAAATACAAATGTTTAAATCCTTAGGAAAAAACCTATCAATAGATTTTTTAAGTATTCAAACCAAGTATTTCCTTCTATTTCTAGAGTGAAAGTGAGAGAAAGAGAGAGAGAGAATATTAAGAGCACTCAAGAAATATATAATGAAAGTGACCCATACTTCTCTAATTCATCTGTGGTAGGCAACATAATCCTCCCCCCACCCCCCGCAGCCAAATGTTCACTCTGTAATACATGGCAAATGTTATATTACATGGAAAAAGGACTTTGTAAATGTTATTAAGGTTATGGAGCTTACTATTAGGGAGAGAATCCTATATTATCCAGGTGAGTTTTAATTAACTTAAAAGCAGAGAACTTTTTCTGACTGGAATTTGGAAAAGAGATGTTGTAGAAAGGAAGTCAGAGAGATTCCAAGTGTGGTAATAAGTCAAGACCCTCTTGCTGGATTTGAGATATAGGCCCTGCATGCAAGGAGCTAAAGATGGTCTCTAGCTGACAGCCATAAAAAAAAAAAGGATCTCTTGGTCCCACAATCATAAGCACTGAGAGAGCTTTGAAGTGGATTCTTATCAGAGCCCCCAATTAATAACTCAAACATCTAACATCTTGATTTTGGTCTTATAAAACCAAGATTAGAGAAATTGGTAGAGCCAACCCAATCTGTAGAATTTTGAAATAGTAAATGTGTAATGTTTTAAGCTGATACGTTTGTGGTCATTGTTATAGCAGCAACAGAAAACTAATATACCATCCATTTCAATAGCCAACAGATACAATAGTTTAAAATTACAGAGTAAAGAGTTGGAACAGAAACCACTATTGTAAAAACAGGTAGTTCTTAGTAATACAAACACATTTTTCTTGATTTTCCTTTCTTTTTCAGTAATTCCAACAGAAAAAGTGATGTAATGGAGAACTGAATGACACACAAAGATCATGAGGAGTGCAGTGTCTTCACTGAGTTGCTTCACAAATACACCTTTCCTTTACAGGCAAGAATACTATAATAGTGATACATTGCTCACACTACTTAAATCCACTGTCTTGAAAATGGAAAAGAAAAACCTAAAGTTGAAAGGATTATAAAGTCTGATGATAACAATCATTTAAGAGATATGGAAAAGAAGGCAAAGAAAATCCAGGCAATTGTATTCAAAATTCACAGATCATAGTATAATAGAGTGTGCTTTCACCTCTACACAAGTTGCCTACCCCCCATACACTTAAAGGAAACTATTTGCAAAACTACAATTACGTATTTTTATATGACATCACTACAGCTATCTTTCAAAAATATACCTTTCAAAATAAATTTTCTTTTTTTTTAAAAAAAGATTTATTTTTAGAGAGAGAAAGAAAGGGAAAAAGAGAGGAAGAGAAACAGCAATTGTGAGAAACACTGATTGAGTGTCTCTCACATGCACCCCAATCAGGGATCAAACCTACAACCTTTCCCCTCATGAGACAAAGCTCAACCAACTGATCCAGATTGTCCAGGGATGAATTTTCTTTCTTACTCATATTTTTTACAAATGATTCTGGCCTCAACAGAATCTGGTCTCAACAGAACAAGTGAACATTGGAAGACAAAGATTTTCAGTGATTTTTTTCAGCATGGAAGATGTAGAGAACTTGAATTGACCTTTGAAGAATAACTCAACTTCAGAACCTAAAACTTTCTGAGGTATAACAATAACATGCTGAAAACAAATAATCTTGTAATCAACTGGAAGGGGTTCTCACATTAAATGGTAAATTCTTAGCAGGTTATACACAGTCCACTTTATAATTATAGTATGAATTAATATAAAAATTAGAAGAAAAACAAATGTGGTAATTTAAAATTCCTGTAGAAACAGGACAAATGCAGTTAACAGTTGTTTCTGCAGATGAAGAAAATAAATTGACATAAAAATTACTGATGCCACACCTTGCAGCATTTTTTTTGTATTCCTTGAGGCCAGAACAGGAAATAGTTGTAGCAGACTGGTTAAGAGCGGCATAGGATGGAGAAGGCCACTTGAAAAAATAAAAATGTACCTTTCTCTTCTTTTGAACACTTCCTACAGATCTCTGAAAACTTATAAAAGTTTTGGTCATTTTATCATCATTTTGAGGGGCTTTAAGGCCCAGGAACAGCAAATTAACCACCAATTTATGTCTGTCCCAATTTAATATTCTTAAAGGGGGTAGATGATAATAAATCCTGCCAACCTCTTCTTCAGGACTATTTAGATACTAAGTAAACCAATAACATTTTAAAATGCAGTCTCATAAAAATCTAGTTTGCTTAACCTTCTCTCCCTCTTTAAAAAATAAGAAAGACGTGATGTTCTTTTTTTGTTAATTAATTCATTTTAGACAATTCCTTAAATTTTCATTTTAATAAATTTTTGTGTGGGTGCATTAATTACTTTCAAAGACACTTTACAACTGTTACCTATTAAAAGCCTTTGTTAGTGAATAAAAAAAAAATGAAAAAGAAAAAAACTTGCAGCATACCCCCTCCCTCCTCCATTCTGAGCAGGTCCTTGCTATCAACTGCTAGTGTATGCTCGCTTTGCACCTAGAGCTATAATTATTTTGCTTTAATTTTACAAAACCTTTTGTTCCATTCCCACGAGCCCACCTGATCCTTATATTACACTCACTCTATTAAAACACTCATGCAGAACAAAGCATGGCTGTACTGATTCATAAGTAAATTTTTTTCTCAGTAAAATGCCACTGGCTAGGGTTCGAGACATAGTCCTGGGCTTTACCCTCCTCTGTCAATCTTCATGTATTAGAGCAAAAAAAAAAAAAAAAGTTTTTTCACAGTGTTGTATTCTTGCCCAACCTCCTTTATTTGCATCGCTGTTTTTGTGTTTTAAAAAATATTTTGTTGTACTCAATTTTGCTCTGCTAAATTAGTGATACAACGAGGAGATAGGTCTACTAAAGGATTGTAATCATGTTGAAATTTCTTTCATTCTTAAGGTTAAGATCTTTCAAAAACCACTTTTGTTGCTTGTTCATTTTCCTTCTCTTTCCTTACTCCATCCTTTTTCCTTGAGATCTTATAACACATGTAGACTGTTGGCAGAAGAAAATTGCAGTGACTCATCATGAGAATTGTTTGTTTGCTCTGAGGAGCACCCTGAGGGCCCTCTGAGCAGCACACAGAGCCCTCTGATCCTAGAAAATTTATTTCTTCCAGATGTTTTCCCCACAGCCACCTTTCTGCAATGTCCCTCTTCCTTACATAGTTAAGAATAAATACTCAAGACCCACTACGTTAGTATACAGTTTTCCTGAATGGAGTGTGACAGGGAGTTGACATTTGATTGAGCCATTGGGTTCTCCTTGCCTTAAGCACAATGATAGAGAAAGGTTAACAGTGAGAAAAGCAGAACTGGGTTTCTTCAGGCAAGTATCCTCAGAATTAGGACAGAAATTATGTGAGCCAGGCCAAAGAAAATACACAAATCTGTAGATCATTGTTCATGGATAAGCCTTATATCATCCTATGAAGTCTTAATGCTTGAATCTGTTATGTCACTTGTGCAATTGTTACAAAGTACAAAGAATGAAGAGAAAAGTAAAGTTTTTGGACTTTCTCATATTTTCTTGGTTTGGCTGAGGGTGCTAGTAGAAATAATAAGGCAGGACAAGGTAAGAGATGGAGAGTAGGGGCACAGGTTGAGGTGGCGTACTAGGCTGAACACCATCCCATCCAAATGTTATCTACATCCTGATAAGTGGAATCTATGCAATCTATGAATATTACCTTTTATGGCAGAAAAGAACTTTGCAGATGCAATTAAGAATTGTGAGTTGAGGTGATTATTCCACATAATCTAGATGGGCCCCAAGTATGACACAGGACAAGTCAACATGACTATGAAAGCAGAAATTGAAGTGATGTAGCCACAAGCCAAGAAATGTTGGCAGTCACCAGAAGCTGGAACAGGCAAGGAAACTCTCCCCTAGTGCCTCCAGAAGAAACATAGCCTGACCAACATGTTTACTTCAGCCCAGTATACTAATTTCGAATGTATGGCCTCCAACACTGTGAGAAAATTAATTTCTGCTGTTTTAAGTCGCAATTTGTTAAAGCAACCATGGGAAACTAATACAGATTATGATTCAATACCCTATTGTTCAACATATTCCTGAAATCTCCAGTTCTAGGTTGGTAGAGTGGAAGGGAGGAGTGGAAATAGGCTGCCAAGACTTAAACAAAAGGTTTTTGTGGAGAATGCAGGGAGTCCACAGCAAGATGAGAATGAAAATAAATGGGCAAAGAGAATGTATGAGAGCATTTGATAGACTATACAGATTATGAATGGAAATGCTTCAATTCTCTAAGATGAGTTTCCATATTTTATCAAGTAAAAATAATTTATATTTTCCTTTTGAAATAAATGTTTACATATAATGCATTTTCAGTCATTTTCCTTAAATCAATTGTCAGTATAATGAACCTTAGTGACATCTGATTTGGCATGTAGATGCCATATTTGGCACAGGTATATCATGTTATTATAAAAGTGAAAACTTCTGTCTGCACTTGAGCTAATTTTTCTATAACTATTCAAAGACAATTGATTTTTTAAAGATTAACCCAAAGATAAATTGATAACTCAACCCAAGAATTCTTAAATAGGCATATTAAAACAATAACTTAAGTCTGAAAAGTTATGTGATCAAACCACACTGTTTATCCCTTTCTTGAGTTCATCATTAAAATTCTGTAACATCTGCATCAATAAAAAAATAAGGAAGACCTCAATTCCCATAATTCTTTTTGGCTATGGGGCTTTTTAACAACCATACCATTAATCTGCATCATCAACATGATGTCAGTAGACCATGATCACTGAATACAGATGAAGAAATGAAATTCTATAGAACTGAAAGTGACTCTGGGTTAATCAGCAAATAAGGAAAGAGAAAATCAAGTATGCTGATTCTGTTCTCTAGAAGTACAGTTTACAACTGAAAAGCAAAGTTTTCCTTTTGAAGATACACTTAGATGACAGGATATGTAAACGATGGTCATTTTTTTCTTCTGTTACTTTGGTATTATTAACATTGAGTGTTCATTTGAAAGTAGGTTTGATAATAGAAAGAACACAACACTATTTTTAACAAAATAAACAAATGAGAAACTGATGATTGATACAACTATTGTACAGAATATATATATTCCAGGGCATTCAAATTGCCAGGAGGCTAAAGAAAATGGCAGTTATCTCCATGTACCTACATTTAGAAAAGCAGGATAATAATAATCTTAGCATATTGCTTTCACCATTTGTTATGACTACCAGCTGTATCTGACCCAGGGCCATTCAAGGTCTCAGGACTTCAGAGGTTCACTGTCTGGAGTGAAGAGCAGTCAATGTAAAGTCCACATACAAATTCCAATGTCTCTCTCTCTTTTTCTTTAATACCATGTACATCTTATCTTTGGAAAGACAGAATGTGTATCTTTGAGTGTGATGTAGGTATTCACAGTATCATATAATCATAGTTTACTTATTTATTAATCATATAATTACACTTGTATTTATTAACTCTTCCAACAACCCAGAAGGCAATTGTTTACATTCTCATTTATTTACCATCTTTACTTGTTTCTATGAGTTCCTAGGTATCAGGGAACATTTTTTTCTTTTAACTAGTTCCCCTTAGCTTATGACACACAGTAAGCTTTTAAGAAGTAACTAGTTGATAGATAATTCGGGACACAGGAGATTGGGTGGCTAGGATAAGTGGAAACTGGCCCATTTAGCTCTGCAAACGTAATAAAACAATGAGTGCTAATAAGATAAAGCATAAAATAATTTAAAAAAATTATAATATAAAAGTACCTTGACTCCTTTAGCAAAAATTATGACCCTGAAAGCCAATAATCTGTACTGTTCCATAACAAATATAGGAGGATGAGTTTAGTACACTATAGTGCATTGCGAGGGAGAAATGGTTGAGAAGAATGGGCTTTAAAAATCAATAATCATTCCCTGGCTGGTGGCACAGTGAATAAGGAGCCGGCCTGTGAGCCCAGAGGTCGCTGGTTCAATTCTCAGCCAGGGCACACATAACCAGGTTGCAAACCAGGTCTCTAGCCCAGTTTGTGGCTGGAGGCAGGTGAAAGGCAACCATACATCAATGTCTCTCTCCCTCTTCACCTCTCTTTCCCTTCTCCTCTCTCTAAAAAATAATAAAATCTTTAAAAAAGAATCAAGGACATTTGGAAAGATAAAATATATATACTTGGGTACTTTTTAAATGAACAAGGACTTGTCTCTATTATTTTAGTCATCATGTTTCTGGGACTGGCATTAATCAAAGTCCCAGGTTATCAAGTAGTATAAACTTTACAATAAAAACCCTCTGATTATGCACTTAACTCTTCCAAGTGGGTAGATTTATACAGCACCTTCCACACAGGCAAATTACAAACACACACAAAAATGTAAAATTAGTATTTTCTTTTTTGAAGCAATTTAGTGAATTTAAAGAAAGTCTGTAATGAGTAAAACCAGACTTTAAATTCTGGATAAAAATGTTTTACATCAATGACTGTCATTACATGTATTGGTTACAGATGGCAGTATATACATTTTCTTAATAAAATGGGATCTTCATCAAATATATGGATAGATCATAGTGTCTTCCCATAGGGACTTTAAGATTATCTAATCCAATCTCTCATTTTACAGATTAAGAAACAATATGTGAATGTTTTAATAAAGTCTACTTCAATATTTGCATTGAGATAAATCAACTGTTACATAAAGAAAGAAGCAGAAAAGGAGTCAACAAAAGGAGGGTAATGCATGAGAAAGACAAAGAAAAAGTAAGGCTTTTCACTGGACAAAAAGAAGCACAATCTGGGATGTATTTCTAATATGCATCCATGTCTTTGCTGGAGATTGACTGAAATATTACAAAATGGAAGCATCCATTTTTACAAAGAATTGCTTAGATAATTAACATATAAACACATTTACCTCTAGGGAATCACAAATGTCACCTCTCACTTCACCAGCATATGCAAATTGAAGGAAAAAATAATGGCTATTGTTAAAATCTCTTTTAAAATAAAGATCATTCCCAGGAGCGCCCAAATATATAAGGAAAATCTTGGAGGACTTCAAGAAAGGTATCAACAGCAACACACTTAAAAGAGAGGGTTTTAACACCCCATTATTAATGAGAGAGAGCTCTTCCAAGCAAAGAAACAAGAATATTGTAACACTGAACAACACTAGACCAAATGGAATTCATTGATATATAACCCAAAGACGCAAAATACATATTCTTTTCAAATACACACGGAACATTTACAAAGATAGGCCACACGGTAGGACACAAAACAAGCCTTAACAAATTCAAGAAAATTGAAATCATATTAAGCATCTTCTCAGATCACAATAGCCTGAAACAGGAAACCAACCTCAAGGAAAAACCTAATAAATATTCAAATTCATGGAGACTGAATAACATGCTATGAAATAATAAATGGAGTAACAATGAGATAAAGGAAGAAATCAAAAGTTTCTGAAAAGAAATGAAAAAATCAAAAAGTTTCTGAAAACAGCTCCAAATCTATGGGACACAATGGAGGGAATCCTGAGAGGGAAGTTCATAGCAATACAAGCCTACCCAAAAAAAAAAAAAAAAAAAAAAAAAAAAAAAAAAAAAAAAAAAAAAAAAAAAAAAAAAAAAAAAAAAAAAAAAAAAAAAAAAAAAAAAAAAAAAAAAAAAAAAAAAAAAAAAAAAAAAAAAAAAAAAAAAAAAACCCAGAAGAATCTCAAATAAACAACCTAAGTCTACATCTATTAAGAACTAGAGGAACAACAACAAACAAAGCCCAGAGCAAGTAGATGGGAGGAAATAATGAAGATCAGAGCAGAATTAAATGATGGACAAGACTAAAAGAACAATTCAAAGGAGCAACTCAGTAAATCTAGGAGCTCATTCTTCAAAAAGATAAACAAAATTGACAAGCCTTTAACCAGACTCACAAAGAAAATAAGAGGACCCATATAATTAAAAATAAAAATGAAAGAGAAGTCATGACCAATACCATAGAAATACAAAAGATTACTGTATAAGAAATACTACGAACAACTATATGCCAAGCAATTTGATAACCTGGGTGAAATAGACAAATTTCTAGAAACATGCAATCTTCAAAAACTGAATAAAGAAGCAAAAAGCCTGAATAGACCCACTAACAACTAGTGAAATTAAAACAGTAATCAAAAAACACCCAGCACAAAATTTTGCCAAACACTTAGGGAACAGCTAACTCCTATGCTTCTCAAACTATTCCAAAAAATTCAAGAAGGAAATTTTTATTTGAGGCCAGTATTAACCTAATTTCAAAACTAGGTAAAGACACAACAAAGAAAGAAAACTACAGGAAATACTGCTGATGAACATAGATGCTAAAATCCTCAACAACACATTGGCAAATTGGATCTAGCAATATATTAAAAACATCATACACCATGATCAAGTAGGATTCATCCCAGGAATGTACGGATGGTACATTTACAAACCAAATGTAACACACCACATAAACAAAATGAAAGACAAAAATCACCAGATCATATCAATAAATACTGAAAAAGTATTTGATAAAGTACAGCATCTATTTATGATAGAAATGCCCAGTGAAATGGCAAGAGAGGGAGCATATCTCAATGCAATAAAGGCCGGTTATGAGAAACCTACCACCAATATCATGAACTCAAAGAGAAAAAGTGAAATGCATTCCACCTATGATCAGGAACAAGGCAATGGTGTCCACTCTCTCCATTTTTATTCAACAGAGTATTGGAAGTTCTAGCAACAGAAATCAGACAAGAAAAAGAAATCAAAGGCATCCAGAATAAAGGAGGAAGTAAAACTGTCATTATTTGCAGATGACATGAGAGTGTACAAAGAAAACCTTATAAGCTCCACCAAAACTACTTGACTTAATAAGTGAATTCGGCAACTCACCAAAGTAGTAATTCAGAAATTAAAGGCATTTTTGTATACCAACAATGAAATATCAGAAACAGACAAAAGGAAAATAATTCCATGCACTATGGCAACAAGAAAAATAAAGTACCTAGGAATAAACTTAACCAAGGAGGTACAAAACTGTACTCAGAAAACTACAGAACACTGAAGAAGGAAATTAAGGACGATACAAATAAAAGGAAACATATCATATTCATGGATTGGAAGAATTAACATCATTAAAATATCTATACTAGTCAAAGCAATCTACAGAGTGAATGCAATCCCTATTAAAATACTAATGACATATTTCATAGAATTAGAAAAAAATTCCAAAAATTCATATGGAACCAAAAATGACTTTAAATAGCTTCAACATTATTGAGAAAGAAGAACAAAGTAGGAGAAATCACAATACCTATTATCAAACTATATTACAAGGCCACTGTAATCAAAACAGTCTGGTACTAATGTAAGAACAGACACAGTGCAATAGAACAGAATAGCCTAAAAATCAACCCAGATCTCCATGGTCAATTAATATGTGACAAAAGGGGCATGAGTTTGAATGGAGTGAAAATAGTCTCTTCAATAAATAGTATTGGGAGATCTGGACAGTATATGCAAAAAAAAGAAAGAAAAAGAAAAAGAAAAAGAGATGAAAAGAAAAACCAACTATATCACCAACTTACACCATACCCCAGAATAAACTTAAGATGCACAAAAGACATAAACATAAGTTGTGACACTATAAATCCTAGAGGAAATATATAGGCAATAAAATTTCAGATATCTCACACGGTGATGTTTTCAACAATATTATCTCCTAGGGCAAGGAAAATAAAGAAAAAAATAAACAAATGGGACTACCTCAAACTAAAAAGCTTCTGTTAGCTAAAGAAAACATCAGCAAACCAAAAGAGAACCACTTCTATTGGGAAAACATATTTATCAATGATACCTTGGACTAGTATTTGAACTCTAATATATATAAAGAACTCATCCTACTTAAAACCAGGAAGTCACACATTCCAATTAAAAGATGGGCAAAGGACCCAAATACACACTTCTCTAAGAAGGACATACAGAGGGCCCATAGGCATAGGAAAGGATGCTGAACATCACTAGCCATCAGAAAGATGCAAAGCAAACCAAAATGAGATACCATCTCATTATTGTCAGAATAGCTATCATCAATAAATCAACAAATAAGAAGCATTGAGTAGGATGTGGAGAAAAGGGAACAGTGGTGTACTATTAGTGGGAATGCAGATTGGTGCAGTCACTGTGTAAACCAGTATGGAATTTCCTCAAAAAAACTAAAACTCAAACTGCCTTTTGATTTAGCTACTCCACTGCTGAGATTATACCCTTAGAATTCTGAAACACCAATTCAAAAGAACCTATGTACCCCTATGTTTATAGCTTTATTTACAATGGCCAAGTGCTGGAAACAGCCTAAGAGTCCATCAGTAAATGAGTGGATCAAAAAACTGTGGTACATTTACACAATGGACAAGACAAATAAATGAGCAAAATAGAATCACAGGCATGGAAATTAGGAACCAACTGACAGTGACCAGAGTGGAGTGAGGAGGGAAAGTAAGGGGGAAGATGGGAAAGGGTCTAGTCAAGGGACAGGTATAAATGACCCATGGACATGGACAACAGGGTGGGGATTTATGGTGGGAGGTGGGGTGGGCAGGGCAGTGAGAGCAACAGGGAAAACTTGGGACAACTTTAATAGAACAACAATATAAAATAAAATAAAATTCCTTAAAACAGAATAAATTTATTCTTCTCTGTGCCTTAGTTTTCTCACCATAAATATTAGGCTAACAACAGTGAATATACAGAAGAGCTTTAATGAGGATAGAATGATATAATTTTACACATAAATCTCTTAGAACAGGGACTAGCACATAGTAATTACTCAGTAAATGTTAGAAGTTACTACTAATATGCACAAGCCTATATTAACATTTTCAAAGGAAAGGATGTAAATATAAATATCTCATTAATGAGACTTGTTTTAGTATTTCAATTTGTTGCCTAGTTTAATTCATGCCAACATTTCATCTCAGCATAAGTAATGAAATAGTATGAAGAAAGGCCTCAGTTTTGTTTGCTGAAATATGTTTATCATATTTTTATTTTTAAATGTTTATTTATTGATTTAAGAGAGAGAGGAAGGAGGAAAGAGGGAGCTGGAGGGAGGGAGGCAGGGGGAGAGAGAGAGAAGAGAGAGTGAGAAATTTGTTGTTCCATTTATTTACACATTCATTGGTTGATTCTTATACCATATGCTCCAACCAGAGATTGAACCTGAAACTTGGCATGTTGGGAGGATGCTCTAACCAACCACCTGAGCTATCTGGTCAGAGCTATGTTTATCATCCTTTTAAAAGGAATAAATTAAAAGGTGGCACTAACCTCTTGCTCAAGACAACTGACAGGTGACATTGAAAAGTCAAAGGAGAAAAGGAGGGAGTGGGAAATGCTTAGCAAAATGCTTCTGTCTTCTCATGTTGCAGAAGAACTTGAAAGAACACTTAGAGAAGGAAAGTAGAAGTGTTTGTTGACTGCAACAAGCAAATTTCCCACTTAAATGACCCCACAGTATCTTATTCAGATCTCAAAGTAATTAACATTCTACTAAGTAATTATCTTTTTACATATTCTTTCTCCTATTACACAGTGATCTACATACTTTAGGAAAATTGTTCCATTCGTTGTTTAATAGTTGCACAGTAAAATATTTACTATTACTGAATGACTTAACTAGTTAATTATAACTACTGAATGGGGGAGTCTAGTTAGCAATTCCCAAAGGGAGAGCTAAGAGTCTCTCACAGGCACTCCTACACAACAGAGTGAAGTGCTGAGGCAGAGGTGGCTGGCCATCATGGTACTGGCAGTGGATCTCTTATCTTTGTCCTGGGGATAAATTCACTCAGTAATCATTAAACATATATTTTTAAAGATTTTATTTATTATTTTTCAGAGAGAGGAAAGGAGAGAGGCAAAGAGGGAGAGAGACATCAATGTGTGGTTGCCCCCGACCCGCCTCAAGCCACAGACCTGGCTGAGACCTGGCTGGCAACCCCATCATGTACCCCGGCTGGGGAATTGAACCAGCGACTCCCAGGTTCCCAGGTCAGCGCCCTATCCACTGTGTCACCAGCCCGGGTGCATTAAACAGTTTTGAAGTGTAAACACATGTAAGTTTTGGGACTTTTTACACCATAACTCTCTTTTTAAAATATTCACAAATATTTGAGAATCTACTGTGTAACACTATAAGGTTGGAAAACTACTTAAAAGACTAGGAGTAATGTGGAGTACAAATATAATCCAACTGCTAAACCACAGTGAAAGTCTAAAAGTAAATTCAGTAAGAGTTCTAAATAATGTGTTCTGGGATATTAAAGAATAATTAATTACTTATGAGTGAGGAATCAAAGTAGTTTTAGTGGAGAGGTAACATTTGAGCTAAATGTTGATGCAAATAATGTAAATCTGTAAAGACAGAGTATATAATAATTTGGAAATTAATGTGCATACATAAGTAGAAATATTGGGGAAGTATGGCATAAGCATTAAAGACATTCCCAATTCAGAGTCTTAATATATATGAATAGCTGACTATTAGTTGATGAACTGTTCCTGTAATGGCAATCAGTCCAATAAAATAAGAAACAATGCCCCCTAAAAAATGCATCCATTTATTCAATCTAATATTAGGGCCTACTGATTGCGTATCAGATTCTGAACTGTGCTGAGTACATTGGATATCACAGTGATCAAGACAGAATAAACTCTCTGCCTAAGAACTAGATTCAGACACTTGAATATAATAATTACAATTTGATAATTCTATGTTAGGTGAAGTACTCAGTGTTATGGGAATACATACTTGTAAGCTATTTATACTAACTCATTCCAGAAATATGGCAGAACTACATATGGACAATACAAGCGCTAGTGGTTTTTTATTGACCTTGAGTTTCTTCTGATTTGGTCTTGTTTATCTACAGAGTAGGTTGCCATATGTGCATTTTATGTATACTGTTTGCTATTTAAAATCTTGCCTTTTATACTACCTATCTAATTATGGATAGACACATCAAGCACAAAAACACATTCATCTTGTTACCTTTTTAAAGACTAAAAAAGGCAGCATCTTTCCTGTCTCAGTGTTTCTTTTTTTGTTAAGGTACATCTTTTATTATAAATGACAGCAATGGGAATGATGTATGAAACAAATAAAATATGCTCTCTTTTGTGAGATTATATCTACAGGGCTGAGAAAAGTAAAATCTTATTTTGACCGGCAAACACATGCAACATAAAAGTCACAGAGGAAGTTAAGTATAGGTAACACAAATTTCTATCATTTTAATATGTAAATACCAGGATTTCCAGTCAAGATAAAGCCATAGGTAGACACACTTTGCTTCCTGTGTAACCATAGAAAGAATTACAAGATCTCAAAAATCAAGCTATGGACAACCAAGGATTTAAGCCACATTTATCCAAATAGGTAAGAGGAGGCAGAGTTGTGTGGGTGGGGTGGAGAGGCAGTGTGGCACAGAGAAGCATTAGCAGATATAAAACAGATGGTTCCACATTCATGTGTGGTGGGAAAAAATCAGGAGGGATACCCTGGGAGTAAGTGATCCCAGCCCCAGGCAGTACGACTGTACACCCCAGGGTTCCAGCAGTGTGAAGACAAATTCCCATTACCACTGGCTGTAAAAACCAGTGGGGGTTGAAGAGTTAGAAGAAACTCCCAGATTTTCTCAGGTTAAAGGGCCCACATGGTCTTAGAACGTGTGCAAACTGCAGGGCAGCAACTGGAAGGGTGCCAATTGCATACAGAAAGTGGGTGAAGTGACTGAAAATGGGGGTAGTGACAGGAAATCCTCCAGGAGTTTGGCAACAGCACTGTCCCTTCTCTGACCTCTTCCCCCAAAGAGAGCCACAAAGCAGTGAGGCAGTTTTCCCAGTTCTGGAGAATACTTAAGTCTCCATCTCACACAACTTAACAGGTGTGCTGAGATAGGGTGTCGAAGAAGTTCTACCTAATACATAGAAAGAGACACAGGGAGGCTGCCAAATTGAGGAGACAAAGAAATATGGCCCAAATAAAAGAACAGAACAAAACCCCAGAAAAAGAACTAGACAAAATGGAGATAGCCAACCTATCAGATGCAGAGTTCAAAATACTGGTGATAATGATGCTCACAGAATTCATTGAGCACAGCAACAATATAAAGGAAGAAAAATGATGGTTACACAAAGTGAAATAGAGAAAAATATACAGAGAATCAACAGTGAAGGTTAGGAAGCTGATTCAAGTCAACAATTTGGAACAAAAGGAAGAAATAAATATTCAACCAGAATAGAAAGAGGAAATAAGAATGCAAAACAATGAGGAGATGCTTTGGAACCTCAGGGACAACTTTAAACATACCAATATACAAATCATAGGGTGCCAGGAGGAAAGGTGGGAGAGGAAGAAATTGACAACTTATTCAAAAAAATAAAGAAAACTTCCCACCCAAGATAGAGGTGTAGGTGGACACCCTGCATCTCCCCTCACAACTAAGAAGGAATATATCTACCTCAAAACTATAAAACACAATCAAAAGCTCCAGAAAATCGAACTGAAAGGAGGTCTAACAAAGAAATAAAGATGAGATATTCATCCAGATAGGTAGGAGTGTGGAAATGAGGTGAAGAGGTTCCAGTATGGCAGCACCAGCAATGGCAACAGCAAGATTATGCTGCGGCAGTGGCACCTTTTTTTTTTTTTTTTAAACTTTAATTATTTTTAGAGAGATGGGTAGGGAGAAAGGTACAGATGGAGAAAGACATCTATGTATGGTTGCCTTTCACCTGCCTCCAACTATGGACCTGGCTGGAGACCTGGCTTGCAACCTGGTTATGTGCCCTGGCTGGGGAATCAAATCAGCAGCCTTTGGGTTCGCAGGCCAGTGCCTTATCCACTGTGCCACCTGCCAGGGCTGGGCAGTGGCACCTTTGGTGGTAGCAATGACTGTGGCACCTTTTGTGGTAGCACCTGTGTCAGTGACCAGCATAGTGGCTGAGGCCGGTAGGCAGAAAGCACAATTCACACATTACAAAAGTCAGGAAGGAAACTTGAGAAACTTTCCTAGCCTCAGACCAGACCAGGCAGCACATAGTTCCAGCACTGGGGAAAATAAAGCCACACTGCTTCTGGCTATAAGAACCATGGGAGGAGTGGGGGGATGGGGGAGGAAACTGCTTATCTCTCAGCAGAGTCTGTTTGTTTAGCACAAGAGGGATGAGCACTGGGCAGGCAACATTGCTCCCTTACAGACCCCTCCCCAACATACAGTGCCACAACATGGTAAAGCAGGTAAGGCCCTGCACTGATGAATACATAAGGCTCCGCTTACAATGTAACAGGTGCAACAGCTCCACTTAAGCCACAGAGATAAGCACAGAAGGTTGTCAAGTTGAGCAGACAAAGAAGTATCGCCCAAAGGAAGGAGAAGATCAAGGTTCCAGTAGGAGCACTAAGCAACAAAGAGATAGACAACCTAACAGATACAGAGTTCAAAATGCTGGTGATAAACATGCTCACAGACTTGACAGATTTGCTTGAGAACTGCAAATGCAGAAGGGAGAAAGTGAAGGTTAAGGCTAAGTGAAATGAAGGAAAATCCACATAAAATCAATGATGAAGGGAAGGAAACTGGGGTTCAAATCAGTGGCTTGGAACATAAGGAAGAAAAAAACAGTCAACCTGTACAGAAGGAGAGACAAAACTTGAAAAAAAAATCAAACAAACAAACAAACAAAAAAAAAAAAAAAAAAAAAAAAAAAAAAAAAAAAAAAAAAAAAAAAAAAAAAAAAAAAAAAAAAAAAAAAAAAAAAAAAAAAAAAAAAAAAAAAAAAAAAAAAAAAAAAAAAAAAAAAAAAATGAGGAGAGGCTTAGGAACCTCTAGGACAACTTTAAAGATGCCAACATCCAAATCATAGAGGTGTCAGAGGGAAAAGAGGTAGAGCAAGGAATTGAAAATTTATGTGAAAAATTAATGAAAGAAAACTTTCTTAATTTGATGATGAAAATAGTTATACAAGTCCAGGAAGCACAGACAGTACCAACCAAGCAAGACCCAAAGAGGACCACACCAAGACACATCATATTAAAATGCCAAAGGTTAAAGATAAAGAGAGAATCTTAAAAGCAACAAGAGAAGACAAAGGGGTTTCTCTAAGACTGTCAGCTGATTTCTGAAAAAAAAACTTTGCAAGCAAAAAGGGATTGGCAAGAAGAAGTATTCAAAATGATAAAAAGCAAGGACCTACAACCAAGAATACTCTATTCAGCAAAACTAAAATTTAGAATGAAAGGGCAGAAAGCTGCTTCTCAGGCAAGATAAAGCTAAAGGAATTCATCATCACCAAGCCTTTATATATGACATGTTGAAGGGACTTATTTAAGAAAAAGACAATCAGAACTATGGAAACTAAAATGACAACAAACTCACAACTATCCACAAGAGAATCTAAAAAAACAAAAAAACAAACAAACTAAGCAAACAACCAAAATAGGAACTCAATCATAGGTATGGGGGTCATTTAGAGGGTTATTAGCTGGGAGGTGAAAGGTGAGAAATGGGGAAATAATGCAGGGATTAAGAAGCATAATTGGTAGGCTCAAAATAGATAAGGGTGGTGTTAAGAATAGTACAGGAAAGGGTGAAGCCAAAGAACTTTTAGGCATGACCCATGGGCATGAACTATGGGGGTTGGGGTGGGATTGTTAGAGGGTATGGTGGTAACTGGGTAGCGCAGACCAAAGACAAAAGAAATTGGGACAACTGTAACAACATAATCAATAAAATACACTAAATAAATAAATAAATAATTCCCTAATTTGGCAAAGGAAATAGACATACAAATTCAAGAAGCACAGAGTCCCAAACAAGTTGGACCCAAAGAGGATCACACCAAGACACATCATAATTAAAATGTCAAGGGTTAAAGATAAATAGAAAATCTTAAAAGCAGCAAGAGAAAGGCATAGAGTTGCTTACAAAAAGTTCCTATAAGACTACCAGTGGATATCTCAAAAGAAACTTGACAAACAAGAAGGGGCTGGCAAGAAGCATTTGAAGTGATGGAAAGCGAGGACCTACAACCTAGATTACTCTATCCAGCAAAACTATCATTTAGAATCTAAAGAGAGAGAAAGTGCTTCCTAGTCAAGGTAAAGTTAAAGGAATTCATCCTTACTAAGGCCTTATTACATGAAATGTTAAAGGGACTTAGTTAAGACAAAGAAGATAAAAATTGTGAACATGAAAATGACAAGAACTTACAACTCTCAACAACTGAATCTAAAAACAAAAATAGAAACAAACTAAGCAAACAATCAGAACAGGAACAATTATGGGTATTGAGATCATTGGAAGGGTTATGAGGTTATGAGCTGGGAAGGGGAAGGGGAAAGTGGGGGAAATGGTTTAGGGATTAAGAAGCATAATTGTTATGAACAAAATAGACAGGGGGTGTTAAGAATACTCTAGGAAAGGGAGAAGCCAAAGAACTTACACTGCTGACACAAGGACATGAACTAAGTGGGGGGAATTGCTTCAGGGAAGGGGGGTACTAGGTGGAGGGAAGTAAAGGGGGGAAAATTGGGCCAATTGTAATAACATAATCAATAACATAGACTTAAAAATAAGTAAGGGTTTGTGTTGACCTTTTTGGTGTGGTTCCTCTTTAAATAGAAACTATTGTTTATATCCTTATAACAAATATTTCCTCAAAATTGTAAACTGCACCATGGGTCTGCTTTAGAAATTTCTTGAATTATAAAAGCAGAAGCATGCTATTGTCCTTCATTTCAATTCTTAGGGATAAAACTGTCTTTTTTTTTCTTTTCATGAAAAAGTAGTTGACTAGAGCTGCCACAGGCTAGAAGACTAACAGGCTAAAATACTAAATGATTCAATACACAGGGCATTTATCTTGGTGGATTTCATCTTGCTCAGGATCATGGCTTTGTAGTCTAAGCAGTTGATGAAGAGCATCAATAACCTCAGTAAATAATGTTTTATGTGAACTGCACAGAAAACAATGAACAGAAATACAACACTTCTCCACTGTACAGAATACAATTAACTATAATTATTAAAAAAAATAACAAAACCAGCACCTGACTCTATCCCATCACTAAAAGATATGTGATCAGTTCAAGCAGACTTAAATATAGTAAACATGTCGTCAGGAACAGAGGATGAGAGAAGAAAAGTCTCATTCTCACTTGTGGGATTCAGGTCAGGTGGGCTGTATGTCATTTATGTGCTGTGTGTTAAAATTTTCCCATCAATACTATAAATTATGTATATGCATGTTTGTATTTTCATAAGTGCATGATATTTTGGATTAACTTGTGGAACTACTGTAAAGAAGGATAAACAATTTATGATGCAAAAATAAGAATATAAATAAATGTCAGTTTTTCTCCAAACCTGAGATGAGATACTCTCATTTAATTTATAAGAAAATGAGAGATAGGATCAAATGTGGATTAATTCCTTCTCTTTCAGGTAGTCTACTAACTAAATATAGTGACATTAATTATAGCAATAATTAATAACTACTGAGCACTAACCATGTGCAAAGCCCTGTTATAATTTCATATACACATTAAAAAAAATTTATTCATTGTTTTTAGAGAGAGGGGGAGGGAGAGAGGAAGAGAGGGAGGGAGACACCAATTCACGGTTGCCTTTCACCTGCCTCTAGCCAACCAACCTGGCTGGAGACCTGGCTGGTAACCTGGTTACGTGCCCTGTCTGGGAATCGAACCAGAGACCTTTAGGTTCGCAGGGCAGCGCCCCATCCACTGTGCCACCAGCCAGGGCCCATATACACATTTTTTTTTATCATTTAAGACTTAATAGAAATACTTTATTACAAATAAGAAAATTGAGGCAAAAAGAAGTTATATAACTTGGCAAAAGTCAACAGGCTAGTAAAATGTAAATTTAAAATTCAAATTGGACATTCTAGAGCCCATACAATATTAGAATATACTGACCCAAAAAGATGAAAGAGATTTTACTAATACCTTGGGAACAACATTCAGCTTTTCTGGACTTCAGATCTTTATCTAGTACAGAGATCAGCAAACATTTTCTATGAAGGGCCAGATCATAAATTCAAATTCACGTTATACTCTTTGAAATAAAATTATTTAATTAAAAAATATAATTTTAAATTAAAGTATTTATTTAAAATACATCACATTGGTATTTTATTAATAGAACTTAAAAGTAATAATTAAACATATATGTAACAGATATAGAAATAATAAACATATATATAATGTGTGTATACATATATAATATGCTGCAATACAAGTTTAATAAAAACAGAATTCTTTTTTAAAGGATAACATTTTGCTTAACTGGGGTTCAAAGACAGTGTTCCTATCATGAAATAAATTGCAAATGTTCATCTGTAAAAACCATTCTTACCTTAAAGGTCATACAAAAACAAAGAACCAGTTGGCTTTGACCTATGTGGCACAATTTATCTACTTCTGATCTAGAAAACAAGATACTGTATAAGATGATTTCTGAGAATTCTTCCAACTTTAAGATTTTATGGTATTATCTTACTTTATAAGCATAATAATTTTGATTTTTCAGTGCCATAAGTACATTTAAATAAAAAAGTAAAACCTGTAAACTCTATACTTCATATATTCTAACAATTAAATAAATGGGTGAATGTAGCTATAGCACCAAATATTTATCTCAGCCTGCAGATTATTGTTTTCTTAATTTTCTTAGGACAATTTAGATTTTATTGCATTTCCATAGGCCTCTGAATGTCATCACCAAGGAACATGCTTTCTGTTCAAAAGGAATTTTTAAATGGTACATTAAAAGTATGGAGAAAATCAGCATAACACTGCAGTGAAAAAAGGAAGAGTAAATACAATATATAGTAAATTTCCTACTGAAGGAATCTTTATATGATTTAATTCCATATTCCTATGCTAATATTTAGTACCTTAAACTAATAGTCTGAATTCACACTTTACCTATATGAGTGATGGATTTGCAAGCTTTAACTTTTATTCATTATATTATTATTATTGCTATTATTATTAAAACTCCTATAGTCATTGGAATTTCTCAGAAAGCTTCCATACTCACTGACAGTTTTCATAGGAGACAGTAAAACAGATGGCCACCACAATTTACAGAACCTTTTAAAAATATACAGAAGGAGTCCTGGCTTGTGGCACAGTGGATAATACACTGGCCTGCGAACCCAAAGGTCGCTGGTTTGATTCCCAGTCAGGGCAACCAGGCTGCAACCCAGGTCTCCAGCCAGGTCCATGGCTGGAGGCAGGTGAAAGGCAACCATCCATTGATGTCTCTCTCCCTCTCTGCCTCTCCCCCTTTCCCTCTCTTTGAAAATAATAAATAAAATCTTAAAAAACAAACATACAGAAGGAAGAACATTCTTACCCTTATGTAGAGTAAAAATATCAAGAACTTATTAGCTTACATTCATTTACACTCAACTACCTGTTTTAAAAAATAATTTTAAAAGGTGATCTTTGACATCTGAGGTCAAGTGTAATTTGACTTATCAATTATTTGAGATATATTTGAACAGGTATAATTTATAATTGTCAAAGTAATAGAAAATTAACTAATAATTCTGGATGGCTTTACAGAAAAATAGTGAACCACACAAACTCCTCAATGGTTCTAAATAAGGTTGGTCCTTATAAAACAGTTAAGTCTTTAAGAATCCTCACTTTCTCCAAATTCTATTTTACATTTTGCCAGTACACTACACTTTATTTTCCAAGTTAACACATTGTTGACCAACAATTTTATACAAAAGCTAATGCAAGTGCAAGCATGAGTTAACTTATTATTAGTCAACAGGTTTTGGGCTTATAAACATGAGATTTTTTTGTGACCAGTCAACAAAGTGTTAAGCACAAGTCAACAAATCAATTCATGCTGTTTTGTACATCACTCCTAATTGTTCTTTCAAGGTCACATCTTTAATTTTGGCAAGACTTTTTTACTTACAGATTTGTTTAATTCAGAAATACTGAAAACTTAACCTCCCTCATAAACATACACAAACTAAAGTACAGAAAGATTGAAAACAATTCCACCAGTTAAAATACATTTAATAAGAAGTAAAAGAACAACCCTGTGTTCTTAAGATCTTCTCCAGTTACCCCTAAGGTAATCACTTTGGAGTATATTCTTCCCATTTTTTCAGGCAGGAATGTTTCACTCCATATCAGTGTAAGGTCAGAGAATTATCTCTACTAACTTCTTATTTAAAATTCAAATATACTATATGATTCTTTTCCGAGCAGTATATATAGATTTAGTTTATGCTTTGTACAGCCAAATACAGTCTAATGTAACAATATATTAAACCACTGGAAATCCAGTATGCTTTGAAATTTTTGTTATGAATAAAGCTGCAATAAAAATTGTCATAATATATATGCAAGTACTTCTTACAGAAAAATTACTAGAAGTGGATTATTGGATCTTAAGATATATTCCTTTAAAAATGGAGAATTCTTTAGCCCTGGCTGGTGGCTCAGTGGATAAGGCGCCGGTCTGCGAACCAAAAGGTCGCTGGTTGGATTCCCAGCCTAGGGCACATAACCAGGTTGCAAGCTAGGTCTCCAGCCAGGTACGTAGCATACCATACATGGATATTTCTCTCTCCCTCTCTACTTCTCTCCCTTCCCCTCTCTCTGAGAAATAAAATCTTTAAAAAAAAAAAAGGAGAATTCTTTAAATATTTAAAACATCAAGTAATTTTGTTAATAAAATGATTATTACTTAGAACTTAATATTCTAGGTAGTGTAATATGTTTTTTAAATACATATATATATATATAAATTTTTATATACAGAAATTCTGATGGCTCAATAATGAAAGAGTTAATTATCACACTTCAGTGTTGGGCTGCACTTCTAAGACCAATGAGGAATCTAAAGTTTCTGAGTAGGGGACCTGCCCGTCTTCATTCAGAATAAGTCATTTCTAGGAATAGAAGAGAGGGAAGACTAATTCAGCTTCAGGAGACATATTAAGTGGTATACAAAGGGCTTGGAACCAGACAATGGAGGGAAATGCCTGCAAAGGGCTAACTTTCGGAAGGCTGATCACAGAGCCTACTTCTTCTGTACCACAAACTAAAGCAAGTGGCAACCTTAGCATACAGTAAGCCTCTCCTTTCAAGTGTTATCAGTCCAGCAGACCACAGCAACCTGCTCAGAGCATGAGCAAATTGAGTGTATGCCTTCCCATGTTGCTTATTGCTTCCAGTGGCCTCCAATGAGCCACTATTAAATTAGAGATTGGAAAAGCATGGGGCCAGTTAAAAAATAAACACAGTTTTCAGGCTTAAAAACTATGCTTACTTAAGAATAAGTAAGAAACTATGTTTACAGCAAGAATTCTTGCTGTGGTTACTCATATATGGAAATAACCTGAAACAAATGGAACAGAAGAAGCCAACCAAGTTTTTGGAACTTTGGAACACTGACAAAGACATAAGAATAAGAAAAGAGATAAGACAGAGCCTAACTGGAGCAGGACTCTTCCAGAAGGATGGTGTGCAATTCACAGAGATGTGTGGGGAAAGCAAAACATTTAAGGTAGTGAATGTCCAATGAAGACAGCAAGTAAATGGTTGTGTTTGTAAGTCGAGTTCAGGTGATAGATTAAGGTTGAACTTGGGATAAAAATCTGGGGGTCACCAGTATATAAATAGCATTTAAAGCTATTGGATTAAATGAGCTCTCTATGGTGCATAATGGAGAAGAGAAGGGGGACCTAATTAAAAAGGCAGACAAGTTTGGTAAAACAAGAGAAAAATCAGGGTAAAATGAGATCTAGGTGACAAGGGCTGACATTTACAAAAAAAAAAAAAAAAGAAAGAAAGAAAATTAAGGATTAAATCATATTTTGAAATGCTTCAAAAAGGTTAAGATGATATTGGATGTAAATAAAAGTAACAGAAAAATAAAAAATAAACCAATTTTAAGAAGTGATAATAGGCTTCTTTCAGGATACTGTCAATGTACTAGATGGCAAAGAAGAATAATACATTAATTATGTTATGACATAAAGTAAAATAGTTGTTAAAAATAAGAAAAACATTGCCTTTCTTGTCATTATTGGTAGCTAGATATAAATCCTGGAAAGATACCATGTAATCTTATAAGTTTTAAGTTGTAGGAATTTTTGAGATCTAATTTCATGAACAAGGAAACAAATTTGTAAATGTGAAATAACTTGCTTAAGCTCCAAAGTTATAAAAGGGCAGAAATGGGGCTGTAATTCCCAGAATAGGGCTCTTTTCTCTCAAAGAAAACATGCATTCATTGACAAATTTATTTTCATTTTTCTAAAATGTTATTTTAAAATAGAGACCAAGAATCAACACCTGATGTGTTGATCTAGAAGAATTTTGTTTCAGTAAACCACATTCTCAATATAATTTGCCTTAATATTAGAAGTGCAAACAGAACTACAATTTGATATTTTTCAGACTGCCCTTTCCTATTATACAATATATTTTTCACATAACTGTCCAAGATATAGCAAGTGTTCAACAAAACTTACTGAATGAGTACATTAATTTTCTTACACCTGTTATTTAGCATTTATATGAGTACATAAACTATTTTCAGCTACATTAGAATTTAGATAGTGTTTTTTTAGATGTTCAATAAAGAAAATTTCTGAAAAATTAAATGAATGCACTGTCCAGAAATATAAAAATAATGAACCAGATTTTTTTCTCCCTAAAGAAGAAAGCACATAGGAATAGGATCTAGTTAAAAATTGGAGTTGGAAAAGATTATGGCCCCAGAATCACATTATCATCTACAGCTTTAAAAATGTAGCTTAAAGAAAAACAATATTTCCACTTCACACTTATCACAATTACTAAAATATAAAATGTTGATAATATCAAGTGTTGACAAGGATGTGGAACAATGGGAACTCAAAGATTTCTGGTGGAAATGCAAAATGTCACAGCCACTTACCAAAATACTTCAGCAGTTTCTTATAACATTAAATGTATGTATAGCATCTAATTCATCAATCCAGAACCTGGGTATTTACCCTAGGGGATGAGAACTTACGTTCACAAAATCCTGTACTCAAATATTTACAGCTGTTATAATTGCCCCAAACTAAATGTCTTTCAGTGGGTGAATGGATAAACTGCCTGTGATACATCACACAAAGGAATACAACTCAGCAGAACAAAGAAACAAGCTTTTGAAACATAAAACATGACAAGTCATAAACACATTATGATAAGTGAAAAAAAAGAGAGCCTCAAAAGGTTACATACTATATGACTTCGCTTATATAACACTTCCCCAAAAGACAAAACTATAGTGATAAATAAGAGATCAGTAGTTACATGGCTGGGTGGCTGTGGCAGAGACAAAAGGAAAGCATGAACAAGTGCTTTGGGATGATGGAACTGCTCTGATAGTGGTGGTGACTGTTATGCAAATCTGCACATGTGTTAAAATTCATAGAATTGTAAATAAAGAAATTTACAAGGGTCAATAAAAATGTTCAACATTTTCAGGAACAAAATGGAAGCAACAGAGTTATATATTTAGTTATTGAAATACACGGATTCATACAAAACCATGGCTTCTCCTATCAAAAAGAAAATTTGAAAAGGGCACTACTGTTGGTAAAAAAGAAACCACAGTTCTGCCTCTGCTATCAGTTAACCAAAATGTGAATCTAATATACCAACAAGCATTTAACAATAATTCTGTTTATTTAAAATTTGGTCTCTGTAATTTATTAGTCATTACTGCTTGTAAACCAAGAATAATACCAGTGCTTAAATTTCATAAGTATGACCAGCCTCAATAGCAAAGTAAAAACTTTTACTTAAGTTAATGCATTATTGTATTTAATAAAGCCATAAAATTCTGTGAATAGGCTACCTTTAAAGTGCAATTCAGTTTCACTGAAATCTCTTTGAAAGTTTTCAAATGTACATTCCTTTTTTATTTTGGTAAATAAGACATAACATAATTTTACCATTTTAATCACCTTGATGTGCCTACACTTCTCCATCATCCACACTTCTCCATCATCCATCCTCAGAACTTTTTAATCCTCACAAAATGAAGCGCTATACCTATTAAACAATTAAATCCCAGCTCTTCCCTCCTCCCAGGCCCTGGTAACCTCTATTTTAATTCTGTCTGGGTTGTTTTCACCTTTTGACTATCAATTATACAACCCTTTGACCCTTGTTGTCAGCTACCATTTTCCCCCACAAATCAGATTCAAGGCACATTCTTTTTTTGATGTACATATAAGATTTTTGAAATCAAATTTACCAGGGTGACATTGGTTAATAAGACTATATAGGTTTGAAGTGTAAAACTCTAAGAAACATGATCAACATATTGTATTGTGTGCCCACCACCCAGTGTAAAATCCTCTTCCATCACCATGTATTTGACCTTTACATTCATGACCTCCTCACCCCCCTTCCCTCTGGTAACCACCATACTACATACTATTTTTGGTGTCTAGGAATTTTGTTTGCTTGTTTTTTTTTAATCTATTTATTTGTTGCTTTCAGTTCTTAACTTTTTCTGTGCATTTACGTTTAGGGTAATTACTGATTTATGAAGATTTCTTAAAGCTGTTTTATCTTTTGTTTTCTGGTAGCTCTGTGTCTACATTGGTTCTTTTCCTTTGTATTTCTGTCAGTTGTTTTCGTCTGGTGATATTCCATACTTTTTTTCCCTCTGTCCCTCCCTTTGTTCTTAAAGTTACACGTCTTGGTTTCTTGTTTGTTTGTGGTTACCATTAGGTTTATATTTTAAAGATTCATATATACATTGCTTAGTTCTTTTCTTATGGAATGAATCTAATCTCCAACTCCCTTTGCAAATTCAGAACCTGACCCCCTTCCCTTTGATGTTTTCATTACCAGAAATTATCCTTATTTATATTGAATTTGTTGGTGATCTTACTTGTAGTTTTGTGACCTTTTGTACTTTGCTTCAGGTATAATAACCTCTTTGAGTATTTTCTGCAATGGTCTTCTGATGGTAAATTCACTCAGCTTCTGTATGTCTGGAAAATTCTTTATCTTTCCTTCATATCAAAAGGATAATTTTGCTGGATATATTATTCTTGATGCCTAATTTTTCTGTTTCAGTAGTTTAAATATTTGATTCCACCGCCTTCTAACTTACATGGTTTCTGTTGAGAAGTCTGATGATAATCTGAAGACCTTCTCCAAGGGACATTGTATTAAAACTATCAAGATTAATGACAAGAAAATTCAGGGCAGCCAGGGAAAAGAAGAAAGCAATCAATACAAAAAGCCCATTAGATTATCACCTGACTTCTCAAGGTATAGTCTGATACACATTAGCAATACAAGCATTTCATTTACAATAGATTTAAGGAGGACTTCTAAAATTCGGTCAACTATGCCTAGTTTTTAATTAATTATAGTTATACCAATTCTATACTTATCAACTCTTTGTTCAGATTTGGTCCATTAGTTAATAAGGATGTTTATGTTGTGATATATAGACAGAGCTATATTATTTATTTTTGTTGTATTACAATTGTTTCATTTTCCTCCCATTGCTCTCCCTTACCCCACAGACACTCTCTACCTCATTGTCCATGTCCATGGGTCTTTATTTATTTTTTAATGACATTAAAAATATTTGATTGATTATGCTATTATTTGTCCCAATTTTTCTCCCTTTAAAATACTTTACCTGCCCATCTATTTCAAATGATAGCTGTGCTGTACAGAGTAATCTTGGTTGTAGGTCCTTGCTTTTCATTACTTTGAATAGTTCTTGACAGTCCCTTCTAGCCTGCAAAATTTCTTTTGAGAAATCAGTTGATAGTCTTATGAGAAGTCCTTTGTAGGTAACTCTTCAATTTTCTCTTGCTGCTTTTAACTTTTCTGTTTATTCTTAACCTTTGGCATTTTAATTATAAGTCTTGGTGTGATCTTCTTTGAATCCAACTTGTTTGGGATTCTCTGTGTTTCCTGGATTTGTATCTCTATTTCCTTTACCAAATTAGGGAAGTTTTATTTTAATATTTTTTCAGATAAGTTTTCAATTTCTTGCTCTTTCTCTTCTCCTTCCATCACCACTATGATGAGAATATTGGTATGTTTGAAGTTATCCAAGAGGCTGCTTACACTACCCTTATTTTTTTTTTATTCTCTTTTCTTCTTCTTGTTCTGTTTGGTTGTTTTTTTCTTCCTTATGTTCTAAATCATGGATTTGATTCTCAGTTTCATCTCCCCCACTGTTGATTCACTGTATTTTTTTCTTTATTTCAATTAGTGTAACCTTCATTTTTCATTGGATTATTTTTTATGCTGTTGAAGTACCTACTGAGTTCTTTGAGCACCCTAATAGTCAGGGTTTGAACTCTGCATCTGATATATTGCTTATTTCCATTTTGTTTAGTTCTTTCTCTGGAGTATTTTTCTGTTCATATGTCTTTGTCTCCTCAATTTGGCAGCAACCCTGTGTTTGTTTCTATGCATTAGGTAGAGCTGGCTTGCGTTTTTGTCTTAGTAACATGGCCTACTGTAGAAAAGCCACTATAACTGTTTGAGTAGGCCTGTTCGTTAAGAGGGGAGGAGCTTTGGGTAATCATTAAGGCAGGGATTCAGGTTGGTGGACTCTTGTATATGGTACAGCTACACTGGCTCTTTTTTGGGGCAGGGCTCAGAAAAGAAACAATGGCTGCTGTCTGACATCTTATGTTTTGTCTGGGAGGAAGCTGTCCCCTAGCTCTTTTCCTGATGCCAGACATTTCTGTTCCTCTCAGCATGCCACTGGTCCCTTTCAAGCTGCTTCTATAATGCTTAGCACCCAGAGGGAGGGAGTCTGTGTATCCACTGCAGGCCCTTGAAGGGGAGATGCCTGAGAATCCTGCAGTTTCTTCTGTTGGCACAACCCCCACTGGTTTTTACAGCTAGAAGTTGTAAGGCTTTATCTTCCTGGCACTGGAACACTGGGCTAGGTGGCCTTGTGTGGGGTACAAATACATTGCTCCCAAGATATCGTTCACAATTTGTCCAACATATATGGGTATAGGACCAGTCTACACTACATCTCCACATCTCCATCCTTCCTACCCATCTGGATAAATGTGACTTCTTTAATTCCTTGGTTGACTTCCATACAGCTTGATTTTCTTATGATTCTGAGTGTCAGCTGTTCTATAGTTTAGATGTAATTTTTGCTGTGTTTGTGTGAGGAGGGGAGCCATGTTTACCTATGTCTCCATCTTCCAATTTCATCAATATTTAAATAACTCAAATACATAGGAGGGCATACACTAAACACACAAGGGATACCCCTGTGTATACCAAGACTGAGAGGTGTAACAGACCTGCCCTATATGTAGAAGCAATGCATGGAGTCAGCTAAAATAAGGAGACAAAGAAATATGTCCCAAGAAGAGGAATAGGACAAAACTCCAGAAAAAGAACTAAAGAAAACAGGCAAGCAATCTACCTGATACAGAATTCTAAACACTAGTTACAGGTATGTTTATAAAACTTAGGGGAAAAGTAAATTTGGTAAGAACTTCAACAGAGATATAAATATAAGAACATAGAAACTATAAAAAAGAACAGCCAGAAATAAAAAATACAATAACTAAAATGAAAAATACATTAGATGAAATAATAGCAGATGAAGCAGAGGGTCAAATCATTGATTTGTTATATAAGAATGCAGAAAACATTCAATCAGAAAATTTTTTTTTTAAATAAGGATCGTTTAAGGAACCTTTCAGACAATAT
Source organism: Noctilio leporinus (assembly GCA_004026585.1). Taxonomy (NCBI): domain Eukaryota; kingdom Metazoa; phylum Chordata; class Mammalia; order Chiroptera; family Noctilionidae; genus Noctilio; species Noctilio leporinus. The sequence goes on from PVIW01000261.1 coordinate 503,265, forward strand.
CAAACATAGCATTTGCATCATAGTTGTAACAGAAGAAGAAAAAGGAGGTAAAGGTATTGAAAAATCTATTTGAAGGAATAATGACTATAAACTTCCCTACTCTAAAAAAGAAAATAGACATACAATTCCAAGAAGCATTGAGAATACCTAAGAAGATGAACTCAAAGGATCCACACCAAGGCACATCATAATTAAAATGGCAAAGATTAAAGATGAAGAAAGAATCTTAAAAGCAGCAAGAGAAAACCAGTTAGTTACCTACAAGGGAGCTTACATAAGACTGTTGGATGATTTCTCAATAGAAACTTCGCAGGCCAGAAGGAATTGGTATGAAATATTCAAAGAGATGAAAAAGCAAGGGCCTACAACCAAGATTATTCTACCTGCCAAGGTTAACATTTACAATCAAGGGAGAGATGAAGAGCTTTCCAGAGAAGAAACAGCTAAAAGAGTGCATCACCACCAAACCAGTATAACAAGAAATGTCAAACAGACTTAAAAAAGAAGAAGGGTGGGAGGAGGAAGAGGAGAAAGATAAAAAGAAGAGAAAGAAAACAAGGAGGAGGGGCAGAAGAAAGAAGAAAAAGGTCAAATATATAAATAATAAAATGGCGATAACTACAGACTATCAATAATTACTTTAAATTTAAATGAATTGCTTTAATCAAAAAATTAAATGGATAAAGTGGCTGAATGAATAAAACAACATGACTCATACATATGTTGTCTACAAGAGACTCACTCCAGATCAAAAGACAACAAACTAAAAGTAAAATAGATTAAAACAAAAAGAGATATCATGCGAATAAAAAACAGAGGGAAAAAGCTGGGGTAGTAATACTGATATCAGACAAAAGACTTCACAACAAACATTATAACAAAAGACAAAGAAGGACCCAGCAATTACACATCTGGGTGTCTATCCATTGAAACTTAAAACATTAATTTGAAAAGATATATGCATTTGCATGTTTATTACAGCAATAATATACAATACCAAGCTATGTAAGCAACATATAATACAATAATCAAGCTATGTAAACAACTTGTGTCCATCAATACATGAGTGGATACAGAAAATGTGGTATATATACAATGGAACATTACTGGGCCATAGAAAAGCGTGAAATATTGTCATTTGTGACAACATGGATGTACCTAAAAGGTATTCTACTAAATGAAATCAATCAGATAGAGGAAGGCATATAACTATATCATATGATTCCATTTATTTATATGTGGATTGTAGCAAACAAAATAAATGAACAAAGAAAACAGATAAAAACTTATAGACAAAGAAAAAACTGATGGTTGTCAGGTGAAAGGGGGGTGGAGGAGATGGGTAAAATGATGAAGGGATTAAATACAAACTGGCAGTTACAAAATAGTTACAGGGATGTAAAGTACAGCATAGGGAATACAGCCAATAATATTGTAATAACTATATGTATGGTGTTGGGGGTACTAGACTTATCAAGATATCACTTTATAAGTTATCACTATGTTGTATAAGTTATCACTATCACTAATCACTATGTTGTATGCTTGAAAATAATATAATATTGAATGTCAACTGAACTGAAAAATTAAAAAGTTAAATACCATTACACTTGAAGTGATATTGCTTCATTTAAGAGATGCCAGAATTAAAATTAATTCATTGATAAAAACCAACCAAACAAATCAAAAAAGGAAGGATATCCCAATAGCACCTTTGTTTTTCTCTATTTTTTAGAAAATAAAAAGAATGGATGAGAAATGAGCAATAACCACTCAGAAATAAATATTTATATTTAAAGATTTTATTCATTATTCCTAGGGATAAAAGGCAAAGGAGGGAGGAAGAAAGGGAGGGAGACATCAATGTATGGTTACCTTTCACCTGCCTCCAGTTATGAACCTGGCTGGAGACCTGGCCTGCAACCTGGTTATGTGCCCTGGCTGGGGAATTGAACCAGTGACCTTTGGGTTTGCAGGCTGGTGTGCTTATCCACTGAGCCGCCAGACAGAGTTGCTTAATATTTGATGTAGGTTGTGTATCTTGCTTTTTTTCTGTTAACATTATATAAGTATTTTTATTTCATTAAAATTTTTTCATAAACATTGTTTGTTTTTCTAGCTATACTGCTATATTTCATATTTTCTAAATAGAGTATAGTATTCTTACCAGACTACTGGGGCACAGATAGGAGTCACAGAATATCAACAAGAATTCACATTCTTTTTATGCATAAATCTCTTAAACTGAAGGCATAGGCTAGAGAAGGAGACCTACATATTTGGACAAGCTTGCCATGATCAGCTGCTTATTCTTCAGCCCCCTGGTGTTAAGAGCAACGAATATAATTGTAAGCATATTTTAAAGAGCTTCCAACAACTGTAAGTGATTCATTCTGAGTCAGCACTCTCGAAATGGAAGGAGAGGACAGCTGGCTGGCTGGAAGTGACAAACAGACCCAGCCCACCGAGGGTAGGACTCATGACATACCAGGAAAGAAAGTTGTAAAAAAAGAATGGGGATGTCAAAATACATTTTACTTATTTTCATGCTTTCCACTCCCCTAACCAATCACTTTCTTGCACTCTTCCACCCTTTCTCCTTTTAATTTGAGAGATAGGATTCTCTCTCTCTCCATTTCTACTTATTTCTTTCCTTCTTCCTTGGATTCCTCCTCTTCTCTCCCTCCTTTTTCCTAAAGCCTTTATCATAACTGGTTATAACATGAAGTAAAGTTATCTGTTTATCACTAGTGTTGCAAGTTGTGGTTATCATATAAGAACTTTCCTTTTATTTTTCATTTGAAAAAGAAAAACCTTTTACCTGAGGATATGTTTGTAGATTTTAGAGAGAGGAAGGGAAAGAGGGACAGCAAGTGAGAGCCTGGGCAAGAGAGAAAGATCAATGTGAAAGAGAGGCATCAATGGTTGCCCCCTGTGTGCACCCTGACAAAAGATCAAAGCCACAACCTAGGCATGTGCCCTGACCTGTGAGGAACCCACCACCTTTTGATACAGGAAGCTGAAACTGTCTGAGCCACCAGGGCAGGGCAAGAACTTTTCTGTCTTTTAAATTTTATTTTGCAGGGCCTCTGTCCTCCATCCAGAAAGTAGGTTCATTGTCAGGGCTGATCAGGTTGGGAGCTGGAATGTAACATCTCTGGGAAGTGCAGTCCCTCTAACTGTATAATCCTGTCTTGCCTGAATCCAGTTTGAATGTTTTGCCCACATCATTGGCTCAAGTTTATTCAAGGACATTCTAAAGGGGACTGTGTCTGTTTTTCAGCTAAGAATTCTGGGTCTGCCCCTTCAATTACTTAAACAGTATTAAATTTTCTATATTTGGGAATATAGTCCGGAAACCCTATTTTGCAAATCTCCCACTACTGTCACCCCTCTCAGTGATTGACAGAAATAGAACCCAGTAAGTCTAGTGAGATTTGCAAGATAAAGAAAATACAATAGACCCAGCAAGGAGTTTGAAAGTTAGCAGAAAAAATTCACTGATCTGGACTAAGGAGGGTTAGTGGGAGCTCTAGCAGAGAACAGTGAGGAAAAGGTAAGAGAAACATTGGGGAGATACATGTGGATGAGAGAAAGATGGTAAAATAAAAAATTCTTAAGTTTCTTTGTATGTGTGCATTTGTAGGTCAGGATCAAAATATTTTTGCTTGCTCAGAAAATAACTGCTGATTAAATATATTAATCTATTTAGGGTATGTACTTAATTTACTATGGAAGTTGAGACAATACAATGAAATGAAAACTTATGTATGATGATTACTTTTCTCAGGCTGCTTTCCCCCAAAATAGAAGGTAGTAATTAAAAAATAATTTTATATATTGATTTTCAAACTTAATTTCATAATTAATACTTATAAATGAAATAATAAAATATAAAGAAAACAATTAAAATCTTTCAAGCCTTTTTCTTATACCTGTGAGATGACCATTGTGAAGAGTATGGTATGTATTTTTCTATTTATTTTCTCATGTTCATACCAACTTGTACAACACATTTATTCATAAATATTCATTACCATAAAAATTTGCTCTTTTCATATAATAAATGGTGGTCGTCTTTCCAGGTTAATAGCAATTCATTCTTTTTCTACTGGATTTATAATCTTCAATAATATCTGTCTATATCACATGATATGCAAGTGGTCAAGTTAATTAATTTAGTATCTTTTAAAAAATATTAAATTTTTATGAATTTTTATGCCAGAACACTCAATAAACACCTACTGAACACCTATCTGGTACCAGTTTCAGTGACTGAGAATATTACTAAATTACTCATGTTCTTACCTTCAAGAAATCAACTGATGTGGGAGATAAAACATAATTTTGTTTTAATTTGAGAAAACTGGCTTAGAGAAATAATAGTGAAAAATGCTTTTACCACTATGGAAGACAGTATGAAATTTCCACAAAAAAAGCTGAAAATAGAATTGCCTGTGACCCAGTGATTCCACTGCTAGGATTATACCCAAAGAATCCTGAAACACCAATTCATAGAAGAACCTATGTACCCCTATGTTTATAGCAGCACTATTTACAATAGCCAAGTGCTGGAAACAACCTAAGTGCCCTTCAGTGGATGAATGGATCAAAAAACTGTGGTACATTTACACAATGGTGTTCTAGGCAGCAGAAAGAGAGAACTCCTACGATTTGCAAATAGTATGGATGGAACTGGAGAGTATCATGCCTAGTGAGATAAGCTGGGCAGCAAAAATGAAATACTACATGTTCTCACTTAATATAGGAGACTAACAAATAAACAAATAAGCAAACAAAACAGAACCAGAGACATGAATACAAGAAACACACTTTCAGTGTGCAGAGGGGAGGGGTTGGGGAGAAGGAAGCAAAGAAGGGGAACAGTTTAGTCAAGGGACTAGCATTGATGACCCATGGACATGAACAACATGTGGGATTGACTGTGGGGGAGGGGGGATAGGGAAGGTGGGGAAGGAGAGAGCAGAGGGAGAAAATGAGATGAATGTAATATAACAAGAGGACAAATTTTTAAAAAAACTCAAAAAATGCTTTTAAAATAAATCTTTAGAAGAATATATCAATAGCAATTCATTCTTAGTCATTGTTTCCAATGTATGAACAGTACTTAGTAGCAACAGCGTACTTCCCTATATGGTAACGAAAACCAAATTTCTACCCATTAAGACATCAAATAGAACATCTTCTACCTAAAACCTCCATGTGACTTATAATTCTACTAATACTATGTTTTCACTGTAATAGTAATACATGATTAAGTTATTTTTATTTCATAGAACTTTATGATACATGTATACTATATATACATAATTCGACTTCTTTGCATAACGTTTGTAAGATAGGGGAAAATGTCCCATAAAGATAAGGAACATGACCTTCAGACAAAACTTTGAGAATGCGTGACTCAAGTATCAAGATAGTCAGCCCATGCTCCTTCCTCTCAATTACACGTGCTGCAGTGGTAACTGCAGTGATGATGTGGATAGTACTGTATTATGTCATTAATCAGTCTCACACAGCATGACAGAGTAGGTTCTTATTAAAAAAACAAGAGATTATCAGACACACTATTTCTCTATCTGCTAAAAGTGTTTATAAATAAAACTTCCTGACACGTTTTCTAGGTGAAATGAGTATATAAGTTAACTTTCACTTTCCAGTGCGACAAAAGGATAAAACACGTTTCGTTAAAAGTGTAACCCAAGTTTTCAGCTATTCCTACCAGCCATAATCTGGAGAAGAAAATAGAACTATGATAGTAACAATGGCAATGTTAATAATGTTAGACATACACTGCTTATCAATTATTAGATAAAGTCCTATAATATTTAAATAAGGTAAGCAAAGAACACTTCAGTAAAATTATAGCAAAAGTTAAGCAAATTTCATAATGTCAATCTGGTGAAATTACAAATAAATACAGGACTTTGTTAAATCTAAATCTTCTAATAGTTGGAAACTGTTACCTATGTAACAGTTTAAATTTTTAAAGACATTTAAGATAAGAGGTTTATAATTCTAAGAATTTGATCCTAACCAAAAGACTGACTTCATTCTGTATTTAATATCTCATGACATCTGGAAAGAATGGCAGTTCAGCATGGCCTTCTCTCTTTCCCAGTTGATTCAAAGAATGGTACTTTCTATTGACATTTGGAACACAAGAAGGGGCACATTGACAGCCAATGTGGTGCAACCTGGAGTGTGATGCTCTTAGTTGTTCTTGAGAAATGCGTGCCTAATTCCCTGAAATGGACTATTTCAAAGAATCACACCTTTCCTGATTGCTTCTCATCAGCCTGGAAGCGATTACATAAACTTTCTCCTGCTCACAAAAGCTTTTTCTTTATTAAAAATTCCTAACAAAATTTTGAAACTAAAAGTGGATTTTTAACAAAACACTGTAAGATTTTTGAAAACATTGTTTTCTCCTGAAGAGACCCAGAAATTCAAAGAACATATTAATGCATTTTCTAATTTAAGGTTATTAGCACCATAAGTATTGCTGATAGCAAGACTAAGCTAAAGAATGAAGTTCCTTCTGTGAAGCAGGAAGGATGTTTTTCACTGAGTTATTTTAGACTTGAATGGCCTGCCAAGGGCTTTCACATAGAAAGACTTCAAGTCAAACTCAAGAAGTAGAGGGGGGAAACCTGCAGAACCATAACTTGAAGGCATTGTTCTAATTACTGTAAACTTGTTATGTATACTGGTGAGACTCTACAGTGACTTGGTTTCAGAATAATTGTTCAAGTGTATCAACAAAAAATGACTTACTCAGAAATGAAGTGCTGCTAAAATTCAGAATCATGTTAGCAGTGGAACCTGCCAGCAACAAATGTTTTAAATCTTTCCCACCCTCCCCCAACTCTATTTTTCAAATCACTTCACTTCTAATGTAGTCTTCAATGTTAATTAGAAAACAATCCTAATAATTCTTAAGTATTTTGGATTTTCCATTGGCATTTTTAGTAGCAGTAATGACGAATGCTTTCATCAACCTATATCACTGATTAGGCTTATAAGCTTCCAATAAGTTTCCTGCTTAAGCAGGAAAAGGTAAGTCTTACTTCTGTCTGGTTTAATAAATACAATGATTTTACTTCTTTCACTTTCAAAGTTTTTTCTATGATCTAGGTTAGTGGCACCACTATCTGATGTAATGGGCATCTTGGGCACAGAAACACAGTGAGTCAAGATGATGTAGCGATGATGTAGAAATTCATGACATTAGTTTAATATTAAACTAATGTCATGAATTTGACTAATCTTCCCAGCTCCTCAGTTCTCGAAGAAGAAAATATATAGGTGGCATAGTATTTATTTCGAGACCAGATGATATAACTTAATTATAAAAGCACCCACTCAACATACTCTATTTCTTCTTGGGATGTCTCTGAGAGCATACGTTACAATTCTACTTTGCCGCATTAGGGGTCGAGTTGTGTAGACACAGAAGACTAATTAGCATCCAGGAGAAGGGCAGACAGGGAGGTGGGTGGCACAGAAGAACCCTAGGGGTCAGACAGACATGCAGAGCAATTTAATGTCACGGAAGCCTTAGTTTCCTAAATTGTAAAGAAAAGAATATAACATCTATCTTGAGGCATTGTTGTGAGAATTCAATGGAAACAATTTTGTGCAAAAACAGCCCATGGTAAATGTAACTTTCTTCCTTACCTTCCTAAGTACTTTTTTCAAAGTTTTTGACACATTTGCACTATTAGAGAACTAATGACCCCTGTGACTTGTGAGCTAAGGTGATAACAAAATGCAATCAATAAAAACACCAAGCAGGAGACAAGAGAATTCGAATCAGGGATGGCATCAATACAAACTCACTGGTTTTGCAATCGTGAATGTTACTTAATCTTTCTCAGTGTTCTCATTATAAAATGGAAATGGTTCCTACTTCATGGAGTGGTTGCTGAGTATGGTAGCAAGGATTAAAACGTTTTGAAGGCATCCAGTACATTAAGTAAACAGATTGTGTGTAACATACATTGTTCAGATTTCTATTAACTTGAGTTTGCTTGTAGATTCATTTCCTGTAGTAAATGTTCCTTTTCCTACCCAAGACCTTGAAAAGGTTATGGTGGAGGCTTTGATCACAGATCAGTTGGTTTGGCTGTGTTAATCTAGGGCCTAAGAACTGGAATTAAAGTTCTAGCCCTAAGATTTCAAAGTTCGATGGGTAAGAATTCTAGGCCTGAATTTTGTTCACCTCCAAGATGAGGAAGCTGGAATAAATAACTCCTAAGGTTCTCTGTAGCTATACCATTTTATAATTCTAGGGTCTTTTTCCTAAATTACAGCAGATAACTCCTCATATCTTTAGAGCTTAACATACTTCTCTATAGTTAACTTTTCACATTCTCTTTACTCTAGTTTTTCTTTAATGACAAAAGGGAATAATTTCCATTACTTTGCAAACAAACCACTATCTCTATTCTGACTTAGTGACATTCCAGGATAATAATGCACCACACTTGAAAACAGTATGGATTGTTTTTAATCCAGTAATACTGTAAGTAGTAAAAATTAGGATAATGATGATTCATTTTCAAGGCTTTCTATGCCTCCAAGCCCCTTGGTCATTGCATATGATAAAATATATCAAATATAAAAATAAAGTTAAGGTTTAACAGTTAAAAATGCATTCTAGGAGTAAAACACATTTTTAGTACTTATCCTGTCTTACACAATGAACATTTAAAAATAAATAAAAATAAAAGATCCATTAACCAACAACAGAATTTTAATAATCATTAAATACAAGGGAAATAAAATTAGCTTTACCTTATCTTAGAAGAGATCTACTTTGGTTATGCAAATAGAAATATGTTGTGAATTATTAGACCTCAATTTCAAAAGTTCAAGCACTCCTCAAAATCAGGAGAAAACATTCAGTGAGAATTAAAAATAAATTTGCAGATGCTATGAGCTTGTGAGTACTATTTAGCTTTGAATTATTTTGATCTTTTTTCATTCTTAAGCTATATTTAAGCATACATATATTTTCTATTTTATTCCCTGCCCAATATCTACTATACAAGAGGGGGTTCCAAAAAATAGAATTTATTTATAAAAAATTGTGTATTTATTCTTACATGTTTAAACTTCAGTCACCTTCAGGGTACTCTCTATTTCATGCAATACACCTATTGAAATGTTCTTTGTACTACTCAAAACAGTTTTTGAACTCACAGATTTTTAAAATTAATTTATTGCTGTTGTATCACAGTTGTCTCATTTTTCCCCCACTGCTTTTCCCTGACCCACCCACCTCATCCCGTTTCCCACAGTCAATCCTCACCCTTGTTGTCCATGTTCATGGGCTATTCATATATGTTCCTTAACTAGTCCTTTCCCCTTCTTTCCCCTTTCTCCTCTACCTCCTTCCTCTTTGGTCCCTGTCAGTTTGTTGCTTGTTTCCATGCCTGTGGTTCTATTTTTGCTTGTTTGTTTTGTTCATTAGGTTTCTGTATTAGATGAGAGTATATGGTACTTGTCTTTCGCTGCTTGGCTTATTTCACTAAACATTATCCTATCCAGTTCCAGCCGTGCTGTTGTAAAAGGTAGGAATTCCATTTTTCTTTCTACTGCATAGTAGTCCATTGTATAGACGTACCACAATTTTTTGATCCATTCATCCACTGATGGGTGTTTCCAGCACTTGGCTATTGTAAATAGCACTGGTATGAACATAGGGGTGCATAGGTTCTTCTGAATTAGTATTCAGAAGATTCTTTGGGTATAATCCTAGCAGCAGAATCACTGGATTAAAAGGCAGTTCCATTTTGTGTTTTTTAAGAAAATTCCATACATATTGGCTTCACCAGTGCGCATTTCCACAAACAGTGCACTAGAGTTCCCTTTTCGCCACATCATCGCCAGCACCTGTTGTTGATTTGTTAATGATGACCATGCTGACAGGTGTCAGGTAATATCTTATTGTGGTTTTATTTTATATATTTATTTTTAAGATTTTATTTATTATTTTTAGAGAGAGGGGAAGGGAGAGAAGCAGAGAGAGAGAGAAATATCACCGAAGCCTCCAGCTTCGGACCTCGCTAGAGACCTGGCTTGCAATCTGGTTATGTACCCTGACTGGGAATCGAACCAGTGGCCTTTGGCTTTGCAGGCCAGTGACTATCCACTGTGCCATCAGCCACCACTAACTGTGATTTTAAAGAAAACATCAGCAAAATGAAAAGGGACCCTACGGTATGTGGAAACATACTTGCCAATGATATCTTGGAAAAGGGTTTGATCTCCAAAATATATAAAGAACTTATATGACTCAACACCAGGAAGACAGACAATCTGATTAGAAAATGAGCAAAGGGCCCTGGCTGGTGGCTCAGTAGAAAGGTACCAGTCTGTGAACCCAAAGGTCACTGGTTCGATTCCCAGCCAGGGCACATAACAAGGTTGCAAGCTAGGTTTCCAGCCAGGTCCACAGCTGGAGGCAGGTGAAAGGCAACCATACATTGATGTTTCTCTCCCTCTGTCTCCCTCCCTTCCCCTCTCTAAAAATAATAAATAAAATCTTTTTAAAAATGGGCAGAGGACCTGGATAGACACTTCTCTGAGAAGGGCGTACAAAGGGCCGGCCCATAGGCATATGAAAGAATGCTTAACATCTGTAGCCATCAGAGAGAGGCAAATGAACTCAGGGATTTTGATACCTTTTAGTTCTTCTGCTGTTTTTTGTTTCACCTCTTCCACAATGGCAAAATGTTTCCCTTTGAGGACTTTTCCTTAAGGGGAAACAAACAAAAAAGTCACTTGAGGCAAGGTTGAGTGGATGGGGAGAGTGGGGCACAGAGGTCCTGCCATTTTTAGTCAAAAAGTACTGAACACTTCGGGCGGTGTGAGCAGGTGCACTTGTTAATCACACCATGAAATGGGCAAATGCATTGAAAGTCTTAAAAAATAATTCCCTGAAGCTGAACACAGCCTCTTATGACACCAGCTGGTACACTGATACAGATGGGTTCCTAGAACACTCACCTGGCAGGGCAAGTGTGCTCTACAAGAGGCTTGCCCTGCAGAAGATAATCTTGTTCTTCGGAGCACCCCCTCATATTCTTTTTTAGTGTGTTCAGGACACAATCTAAAACATCTTCTGGCTACTTCTCTGACCTCAGTTTGTTCTAGCCACTCTTGAACCCTTTTATTTCCTTGAATGTACAGTTTGTGCCTCAGGCCACTGTCTATGCTGTTTCTACCTGGAACTTTCTCTCACCCACATGTTTCCATCCTCACGCCATATTTTTACCCTGCTGGTCTTCTTGTCCTTCAACTCTTTAATTTAAATGAGACTTTTTCTGAAACTTATTTCCTGAGCACCCAGTAGACAGTATAACAGATATTCACCACTTACGGTGGTTTTGCATACCTATTAACTCTTTTAATGGAATACCATTAATAATTTGTAGCTATTTATTTAGGTATTAATGTCTGATTCCCTTAGGAGACTATATATTCTATGAGAATCTAAAGGATTATTTCTATATTATTAGTGTTAAGCATGACTGAATAATAAATTAATGATCTATTTTGGTACTTTTAAGGAGTTTAGAAATGTTAATTAAATAGGGGATTTACCTCTAAAGAAATTATTTTGTAGTAAAAGGGTAAGGTGTGGCCCTGGCTGGGTGGCTCAGCTGGCTGGAGAATTGTCCCCTACACTGGAAAGTTGCAGGTTCGATTCCCAGTCAGGGCACATACCTGGGCTGTGGGTTTGGCCCATAGGAGAGGCGTGTAAAGGAGGCAACCAATCAATGTTTCTCTATCTCTCCCCCTCTCTACCTGTTTCTCTCTGTCTTCCTCTCTCTCTAAAATAAAAGACCTATCTTTAAGTGGAAATTAAAAAAAAAAAAAAGATAAGGTGTACACATAAATATTGTTTCAAAATATACAAAGTAATTCATGTCTCAGAAGCCAGAGTGGGAAAGTGTTCTATTAGTTTCTTAGGCTGCTATAACAAATTACTACATACTTGACTTACAACAACAGCAATTTATTCTCTCCCAGATTTGAAGGCTAGAAGTCCAAAATCATATTGTCATGCTGAGCTAGGTGAACAGGGGAGAGTTGGTTATTTCTGACCAGGTCAGGGAAGGAAAGTTTCATGGAATTAATGCAACCAACACTAATGAAGGGAGGGCTGGTTCAAGAATTGGCCTTGGGTTTATGATATGTTATACCATACCATTAAGTCAGAAATGAAGTTAGAATTAGGTTTTACAATATTATAAATATTGGTTAGGAATTTTTTATAATTAATATAGAATTATTAAAGTTTTGTCTAAATAATGGTGACATAACTTGGGGTAACAGTGTTTAGGATAAGCTGGTTTCCCTGCCCCTCTCAATCAGGAGATTATTGTAGGTAAGAGAGGAGGAAAGCTTGACTAGGACAGAAGTACCAAAGAAGAAAATGTTGCAAAATTTGGTCACTTTTTGGCCATTGGAGGATGTGGGGAGGTAAAAGAGAGAGAGAAAAGAAAGATATATTTTGATCCAAGAGACCTGGAGAATTGAAGTAAAGAAAATTACGATAGTTAAAAGAAGAACAATTTTTAACTAGGAAGATAAATTCAATGCTGATATACTAACTCTGAGAAACTAGTATAATATTTAGTTGAAGATTTAAATAAGGATATTGTAGATCTAGGACTGGAGTTTGGGAGTGATAGTAGGACTAGAGATAGGAATGTATGAGTTCTCAATAGTGAAATAACTGAAGTCATGCAATGCTGAAAAGCAGTGTCAAATCATGAGAAAAGTACAAATGTGGAATTTGATAGGCATATTCACATCCTATCTCTACCATTTACTTATTGTATGACCTGAACAAATGACTTAATCTCTCCATCTTCTCATATATAAGAATGGGAAAATAATATTATCCCTTAATGAGGATTATATGAGTTGAGTATTTAAAATATCTATTTTTAGATTTGCTTTCATATTTTGGTACTATGATTCACAGTAAGAAACACTATATTTATTTTGTAATCATTATCTTAAAAATATGTCACACAGTTTTTATAAATTATTTTTCCCTTGATTCAATTTCATTAAAAGCATGCTGATTCTGATCCTTTAAACTGTTCTCATATCCTATGAATGGGCTGCAACCCACACTTTGAGAAACACTGGCCTCATCCAGCATCCTATACTCAAATCATATCATTACTGCTCACTGTTCCTTCATCTTTCATTTTTGTTACTCCTTCTGCTTGGACTGCTTATTAATGTCATATTATTCATTGATGGTCTAGAAGAAATAATAACCATTTATTTCCTCTACTCCTATAATATTTTATCTATTAAAAGATTTATCTATTTTTCAAGTAGATTACAGATTTCTTAATGATAGGTAACTGGTGTTATTTATCTATGTATCCTGGTGAAATAGTTCATTCATAAGAGGTAGGGAAGAAACTTTTATTCATTATTATATAGAGAAGAAAGGGGAAGTCTGAGGAGAGAACCTTTTTGAGTGCCCACTTCCAAGGCCCCGTGCTGGCATCCTTATGTCTCACTTCTCCCTCATCTCTGTATGACAAAGTTTTCATGAACATTTTTAAGGCAAAACATTTGCTCTTCTCATTTGGGACACAAAGACATAAGCCACTAACTTTTTGGACACAGTGACTTGAGCTTGTTCATGGTTGGGGGCTGAAAAGGTCTGGAGGAGATAAAATAAATTTGAGGATGAAACTAAGATGTACCTAAGACTTAGCTCTGGGTAAAATAAGGGAAACATTCCTACACTGGTCACTTTGGATTGCTAAATGACAGAATCCAATAAAGAAAACCTGAAATAATGATCAGAGACAAGTATTTCATTTTAAATTGTTAAAGTTAATTTCATTTTCAAGCTCTAGAAAACTTTTCTCTAATGGAAATGACCCCTGGCAACAGAGACATTCTGACACTAAGTGTGATGCATATTCTTGGGAAGTTTATATTCCATGTCACATGGTTCTGTTTTGATTACTGGCTTTATCATGCATCCAAGCCAATTAAGCTATGAAATTTCTAATGATTTTCTGTCCATTGTGTAAATCATCATGAAGAACATTGTCAACCAAAGAAATTTACCTCTATGTGACTTGCTGCATGATATCAAAATGTACAGGGAAAAATAACATTTTGGATAACAATAAATGTTTTCAGAATATACCTTTATATATGAATTTTGGACTAACTGCTGGGAGGAAACACAGTTCAACTGGTTTCATAAAATGAGCCAAAGGCAATTTGTTCCTCAGGAAACACTATTCAATCTCTGAGTTTAAAGGAAACATCAAAGCCCCAGAGTTTAAATTTGGGTCTACTCTCAGGTCTCAATGGCTAAGGACATCTACATAGGTGGTCTCATAATTTGACACTGCTGTTCAACACTGTATGTCTTCAATTATTTCACTATTGGTGACTCCAAAAGTGATGCCCTACACTGGGCCTCAATTTACTTATTTTAAAACAAGACAATGACAATTGACCTTGTATTTCTTATATACTTTCTACCAGTAATGTTTGATGATGCTCTGTCATGCCCTTAGATCCCTTTCACCTCAATTTTTAATCTTAAAAATACAAAATACATTTAAGTTCTTTGATATCCTTCAATGTTATTCAACATGATAACAGTGCTGTTCACTTTACCTAAATTTTATCATTTTAGTTTTGCCTCAGAGGCTAAGTTTTATGAGAGCCTTAATTTGCATCACCAGAAGCTAATTTAATAAAAATAAAGGAACTCCTTTTGGAAATAAAATTGGTAGGGGAGGGCAGAGAGCCTTATGAAAAAAAGAAAAGAAACAGGGAGTTAAACTTTGAAGAAGGCAAAGGGTTCTGAGTTCTAAAGAATGTTGCGGTCTTATTAGTGCTGAGAAAACTGGTCCTGGCTTTTTATGCACTGAAAGTAAAAGTTTCTAATGGCAACTTCCCAAATCCCAGGCCTTTTGACCCAATAGCTATTGTACCACTTGCCCTATTTTCTTGAAGCACAATCACTGCATGGCAATTAGACAAACAGGTGTAGAGCATCATCCATTCTGATTCAGAAGGATTTATTTTTGGAGACAGCTCCAGTGTATGGAATCAGGACACATAGCATAGAACCTATTGAACATCACTTCACAGGCAAAAAATGGTACATCTCATTTTGGTCAGGAGAAATTAGTACAAAGTCAAAGAGCAGAAAGACTAGGAGACAGGTGCCTAATATGATATGATAAACAGTAGGTTTGTCTTTGACAAGTTCTTTTATAATTATGTTTCTGTCAAAAACTTTATTCAGCCCCTCTTCAAACACAAAAAATTCTGACAGAATGAATCCCAATGACTTTTAATAAATTTTGTAATTGTACAAATAACAACAGCTATTTCTTGATTACTATTATTATGCTAAGCAGTGGGGATTACAATAACAAATTAAAAAAATAGACCTGATTTTAGAGACCTTACCATCTATGGGTTTGAACTATTATAGTTATGACAAAAATAACAATAACCATCATTTATCCACTCGTACTAGCTGGGCACTGAGCTCAGTGGGCAATGCACCTAAGCTGCCAACGTTCCCTCTGGAGATCCTGACAGCGAAGTGCTCTTGCTCTGTCCAGGCATCATCTCTCTCTCCAAAAAAAAAAAAAAAAACAACGAAGGACCTAGCAGAAATTCAAACAGTAGGCAGAGATATTTAACAATTTCAAGACAATCTACAGGCAACACACAAAGAATTATCGTCACTAATAAAAGAGTGCAGTGAACCAAAAGTGGAAGGAACTAGAAGGAATCCTGTGATTGCCCTCAGTGTACTCTGCAGGGCAGGCGCTGTGACTCTCACATCCACAGGCAGGCCACCCCACATCCGCATCCCCACAATGGCTTAAATAGATGAATGTTATTTAAGTGTTTTAAGATTTTCTGGTAAAAGGCCTTGAAATACATTAAACTGCAAAACTTAAGAAAACGTCATCACCTTCTGGATATCATTACCAAAATGTACATTTGGACCTAAAATTAAAAAAATAAAATAAAACCTGATTGACTTCCCTTGTAGTATTTCATAACCTTTGAGCACAGCATTAAAATGCTCCCCCCACCCCCCACCAAAGATAAGCTTCTGTTTTCTTGCCCTGGATGTCTGAATCTTTTATATGCTCGGGTTCTATTCACTGCCTGTTATTCAGACATTGAAATCCCAAATGTTAATTGTTCTTCCAAGTACATTGACAAAACAGCAGCTAAATAAGGGTAGACCAGACTGTGGTAGACTCTGACATGCATTTATGGAACAATGGGGCTCTGAGAGACAGCCTTGTAGCTCACGGGAAGACATAAGATGTGCTATTTTGACTGCTTCATAGCAGAATGGGGAACACACGCACACAAGGGAATTATGCATTTTACTTAGTTTTGCCCAAAGTTCTCAAGGCAGCAGAATCTTGTGATGTCATCATGAACTTTCTCTACATTTCCATTGACACAAAGGCTAAATATTACTAATGACATCACAAAGAAAAAATAAATATACTTTGATTCCATATGAAACGTTATACTCAGTGAGACTTGTAAAAAAATGCAGAATCCTTCCTGACAGGGTATATGTCACTGTGCTGATGCACAGTGGGTGACGCCTCCCTAAGACAATTTAAGCCCACTAAAAGAAAGGATTCACAATTTAGATGGAATAAAACAGGCATACTGAATATTGAGCCCAACAAATTTTCTTTCTTTTTTTTTTTTTTAATAAGGAAATTATTTAAACATATATTTCCTTGTGGACATTCAAATTTTTACTCATGTCTGGTTTCTATGTTAGCAATATTTTTATCCTTTATTGAGTTGGTCACCAAAACACAGAGGAAGGTGCAGGAATCTTTCACTTACAGGGGTGCAGTGCAGCTCAATCTTTTGTTTTTAAGGTGCAGTGATTTCAGTCTCTAAATGTAACTTCAGGCAGTCTGAAAAGAAACAGGTTAAAATCTCTTTCAGTTATAATTGGTATTTCAGATTTAATTAAAAATTAAACTTTCATAATGTTTCACCATCCAAAGCAATGCATTATCAGTCAAGCGTGGCTTCTTTTTTCTGCTAAGAAAAAAAAAGAAAACCCTCTTCCCAGAGTAGTTTTTTAATGAAAAGAAAAGGATCTAAAGAGGGGAAAAAAAGCAATTCTGAAAAACAAAATATGCCTTCATGTTAAGGACTTCATAATGATATGACTAGAAGCTCAGTGCCTCTGAATTTTAACAATATTCTATCTGATATGGAAAAAAAAACACCCTAAACAATTTCACAACCTAAAGATTAAATGTTAATTTCAGAGAATAAAGAATAAAATTTATGATCACATGTTAAAGGGAAACCGTGACTTTACATATATTGGAAAAAAATGTTAGTTCCATTACTTTCAAATGAGTGAACTGGTGATGGGGTAGGTGGCGAAGTGGAGGTGAACAGACATATTTATCAATACTAATGCCCACTTCAGTGCATTGTGGATAGTACACCCTATACCACATCATATTGTATATCTTGTCCCATGCAGCCATTGCCATTTAAAGCAGCCTGGGAAGATCATCAGGTTTTGAACCAGACCTCCTTGTTTAAGTAACTGTAATCACATTTTTTAAAATGTACTTTTACTCTTCAAATTAAGAGTCCAGGCATTAAAATCTCCAAGTATGTCATAACTATTTAGGTCTTTAAATGTCACACTATTTTTTCAATCCTTTCTTTTTTCATACAACAGCCTCTATAAAAAAAGATAATAGTTATTTTTTAAAAGACTGGATTAAGCCCTGGCTAGTGGCTCAATGGATAAGGTGCCAGCCTGTGAACCCAAAGGTCACTGATTCGATTCCTAGCCAGGTCACATAACCAGGTTGCAAGCCAGGTCTCCAGCCAGGTCCATAGCTGGAGGCAGGTGAAAGGCAACCATACAATGATGTCTCTCTCCCTCTCTGCATCTCTCCCTTCTCCTCTCTCTAAAAATAATAAATAAAGTATTTTAAAAAAACTGGATTAAGTCATCCCTATTTTTAGCTTCAAATAACTGACATTACATAATTTAAAAAAATATTTTTAAAAAATATAAAATGAAGACAATACAATTCTCTTTTTTTATTTTACATCTTGGCAATGCATTTTTTTATATACTTGTAAAACTAAAGTGGTATGTTTATGTCCACCTTCACATTAGTGCAAGGTAATATTTTAATGTCTCCAGATATGAGAGCATGAACATAAATCACCCCTGAAAATGCATCTTTTATTAGGGAATGCATCTAGTTCTCACTTGTAAATTCTGGTTTTTTTCTCTTGAAACATATGGAGGAATATTTTGAGTATTGTGTCTATTTGATGTATATAGATTTTAAATGCAAATTGGTTTAGATTCACTAAATCTATCCATGAATGGATCCAAAAAAAAAAAAAAAAAAAATCACTGACTTTGACTAAACTTTTCCCCTGTTTCTCACATGCCTGAATTAGACTAAAAATGTACCAGTGTAAAGACAGAAATTATGGAGGCGTCACCAGGGACAACTGAATGAGAGGAAGGGAGTGCATATATTTCCTTACAAGGCAAAAAACATTTATAAAAGAAACTGACAAAAATAACTCAAACCAGAAATTATAAAGAATACCAATAAACCCCAATAACTGGATTCAGAAATATAAAAACTGCTCACCTCTACATAAATCTAAATCACCAACTGGTATTGTTCTACTCACCACTCAAATTCGGTTAAGTGAAGCTGATTCACTGTCTAGTTCAGACAAGAAAAGGTGATGGAAACTAGACTGCATATTTATATATAAATGATTTAACTGACAACTAGCAGTTCAATTTAATCAGTCAGATTTCCTTTTTCTTGATTCATCATATGTGAAGTGGGTTGAACTATCAGTTTGAAATAATAAAGCCAGTTCTATGAATAGACAGCCTAAGTTATGTTTTCTACCTTTCCTCATGGCATTCCTCCTCCTCCTCTGACCTTTCTTTTCATTTCTCTTTCTTCTGTACTTTCACTTTCTTCCTTATTTATTTTTTTCCTCTCTCTCTTTTTTCCCCTTGGTGAGGGTAATGAAGCTCAAAAATAACATCTTGTATCCTGTTGAGAGAAACTTGGTCACAACTATCCTTCCAGATGACAAACTCATTCTTAAATGTCTGTTTCCCAATCCAAAGAAAACAGAGCAATTGAGAAAATAGAGACACAACATCACTTACCACAACCAACACACCACTTTTAATTCCCATGCTACATTCATCACAAGCAGGACTGAAGCTTATTTACATTATCCCCTAACCTCAAATAGGACCACAAATAAGACTAATAACAGGACCATTTTGTGGCACTCAGGCAAACGGCTGGGCAAAACAGATGGGTCTTACTTTGCGCCAGGACTCAAAAAATACAGTCGCCAACTCACTGTTGGCGACTACATATCTTGGCCCAAAGATGGCCCTGGAAGTGAGACCAGTTGTCTTTGAATGCTGTTCCTATTCATATCTGCCTCATGAGAAAATCATTAACTCTCACTATATAGTGGAGTGAAGAATTGGGTAGATACTGTTTGGAAGAATGGTCATCACAGAATCATATATTCTAAAGGCACTTTGGATTAGATTAAGGAGCATAAAGTTAGAGCTAGAACCTTATTTTTGGTGCTACTATCTAATTTTCAACTTCCTATTTTTTCTAAGTTCAGTACTGTTTGCTGAATCCACCTTTTAAAATAGATTTCCAGAGTATGGGTCAACAATAAAACTAATTTGCTCTTGACACTTCAGGTTCCAAAGTCTGCTAAAATTTTTTTTTGGTCACCTAGACCAATCTCAGTCATTAGAAAACTGACCACCAGTATCAGGCTTCTTTCATCAGGACCCAGCTATTTGAGGCTTTGTAGATTACAGTTAACACCCACTGATGCACTGGGATACAACTCAGTAATCAATGCAAATTACAAAACTCAAAAGAATGCTTCTCTTGGCAGAGGCCCTTTAGCAAAAAAGTTGTATGTTTTGCACTAGTTAAGGATTCTGAATGGCTTTCCAGAGAAGTAATAAATGCATTATATTACAGTAACCTATCCTGTAAGCACATAGCCAAAAACCAGCCCTAAACAATAAAAAAAAAAGAAGAAAGGGATGAGAACTGTAGATATTAACATTGACTAGGAACACTTTACTCTGTAAAATCCTCACAGAGATAGGAGTTTTAAATATCACCATGCCACAGCATTTGAAAGAAAGAACAACAAAGCACTCCAATATATCCTAATTCAGGTCTGTCCTAATTCAGGTACTTCTCTTAATACTATCCCATCTATTCACCATCCATTGTATCTTGTTCAGGTTGTTTTTAAGAGTTCACTCACCTCTCTATGATTTGTTCATTCTATAGCGTTTAGATTTGATTTTTAAGAGACAAGTCCTTTTCTGTGGTCAATATAGAAAACAAATTATAATATTTAATCATTTCTCTTATTCTTTTTTCTTGTCACTTAAAATTTTTTTATTATGAAATAGCTCAAATATATGTAAAAATAGAAAGCACTGTAAAATGAACTCCCATATACTCACCACCCATAGTCAATGCCAATTGACCAAAAATGTTAAAAGTTAATTATCTGAACTTACAATTACATTCTATTTATCTGTATGCCAGTACTATACTCTCTCCTTTACTAGAGTTTTTGTAGTAAGTTTTAAAATCACAAATAAAAATCATTTTTGTTCTGCTTTTCAAAATACTCTTACTGTTCTGGGTTATTTGTATTTTCATATAAATTTTAAAGTCAGCTTATCAACCTCTATAAAAAATGCCTTTATTCTTTTTGGTGATACAGTGAAGAGAATTATATTCTTAATGTTATTGTTTGTTGCTAGTATATATAAATACAATTGATATTAACTTTGTATCCAGTGAACTTACTGAACTCATTCACTAGTTTGTGTGTGTATGTGTGTGTGAAAGTCTAAGTATGACTTTCTACATACTCATTTTATGTAAGTAAAGATTTTACTATTATTTTTTAACTTTTCACACTGGATGCTTTTTATTTCTTTCTGTTCTGTGTTTTGCCCTTTCCTTTTGTTTTCTTTTTCTTTATTTAATTTCTATCTTTCTGAACATAATCTCTAGTACCATGTTGAATAAAAAAGAAGAGATGTGATAACCCTGTCTTGATCTTAGTCTTAGAATTAAACCAGTCAATCTTTAATAATTAAGTATGATGTTAGGTGTAGGTTTTTCATAGATGTCAACTTACAGAAGTTCTATTCTGGCTTTTTTGAAAGTTACAATCATGAATAGATCATTGGATTTTCATAAATTATTTTTGTGTCTCTATTGAGATAGTCATGCTATTACTGGATGTTAAACCAACCCTGCATTTTTGGGCTAACTCCTACTTGTCTGGGTGTATAATATCTTTACAGATTATTGTATTTGGTTTGTAAATACCTTGTTGAAGATTTTGGTGTCTATATTTATAAGAAATATTGTTTTTCCTTAGATGTCTTTGTCTGGCTATGGTCTCATGGTAATACTGTTCTCATAGAATAAATTTTATAAATGTTCCTTCTTCCACTATTTTATAGAAAAGTTTGTGAAAGGTTAGTATTATTTATTCTACAATTATTGGATTGGAAGCAGTGAAACTATCTGCATTCAGAGTTTTCTTTGTGGGGTAATTTAATGTTATCTCTACTTTCATAGGTCTACTTAGATTTTCTATTTCTTCTTGCATCAGTTTTGAGTTAATTTGTGCATTTCTACAAATTAGACCAATTTATGTAAGTGGTTAAATTCCTTGGAATATATTTATTCATAGTATTACCTTTTAATATTTTAAATTTCCATGGAGTTTAATTCCTGATTTTGGTAATAATATCACCTTTTCTCCTTTTACTTTGGTCCATCAAGCTAAAGGTCTGTCAATTTTGTTGATCTTTTAAAAGAATCAACTCCTCTATTTCTATTTCAATGATTTCTGCTCTAACCTTTATTATTTGCTTCCTTCTTAAATTTAGTTTTGTTATATATTTATACCATATCTATTTTTACTGACATAATTATATTTCAGTGCTATTTATTTATTTAGGTGGATTTTATTTACTTTTTCTTGTCATTTATTTTCAACCTGAAAGATTTCCTTCAGTATTTTGTACAAGGCTGGCAACTAGCCAATTACCTCAGGCTTTGTTTTTCTTGGAATATCTTTACCTGAATTTTTTAAGAATAGTTTTGATGGATATAAAATTCTTAAATGTCATCTTTTTTCATCACTTTTTTCCTTTAGAACTTTGAATAGTTTATCCTTTTGGGATATTTTTCATTTTAGTGGTTGTGCTTTTCAACTCCATAATTTTAATTTGTTTCTTTATTAAAAATTATATCATTAATAATCTTTATTTTAAAAGTAATTATAGTAATATTAATTTTAACAAGGTTGTATTTAGTTATTTAAACATATTTACAATAATTGCTTTCAAATATTTGTCTGCTAAATCCCACCCTGAGACCCAGAGATAGTTTTTCTTGACTGCATTTTTAACTGGGTATAGGTCACAATCCTGTTTCTGTGCATATCTCACAACTGTTTTTCTTGAAAACTGGCATTTCTGTATAATATATTATAGTGACTCTAGCTTCTGATTATCCCTCCAGGGCATTGTTGCTTTTATTACTGTTTACTTGTTTGTTTGATGCCTTGGGCCAATGAGCTAACAGATTTTGCTAATAGATATGTGTATGCATTGGGGAACACAACAGAAGTTTAGGTATTAACAAGTCTTCCTTAGCTCTTACTTTCCATTGGGCCCTCTTATATCTCCACTTTGCCCAAAACCCTAGGGTCAGCCTAGAGTATGTGGCTATCTTGGACCCTCTCTTGACTTTCCTGGAACATGTGTGCAGGCTTCTAAACCATCAATGATATGCATTGTCTTTGATTGGCCCAATGTACTAATCTCCTTATCCAATTCTCCTTGTTAAATTTCTGGCTAATATTCCATTTTATTGCCAGTCCCAACATAAACTGCAACCTCAAGGTGGATATTATGTTTATACTCCTTGTTTGTTTACCACTTAGATTGCTACTGTTGCTAAAAGCTGTGAGGAACATGTGGTTTTTCCCTTTTCTATTCCAGCAAGTCAGCCCCTTTCGGCAGCAGAGTTGTGGGTTTTTGTGGCTTTCCCTGCCTTGGTAGAACTATTATGCCAATGAAGTTTGGGAAGAGTAAGAGGTGAAAGTAGTCCAGTTACAAAACCACAGTGCACTTATACCTATTGTCTCACCATAATATTGAATGTGGCCTCTTTTGCTCTCAAAAGTATCCATTTTTAGTGATATAATTTGTTATCTCCTTCTATATAGTAAGTATAAATAAAAATGATATTCCTTGAGCAAAAAATTATAAAACACTGCCAAATTATTTTCTCTGTAATGCTAGAGGCAGAGACCCAGCTACAGGTGTGGGTGGGTGGGAGAGTAAAGGGGTCCAAATATCATTGAATGAAAGTTTTCATGATAGTTACATGTGTATAGGAAATTCACAACAGCCTGTTCCACTATATTATTAGAAAGTCTAAAAGTTTACAAGATTAAGAATATCTGCCAATCCTGAAAATCCTTACTTAGATTGAGACATGAAGATTTGAAGGTAGATAGAGGATGATGTTGAGGGCAGCAAACTTATCCCATGGAAGATAAAGAATTTTACCTTACTTTACAGAGCTGAGAGAAAGCATTCAATGAGAAGAGAATGGTTCATAATGGATTCCTAGGAAACCTGGAGCTGGACCATTCTGGAATAAATCCATTTCAAGCAATTATAGTGAATATGTCATCCAGAATTGATTATATACAAAGAGATCTCTCTGAAGTGGTCCAAATACTTGGTTGGAGCAGGTTAGTTTTTAACACCTTTCCTCTCAATTACCTGTATCACCCAGGTTCTATCTCCTCAGGAACATACTAAGAGAATATGCTGCTCCGGAACTTTAAATAACTCCTGTAAATCAAGAAGTCCCCTTATAGAGATAGAGAATAATATACATGTTAAAAATGATTTTTATTTTACATTATAATCCACAATGAAATTCTCTTGAGAATATATTCTCTTGGAGCATTTAAATTATGATTAAACTTACAAATCACATAAAATGAGATAAACAGGTAGTATCTACTTCTAGGAATTTTCAAAATATTTTTTCTTTAAAGAGGCTGAGAGATATGGAAAAATTAGCAAACTCTGTGCAGTAGAAATCCATAATGTTTAATGCATTAACTGAATATCTTCCTGATGCTTTTGGATCAATTTTAACAGCTCACATTTTCAAAATGTCAAAAAAAATCAAAGTATTCACTAAACTTCATCTCACAAAAATGTCATAATAATTCACCTTTAACCCAGGAAACTATAATAGTAAATATGACTACTTCTATTTGGAAACCAAGGAATCTAATCCAAAAAACGAAGCACAGAAACATCACATAAATGGTGTGGATATACAAGGAACTGTGGTGATGAAGTATGTGATAAAATTGTATTACCTTATACTATGAGATTCTAGAATTTGGCAGTATTCAAGCTATAACAAAGAAGCAACTTGGAATTCCAATCTCTCATTTGTCTGTATATTAGAAAAAAATAAAAATAAATGTTTAAAGAGATATTTTGATCTCATGAAACAATATCTCTCCACATAAAATCTAGGTTAAAGTGGGTGGATGTTTATACATGTTTTTGTTAGGCTTTGCAATTTCTATAGGAGAATTTCAACCCAAAGTCTAACCTGATTAGCATTTCTGCTAGTATTTAAGAAAGAACAGCTGTATCCCAAGTATCTTCCAATAATACAATCTAGAATTCACTGTCACATAATAACAATCAAAGGTGCAACTTAAAGAAAACAGCACATATAGAAAATTATCTAAAGGATGTGTAATCCTTTCATTGGAGTTTAGTGTCTAGATATACTCTAAAATCTTCTTTAGAATTACACAAGAATAGAGGGCGTTCTATAAGAGTGTATCTTATAACTCTGAGGAAACCAAATTGCACCATACTGAGATATTATCAATCCATATCGAGGGCTACACAGAAGTATACCTATAAAATATTCTTGGTTTCTCATGAAAGTGAATATTGATCATAATATTTATGCATAATACAGTGATCTGTTTATATACTGAAGGCTAGTCTTAGTATCACCAATATATTCAAACCATTTGGTCCAAACCCAACTGGTAAATGTTTCTAAGATTCTATAAATGTTGTTTTGTTTTTTTTAATATAGGTCAAATTCCTTCACCCTGTCTCATGTGTTTCCCTTGTTTACTCATTTTAGTTTACATTACTTCATTTATATTATATACTTCATTTATAACTGATATATTTTCTTTTGTATTAAATATATTATAGTAAATATACATTTGTATGCTCTATGCATTGCTTTAAACCATCTTTATTATTATTATTTTTGGAACAAGAATATCCATTTATCTCTCTTTTTATCCATCCATGTAAAGTCATCTAAATCTACTCTAGGATACCCACAAAATGTAGACACAATTTTAAAATGTTGACTTAGATCTTCTAGGAGCTGGACTTGATAAACTTATTTATGCTTCTGTGGTGACTATTTCATTTTCTTTCACCCTCAAAGCTATTCAAGTCAGGTGTCTGAAACAAAGTAACAAACTTGTATCATCAGGGTCCAAGACTAACTTAAAGCATATATAAGCATCTTTCTGCTAAGTAGCCTTAAGATTATTCTTGGCTTTCTGTTCAAGAGTAGAACTATTTGGAGCCAAATGAGCAAGAGCAACTATTTTCAAGACATCTATAGAGCATATGGCTCAGGGCATCCATCCTGATTATGCAGGTTCTGCCTTGCACAACTGCACCCAGTCCAGAGGTGAGCTCTGTTAGGAGCTATGTTCCCAGGCCCAAGTTGCATCAGCTGGAGAAAAGGATTTCTTATAATAATTTACATAACAGTTGTACTAAACCTCTATATAACTAACAGATAGATGCCTTTTATGTTTCTGTAGTATTTCTAACAAAATATAATTAACTGTGTTGGTATTTAGCTGGCTCTCTAGCTGTTACATGTTACATAAATGCTCTGGTAAGCATCCTAGTAATGACCTAATCTCATGAGTTTGAGTCTCTATGACTTGAAATAAATAAACAATGCTTTAAAGACAGAACATTAGTTATATACAGTTCTCCTTGGGGAGACTGACTTAGAAAGAAAATAGGAGGAAAAGAATACTGCTGATAATGTCTTTGTTCATAGATGACAATATATATCAGGTCATATTCTCAATATACTAAAGGCTTTTCTTCCATAGTAGAGTTGAGAAATGGGTGCAGGGCATAATACTATTCATATTCTTATTCTGTCTATGATTAAGTTGTCTCTAATTTGGAAATTTAAAACAAAAAGAAAAGTGGTGGCAAAACTCCAGTAAGTTCTGAGACAATACGTTATTTGTATAAAGGAATACACTACCCTTAAATTTAGCCATGGCTTCTACTCTCCTCAAGAGATTTCATACAGTTAACATAGTCCCATTTGGGGGAAAAAAGACAAATACAGGAAAGCATAAGAAAAAATTACAAACACTTAAAGTCTGATCACAAAGAAAACAATCAACCATTACTGGCACTTCAGCATTTCATTCAAACATGATGAATTTTAATCCCAGTTTAAGTTCCTCTTTTTCTTCTGCACATCACTCAATTGCCTCCTATTCTGACTATTTGGTATGTACTCCAGCAACAGTAACTACTTCCTACAAATTGATTTATTAATTGATAAAGTATTGTTGTATTTCATAGGTTTGCTGATTACTTTTATGATTTTCATTATTTCTCATGATTATATGAGTTAGGTTTATCTGATCATATCCTATGAACATTATCTATTATATATAAGAAAGTACTATGACATTACACAAGTGTTAGACTTTATCTGTTTCATAATATGGAGGTAATAATAGATTCATAACCCATAGGGAAAAAAATAGTAAATTTGACACTAAAACATATTGTGTACAAACATTCTACACAAAGACAAAAGACAAATTATTTTAGATAACACTCTTGCTTCTTGATTTTCATTACCTGTCATTATCATTCTGTAATATTTGTATGCAAAAGTGAGAGTTAGCCATGCTTATGAAGGTAAAGCACCATAAAAGCCCCAATGCATAGCTTTCAAGAATCTAATCCAATTCTATGTGAGGTGCTATCCTCTTTCTGTGAACTCTGTCATATAGAATTACATCATTTCCCATGGTTCATATTATCTCCAATTCATAAAATGCTTTAACAAAAACTATTATGAAGTGGGTTCAGTTATATATTCATACAACTTTCTCATCAGTTTGGTTTAGCACAAATATGCAATACATCAACATGTGTTTCACGAAGACAGTTGTTTCTATATAGTAACAAGCTGGACAAACAGAGGAAGTGAGCTGGTTGTAATTTATTTACATTTTAATAAGACCTCAATTGAATGATATTACACAGGAAGCTTATAGTGAGGTTAGGAAGAAATGGTGGCTGAAAAATGCCTTCAAGTTTAAAAGCTGTTAAGCATTCCTTAATCAATAGTATTGCTTCTAAATTAAGGAAGGGTAACAGTTCCACACGGATAGGTATTGTGGTTCATGTCAAACATTATTCAATGCAGGCATTAAAAATTTAGTGGGGCTATAAATTTTCCAAAACATGATATATTTCTAAGGTTATAACCTAGAACATTTATTAAATGCTAGGGTTTAAAATGAATAGCCCCACATTATAAAAATCTCATCAAAGCCTGAAGGATGGACCTCTTCTTCCTTAATATATATGAAAGTTACTGCTATAATTCCCTTTCAGTAGAGATGCTACTTCTTGTTAGCATATGGATTTCTCCTACTTTGCATATTAACTCTTTTGCAAATGATTCTATAAATCAGGACAAGTTCTTTAATGAAATAAGAAATTCAGAAAGCAATGATTTTCAGTCTACAATTATAGAAGCCTGAACTATTTCTATTTCCAAACTCTGAGCCTGGTCAACTTGGTGTAAGACAAATTATTCCTGGTAGTATTTCTGAGATTAGCATGCATGACATTTGTCTATCTAGTGTTGTTAAAGAGAATTTTTTTAAATTGCAAAAGTAAATACAATTTTTAAGTAGCAAGTAAAGAAATAATTATAAAGGTTCAATAGTAATAATAAAAGCATGAAGAGGCCAAGGTAAATTCAATACACAAAGTAAGTTGTAAGTTCCAGAATGTTTGCTTTAATATAGAACAAGAATATGACTGTATTTATGTTAGCCACTATAAAGAATAAACATTTCATGAGAATGTTATTTTTGCATTTTTCCTTATTTGTATTTTATCAACCAATTAAAAAGTTTCTTGAAAGTATGTGATATATGTTTTTCTATTCTGCAGTTCATAGTAACAAGCAATATGCTGAGCATACACAACTGATTCTCAATATTTGATGACTTTATTTGTATAAAATATAAAGGATCCAGTCAAGAGGGTACAGTTTAAAATATCAGATGTTCATTCATGCATACTGTAGAAAATAACAAAATAAAGGATTCTGAAAAATAAAGTATAACACTAGATGGGGAAACAGTGTGAGTTATGCTAAGCTCTACTGAAGCAATAAAATTATTACAAAAAACTCCAATTTAAAATAAATCAGTGTAAATGAGTACTTAAATCCTACTGATAATTCATAAGACTTCCAGAGAAATGAAAATATAATGATGGCATCATGAAAGTGTTCTGGCTCAATATTACACATCACTACTTACTATATAAGAAGTAATAAAGTATGGCCCTGACTAGTGGGGCTCAATTGGTTGGGTGTCATCCCACAGTTCAATTCTAGGTCGGGGCACATGCCAGGGTTGCTCAGTCCCAAACAGGATACACATTAGGGGCAAATAAATGATCAATGTGTCCTCTTACATTGATGTTTCTCTCTCTCTTTCCCCCTCCTTTCCCTTCTATCTAAAATTAAATTTTAAAAATCTTGAAAAATAAGTGATTAAGTGTGCTTAGAAATTCCAAATTTTTTATTATATAAAATATACACTCTTTATTACAGAGGTCTATGAATTTTCAGTGACATTATCAAGTATTATAGATGTTCTTAATTAGAAACTAAACATTATTACTTCAAATGTAGAAACTCAATTTCAGTTATAAATTATAATTTTATATTTAGCAATTTTTTAAATTCAAATTTTGACATGGTATACAATTAGATAGCCTTCAAAATGTTCTTAATAAAATCCTAACTTCAGTTTTTCTAGTAATACAGGGACCATTTAATAATGGGAAATCAATTACTATAAATCTGTTGATGAATTATCATGTTCCAAAATATCCCATAATGTTTTTTAAGGGAAGAAGCTATGCATCTGAATTTCATTGCCTAGTGAACAATTTCAGACACACAGTAAGAGTTGAATAAAGGAGTCTGAATTGATTTGAATTGGAAAAGACATCATAAGAAAAGTCTATGTCCATCAATTAGGGTTTAACAGTATTTACCAAAGAGTCATGAAATACTTTAACACTCATTCCTAATAAACAAAGGGTTAAAACAATACTCTAATCCACCTTAATAACAGAACAAAAAATATAAGCCATAAATTAACAACTAATATCCACCTTAACTAGGAAAAATACCTAAAAATATTATCATATAATCAAGAACAAGTATACCTCCTATCACTATGATTATTTAACTGTTTTTGGCAAGTCTAGTCAATGAAATGGGATGTTAAACAGAAATAAGAGGAAAAAAAAGATCAAGTAATCACTGTTTCCAGGAAAGTTATGACCTTGAAAATTCAAGAGATATTATAAGAAAGTATTAAAATTTTTAGGAAAGTTGAATAGATAATAAATATTATAAAGAAGAAAATGGTTTCTATAGAACAATTAAAAATGGAATATAAGCTTGTAGGGATAATAATAACACATCATGCCTATACTTAAATATAATAAAGAATTTGGGGAATTATATGAATAGAAAGACACAATTTATCCTTGACATATTACATAAATAAAAATATGCAATAGTTTTACATGTGAAAACTGAATATTTCAAAGACATTGACACTACTTTATAGGTTTAATAAAACTTCAATGAAATATTTTATATTCAATGCAGTAAATTAATGTAGAAGAATGAGTAGGTGAGAGAACCAAATTATATTTGAAAAATTAAAAATAAGGGAAGATTTGAGTTAATACATGTGCAAGTAAAAAATAAGGAAAAATTTCAGTTAACATATGTGTAAGCTTACTTTGAGCCTCTAATAGAAATACTATGGAACTGATGAAAGAAAAGAAAAAACTGGTAGTCCAAAAATAAAATAGATCCTAATGTTGATAAAAATTAGTAAGCAATAAAGATGGCACCAAATTCTATGAGAAAATAATACTGGGATGATGGATTAAGTATCAAAACCAAAATTAAGTACAATGCCTATACTTTAGTCTGAAATAAATTCTGGTAGGAATAGAGTTAAAAATATAAAATGAAATCATGATGATACAAGAAAAATGGTATTTATCAGACTTCAAGCTGTTATAAAAAAGGTAATAGCAAAGGCCATGGTCATAAAGCAAAACATAAAACAAAATTAACCAGTCAAATATTTAAAATGTTGTCACATCAACAATAGCAAAAACAAATTAATGGCATATGAAAACTGAAATATATTTGCAACACATTTCACAAAATTAGTGACTTAACATTTTAAAACATATTACAAACCATCAAGACAACATCAGTAAAGGACATGAGCCAACAATTTATTTAAAAAAGAAAACAATGGCAAATAAGCATGTAAAGATATTTCAACTCTATATGACTAAAATCAATACTAATTAAAACAAAATAAACTACATTACTTTACCTGACAATTGGAAATAAATATAAAATGATACTATTCAAAGCAGGTAAAATGTAGTTTTAAAAAAGTATTCTCACATATAATTTAAATTGAATTAACAAAAGAACTCTGAGATGTTTATATCCTCTAACCCAGAAATCAAACTTTTAAAAATATATGCTGAAAACATAATCCAAGGTGCAGATGAAAATGTATATATAAGAATGGTCCTCAGAGCAATAAGAACAATGTTGAAAAATTACCTAAATATTTTGGTACAATATTATGCAGCCATTAAAAATGAGTATTTTTTACTCTGAAAACTAATATAATTAATGCTAAATAAAAATAATATGAACTATAGGACCCAAATTTGTATTTGAAAATATACATACATATATAAAAACATACATACCCTTAAAATGTACATGAAATTGGAGGTAGAGCAATACCTTAGAATTGTTCATCCTTGATTTAAAATTTATACATGATATTTTTACGCTTCTATAATATACTCAATGAATATACTTTACTTTTTATCTGAAAAAAAATAAGATTTTGAACCTAAAAGGAATTTATTTATATGTGCTCAGAATCCACTCATGGGTAAGAAAATCAAACATCAATAAAAATCACTTTTTCTACATATGTGGAATTACTATGTTCATTCATCTGTGAATTCCATAATTTTGTATATAAAGAGCATCTATTAAGATGTTTAAGTCTCCTACTTTTAATTTCTAAAGCATATAATACTTTTCCCAAATTAAGAACCAAAGAAAATAGCCCTGACTGGTGTGGCTCAGGGGATTGAGCACAAGCCTGTGAACCAAAGGGTCAACAGTTTGATTCCCAGACAGGGCACATGCCTAGGTTGTGGGCCTGGTTCCCAGCTGAGAGCAGATGTGAAACAACCACACATTGATGTTTCTCTCCCACTCATCCTTCCTCCCTTCCCTTCTCTCTCTCTCTCTAAATAAATAAATGAAAAAACAAAGAAAATAAAGTCACTCTTAAGTACCATATTTAATCACAATATTCTTCCAGTGCTCTGATGGCCATTCTTCTACCACTTCCAGATAAACTTTACCTATTTTGTTAATACTTGTTTAAAAACCATGTTCAGTAATATTCAGTCTGAGAATGTTTATTTGGCCCATTTAGCCAACACTAAAGAAGTCACCTTCAATCAATTGTGACCAGGTGCACAATGAATAGTGCATTTGAATTTCATATTTCTTTTGTCTGAAACACCAACCATACTGAGTATTGACAGTAACAATGGAGACAACTTGATTTTTTTTATCAGTGTTTAAAAAATAGCTTCCAAAGTCAAGACATTCAATAACCTTCTAAGTAAGTGGCTCCATATTGTCTGAAGGCATACCCCCTCCAAAAGTCTGCACTCACCATCTGCTACTCAACCGCAGAATAATGCGCTCAAGTCTGGTGTTGCTTGGCATGTGCAAAGGTAGTCAATGTCCAACTCCACTCAGACATGTGCACGGTAACAGGAACCTATGACACAGTCTTCAACATCAGTGTAGCACTTTTAAGCCCCACTGCACATCAATCATGTATGTATGACAGTCAAGCTGATAGACAAAATCTAAGCCAACCCTAAACACCTACTGTGCATGGATCTCTCCAGTTTGCCTGCAGCTCACCTACTATTCGGATGATAGCTTTGGCCTAGTCTTCCATGCCAAAATATGTCCATGGAGTCACTCTGGCAAGAAGAAGGGTCTATATCAATGTCAACAAACAAGTTTCTTGCTGCCGACCCTACCATCTGTCCTCCTGCTTCCTACCTACCTTAGTTTATGTGGACCTTGATGAATGGGATTCTAACAATCCAAGATTCTAGTGTAGCCAGCCTTTGCAGATGGGGTCAACATGACTGCCCTCTAGCCAAACACCTAATGTAATGTAGCTGAAGAGAGTGCCTTTTTGCAAATTTGATATCAAGAAGGTGAAATTCCGACCAGTTTTTGAATTTTAAACTTGTGAAAAAAATGATGTGTTCAGTGCTTAAGATGAAGATGATTTCCTTTAAATTCTTTGAAAATGTTAAAAATACTATAGAAAGGATAAATTGCATTTCAATACTATGAAGGAATAAATAAAAATAATGTATTTATGAAGTTGGTTTGAGAGGAAGATTTGAAAAATCTCAGAAATACGCAGAAATAAGACTTCATAGTGCAATATTTATTTAGAAGTAGGACAATTTTACTCTGCATTAGGTGTGCCAATATTAAAAAAATAATGCACATGCTTCATGAAGAATAGTTCTCTGGCCAATACTCCAGAAGTTGTATAGCACTTAAACAGACTCCACAGTGGAAGATAGAACTAGATAAAATTTTATATATAAGTAAGTCTTGGAGAAATCAATTTTTATCCTTAAAAAAGACTAGATAAAATACAATAAATCAATATTGCCTTAAAAGTAGTAGTAAAATTATTTTTGTGAACACATTGACAAACTTTTAAATTAGGTCATTAAAAATACATTTTAGACTGAGCCTAATAGCATATAGAATAAACGAAATTTTAGGAAATACCACTGGTTTCAACCCAAACCCATTTACTATGTGATATAATGATATGACTTTATTATTTTTTTTCAAGGAATGCTGAATATATTTCTAGAATGGTCTCTAGATTCACTAAAACCAAAACAAATTCAAAATATAGCATCATCTGAAACTCTAGGCAATTTAAATAAGTAATAATTATGAGGAAAATATTTACCACACAAATGAGATAATGAATATGAAAATATACACCATAAAGCACCATACTCAAAATTACTCACAGCATCTATCACAGTTCTTTGTATATAATACTTACAAAATGTTTGTAAAATTGATTAGAATTTAATTGAAAAGAGATGTATAATGAGATTGCTATAAGCAGAATTCAGATCTTTTCAAGATAATGAGGAAAAGCTCAATAAATTCATATTACTAGGTATATCAGTTGTCTTTGATGTTATGAAGCAAGATGAGATCCTATTGTATCTAAAGAGAATTTTTGTAAGCTTCTTGTTGGAAAAAATTATTGTGGAATAAAAAACATGTT
Organism: Noctilio leporinus; assembly: GCA_004026585.1. NCBI lineage: Eukaryota > Metazoa > Chordata > Mammalia > Chiroptera > Noctilionidae > Noctilio > Noctilio leporinus. Next base: position 537,357 of record PVIW01000261.1, read on the forward strand.
TATTTTGATTATTTTTCATTTCTAAGTACCTCCAAATTTTCTACCATTCTTTAGTCAAGTAAGATAATGTTATAGAAATCCTAAATAAAACCTGAACTTACAACGTCCATGCCTAATCATCTGGATAATCTCTTTGAGTTTTCCTAAAATATGCTCCCATCCCATTTTCTATGGGGATTCTCCCACTGATTAACACAGAGAATAAGAATTTGGCCTGTGCTCTATAGACACCATTGAAATGTGGCCACCTGAGGCATGTAGGGAGGGCATCCAGCTGGCACACCACATGTTGCCCTGGAGTGGTGTGCAACGAGAGGGATATTTTGGCTAAATACCTGGACAATCCTTACAAAGGCCCTGATTATGAAAAGGACTTCAGTATCATCATTGTCTCTTGACTCTAATACAAGCCAGGGAAACTTCTATTTCTAAGTTTACTTATTTTAGAAAAAAAAAAACACACTTGAAAAATCAGAGAAAGTTTGGTCATTAATACTAGAATTTGAGCAATACTTATATTACTGAGACAATTTTTTTTGAGAAACCCAGACCTTTTAACATTGATGCTGAGGCATATTACACAACTGACCATAAACTAAAACATAATAAACTATAAAATAAAGGATGCAAAAATACAGAATAAAAATTTATGTAGTGCAGTTGTTGATATTATGAAAATCAAGTAAGCTCACATAATACTCATGTAAAGAAGTATCTTTATTTTTCTTTTATTCTATGCAACTTATGAGAAGGAAGAGCCATGCATTTGAACTGTAATGCCAATAAAACAATTTTGTCAATTTTGAATCTATGTTTTTCAAAACACCATACGTGATTAGAACACATAATGCACTAGTAGTTTTGCCAATTTTTTGTTTTAAAACCAAAGCTGTTTTTGTATTACATAAGCACAAAATCCAGGATTTCAAAACCACCAAATATATTTAGGGTGAATTTTTAAGTAAGCCCACTTGATTCTTTGTGAGATCCACTTTGAATGCCAGGAATATTTTTGTAAAATTCCACTGGGGTAAATAGGGTAGCTAGGAAACACTCCTCATAATGAGAAAGAAGCATAATCATTATTTTCAAGTTTTGTATAGAGTTTTCATTTTCCTACTGAATGGTTCTGGCGATATTTACAATACAATATGAGTATAAATCTTAAGAAATTTACAATGTCACCAAATGCTGAGAAATAATTACAGCTGGGATTTGCATTTGTGTTTGTGTGTTATTTTGCCTATAGATTCCAAAAACCAATGACAAGAAACTCTGATGCAAAACACATACTGGAATAAAAAGACAGATTTTATCTATCAGTATAACCAGTTGATAGTATTTCTAAGACAGAGTTTGACAGTAAGTGGAACAAACAAACAATTATTTAAATATGCCACTTCCGCCACTAGAGCTGTCATTCAAGAGGCTTTTTTGTATCATAATTCAATGTCACACATACATGAATACTTACTTTTCAATAAATTTTGGCAATGAGTTGTTTACACAAAAGAAACCAACACCTATAGGGAAACTTTTAATTTGTCATCATTTGTTTGAAATTATTTAGAATATGATAACTATGGCTTAAGTTAAAAGTATTTTTTTCCTGAAAACCCAAGAAAATCTTGATGATCACAATGTTTTTAAAACTATGAGTTCTTATTTATGTCAGAGAAAACAGAAGCTCAGAGAAAGAGAGAGAGAGAGAGAGAGAGAGAGAGAGAGAGAGAGAGAATTGGCAACGATCATATATTCAGAGCAGTTACTTGGAATCCTCATAAAAACATAAAATTAGCATTTTCCATTTTCCCACTAACTTGTCATCTTACTTAATTCAAAATATTGTGCAGATAAGTTTAATTGCTGACTTAAGTAACTGAAATTTTTATTAATTTCTTTTTTTAAAACTTTTGACCAATAACATTTGGCTTACATCTTGCCTTTTCTTCAGGAATTTAGGGACTTCACAATCTTAATACCTTGATGGCTATTTCAGTCCTAAGAGGCTAGAAATCACCGAGATTGATGTTGGCCTCTCTTCCATCCTTGTTGATAGTAATCATGAATGCCAAAAGCCAGTGCTGCTGGTTGTCGATCATTATACCTAAATATTGATTATTATAAAAGTTGTTTGTTGAGGCTTTCTTCATTTTAGAATTACCAATGGGAAGTCACTTCTCTTTGATATAAACTGCATGCAATAAAGAAGGAGGCAGTCCTACACAATAAATACATCGGAAATGGTTTTCCACCTCTGCATGCTGCAGAAAATCCCACTGAGTTAAGTAGGGTTCTAGCAAGGCCACTTAAACACATTAGCCTATTATGCTCCACATTTCTTTATTGTTCTCAAAAAGCTAATGAAATGTTCCAGTGTAATGTTTATGGTAGAGCTACTTTTAAAGGCATTTTACAAGCAATGTTTCTCTCATAACTCCAGAAGGGGGTTCCACTTCCTAGAAGTATTTAGTAGACCATGCAGAGATTTGCAGTCTTATTACTCAGGCTGTTCAATCGCATTAACTGGAGAAGACAATCCTTACAGGAAATCATTCAAGATTTTCAGTGTGAGCTTTAACATAATTGTAAAGTGAAAAGAATTACAAAACTACCAGGCATACATGGCATTCTGTACCACTGAATAAACAGGTTTAAAGTACTGTGCATTGTCTATTCATAGAGATCATTGTTTTATATTACCAATGTATTGGTTCAGAGCATCAATGTAAAATTAAACAATCATCTGTTTCTCCAGATTGCCATTTAAAAAAATAAGGAAACATAATATTCTATCACAGAAACTGTATGTAGAATGAAACCCAACCTGTTATCTTCCCTGTTGGGATATCCATTTCTTTATTTATAAGATAAAGGAATAAGGCTTTCTGATATTTATGATCACACCTAATATATTCTGAGTTTATGATTCTAAATACCAACATGGTATGCTGATGAACAACCAAGTAAGCAAAGAACAATGAATAAAATTTAATTAAGTTACTAAGGTTCCAGCAAAATTAAAGTTACATAATTGTGCATCCAGTTGCCATATACAACCACCTCATCTACTAAACATCACCAATAATATGAATGAAAGGTTAAATACTAAGGTCATATGTAATAATATTAAGCTTAAAGCTAAGACTAAGAATACAATAATAAATTGAGAAATGAATTATAAAATTTTATTCAACTAATATGTAATAAGCCTTTAGGAATGGCAATTTCATATATAATCATTTTGTATTAAAAACAATAACTTGGAGAGACCTTGGGGATATTTTTGTTTTTGTTTTTATTTTTTAAGAAATCAGACTATAACCCTAAAAAAGTATTTACACAGTTCATAGCTTTGACCTTTACTGGATAATTTTGAATATTGCATTCCTTTTTGAAATCAGACATTAACCTTCAGTACAGATACTGCACTTAATTAATGCCAACTATGTTTCACATGTTTTATCTGCATTCACCCACGTAATCCTTCCATCAACACTAGGAGCTAAGTGCTATTAGAACACAGAATCACAGGGGTGGTTATCAGCAATGTTAGAATAACAAACTGACTTATGGGTCCCCCTCTTTTTTTCAGTATGCAAAGTTAACACAGTGTGACACAGTGTTTCACGAATAAATATGACTCATATCAAATAATTATTTTCTGTATCCTTCCTAATGCAGTCACAAGAGTAATTTATTCTATGAATTACTCATATGAAATTAGAAATAGAAGAATGATGAAATTGAAAGGTACACACTTTTTTCTAACTATAAGTTTGAAGACATACCTATAAATTACTAGAGGCATAAAAACCAATAACCAATGAGAGTGAAACTACTTAAAAATTATATTGTAAGCTCTTTAATAAGTGCATTCTTGAAGCATAATAAACACTAGAATGGGCACAAGGGACTTATGTTATAATACTGAGGCTGCCATTATCCAATGGTATCATCTTGGCAAGTTTTTTTTCCCTGAAATACAGATATTTAGGTATCAAATGTTCCTTCCAATAACAGCATTCCATAACAAACTACCTACAAAGTCAAGTAATGATTTACTTTGCTTCATTTATTATGTAACAGTTACTAATCTAAATGAGTGCTATTATACTCATAGTTTTAACTGATTTACAGCAAAGATCAGGCCTGCTTTGTAATTATCTCTCTAACTGAAGCTCTGATATAATAAGGTGCTTTCTTAAACATTACAGGATATGCCATTTTCATTTCTGCTCAAGGTTTACGTGAAAATATACTCATATATTTGTAGCAATCAGATAATATAAAAGCTCTAAAGTGCATAAATACTAGGACTTAAACTTCTTGATCCCCTCCTATAACTTTTGACCTCTGCTTAAAATCTCAGCCTGCTACTACTGACCTCTAATATTGCTAAGGACTAAAAATTTCCTGAATATAGTGCCTGTGAGCCAAGAGTAAGATGTATGAAAAAAGTAGAGGGAGGGGCAAGAGTGTTATAATTCACTAACATATCTCTCATGCTTTCCACTAGTTCTTTAGTTATATTTCCAGGAACTATGTGAACACATTGCTACAGCAGAAGTCTTTGTGTGGCTGACTGGTAAAACAAAAGTAAAAACAAAAATTAATGGAAATAGTGGAATATCAGATAATAACATTTAGCCATTTCTACCAGTAGAAAAAAGAAACAAGAATACCAACTCCTTTGTGAACTGGAAATTGTCTTAAGATAAAGCCAGACATTAAAAACCCCTGCTTCTTTCTTGGGCAACCAAAGGTCACTTGAAAGAAAAAGTCAAGGTCAGGAGCAAGCCCCTTAAGTCTACTACAGAACTTTCACTAGAGGGTGCTCTTGGGCTTTTATGGGTTGTTGATTCCCCAATAAGAAAACCAAGCATTGCTTAAAAATATATATTCTGCTTTAGCATAAATTGGACTCCACCATGGAACCCACAGCCAGTACTTCAATATAGATATAAGAATAACTGAAGTAGACATAAAGTTGGTTCCTAGTTTGCTTTATTATTCCTTTGTTTCTACTCGTAGTACACTTGTAAGTTTCACAAATGTAAACCCTCAAGAGATCTCAGAGGTCTCCAAAAGTCTACACTCTAATTAGATAACTAGAGAAATTGCCAGACATATCAAAGTGAGATTAAATGGGTTCAGCTGATGAAGCTATTTTTGCAAATATACATATTTAATCTTATGATAAATAGGGTTATAATTTATATAACTACTTAAAATATTTTCATTATTCTGCTGGATCTGTACAGGTAATCTTACTGTCACACCAACTCAATCTCAAGCAATTATTATATATTTATTATTCATATTTTAATGACATCAAATGTTGATCACTGAATAAGTACTCAATAATTATTTCTGCATCCTTTATTGCATAGAGAAATTTCTGTAGCATGTTTCTGATAGGATGACATATAATTAAATCTTAATTTCTACTCCATATGTTAGAAATTTTTTCAATATAGTTTCACCTTTCTGGAAATTATATTAAATGACTTACTTTAGTTATTTCTGGTATTAGCTGTTTTCTGTATGCTTTCTGTTTTTTCTACATTCCTAGAAGAAAAATGGAACATGGAAATTGTTTTGTCATATGATTAACTATTTAATATTTATTTTTTATTTATTAGGAAAACTGAGGTTTTTTGTTTGCCTGCCTTTAAAAAGTTGGCAATGACATATAACCATACCTATCAATGTTCTTCTCAAGAATCAGAAGACTAAGAAATAAGAAAGATTCTTCTTCACCTTCAGAGTATGAAATCTTGTGAAGCACTGATGGCCACTGGCCATTATGCCTGTCATCATGGTGATCTTTAATAACATACACTTGCTATCTTCTTGACAGTGTTAGCATCTTTAGAATTGACAGAATAACTCTGAAAATAATTGTGGAGCACTAAGGCTTTGTCTGCATTTCCAATTTGGTTGAATATGAAGTTACATTATGTCTTAATTGAATTAAGTTTAACAGTTGTTCTTAAAAAATCAACTTGAAGCATCTGACAATAGGAAATTCAGAGCTGAAAAGTAGTACCCCTTTATAATGCATAATTTGTACAAAAATGTGTTTTAAATTATCACTTGATAACAGATAAGCCAGTGTCATTTATGAATTCCAGCTCCTTTCACATCCTGCATGGATTGCAAGAAGCACCAAAACTTGGGAAAATTTAGGCCTTGGCTGGTGGCACAGTGGATAAGGCACCAGCCTGTAAACCCAAAGGTTGCTGGTTTGATTTCCAGCCACAGCATGTAACCAGGTTGCAAGCCAGGTCTCCAGCCAGGTCTGTAGCTGGAGGCAAGTGAAAGGCAACCACACATTGATGTTTCTCTCCCTCTCTGCCTTTCTCCCTTCCCCTCTCTCTAAAAGTAATAAATAAAATATTTTAAAAATTGGGAAAATTCAAAGTGGATTCTAGTGCTTATAAAGTTGTCACCTGAGATCCTAAGGGACTGTTTCTTTGAGAAGCATCAGATAGTTTAAACATGCACATCTGATGCATGTTACTCTTTGATTCAACTTGCAGAGGACAGTCACCAGCATATATTCAAACCACATTTCATCCAAATTGGTTATAAATAAGTTTAAAGAACTCTATACAGAATTGGCAAAATTCCCATGGATACTGTGAAAATAAAGGGAATCAATGAAAAGATATAATTATTTTAGCCTTAGGTGTAATTAATTTATGAGTGAGGTAATTTTCTTTCAAATACACTTAAATTTCTCTAAACACAGGTCAATATTTATTGGCTGATGGGAAAAAAAGCCTATTTGGTTTGAGTTTGCTCATGCTCATATTCATTTCTATATCATGGTAAAATAAAATGTCTTATAAATCTTCACATCTGCAAAAGAGAGCTCAAACTAAGGCACAGTGACAAGTATTGTTAATTGGGAATAAGAAAACCTCTTAATTATTTATAAATACCCTTTTTAAAAAAATCTCCTATTCTATTATTTCTATTGGAAAGAAAGAAACAAAATAGTTTCATCTCATTTTATAAATCAGCTGAACTAAAAATATTTAGCTACAGTTACATAAAAGATCTAAGTCTAACCTAAGAATTTTATAATTAGGACATACACACACACATACACACATACACAGTGACATCCTCTCTCATGCCACGATGACAAGAAGGAAGTACATGGCAGGTCTTATTTAGAGTTACTAACTCAGCGTTCTTTATATTGAACAACTTTCCAATGCTATTTGGTTTTTCCTGAAGGATCTAAGTATCATGCCATAGTTTCATGTTGATTTCCATTGAAATCTCAGAGAGATAGAAAGAGATATAAGGAAAATTACCCTTAAGTATCCAACTCTTTAACTCAGGCAACATTCCTATATTCAATGGTCTAATAATGGTCAACTGACCTATATGAGCTGACATGCTCATAAAAATGATGCACCACAAATCAAAGTTAATGTTCATACTGACCACAGATCCCTGGTATGTTTCAGCAGTTGCTCATCCTATCCATCCTGAATCCATGAAGCATTCTGTATTTCCCTGAAAGATGGTCCAGCAGGAAAATGCTGTCTTCCTTGTGGGAATAACAGTGGAGGTGTACTCTTTGCTTTAAGAAGACTCAATAAGCCAAATTTCTGAATTTACCAAATAGATAATTTAGGGAGTAGGTTATTCCCATTATAAAAAGATTCACCACAGGATGCTTTTAAATTATAAGCTGCCCTGGAACATTTTAAATAAGTTGATTTACAAAGCTTCCTTTGTAAGCATGTTTCACAATCCAGAGTCCATGGTCCCTCATCCAAAGGCAACAAAAGATTGGTAAGCATAAAGTCCTGCCACTTATTACCTTCTAAGACTAGCTACCTTTTCCATAGGAATGAGTAATTAGCATTGTAATTCATTTTTTAAAAATTAATTTCTAAGCACACACTTTGTGCCTGGCACAGTGCTAAGTATTTTGCATAATGATTTTATTTCTCCTTATCACAACTATAGGAAATTAATACAATTATTCCAATTATTGATGGAGAAAATTCCAATTATAGATGGAGAAACTGGGACTCAGAGAAGTTAAGAGTTAAGTAACTAGACTAAGTTGATGCAGCTAATAAATGATGGTGCCAGAATTCAAAGGCAGATCTGTCTAGAGCTGATACCCTTACATGTCTTACAATATTGTGTTAGGTGAAATTTAATGTCTCCTCTTACCTCTCACCCAACTAAGCATAGTTGTACTCAAGTGCAGAAATCATGTCTACAGCAACAGGAACCAGCCATGCAACCTAGAAGCAGAGAGAAAGGGAACTCACTAACAAAGTTGCCTATTCTGATTACTGAACCACAATATTAAGCCAAAGTCCATCCTCCTATAATTTCCACTCATTGCTCCTAGCTTTGCTCTATAGTCATTGAAAAGCAATTACGACCCAGTTTCCCCATAGCTATATGTCTCTCACGGTTTCTTCTTTCTAGGTAATATATTCCAGTTCACCCAACTTTTATTTTATATAATGGGTATGTGTCCTATTAACATGTATTTTGTTCTTTCTTGAAATTAGTTATTATGAACCACTGAGAACTTAATCATGGCCATTTTAAGCAGGTAAGCATTTAAAAATGCTTGAGAGGTTACATGGTAAAGTGGTTAAACTCTGGAACCCTGGCAACCTACATTTAAAGTCAAGCTTTACTACTTAGTGGATCTGTTTCCTTGGTGGATATACTTAATCTCCTGTGCTTCAATTATGAAATAAAAATTGCAACAGTACCTACTTTCTAGGGCTTTTAACAAGATTTAAAAGAGAGACTGCCTAAAACAATTAGTGTCATGCATAGCAGGTTTTCAGTACTACGAATGTTTGCCTTTATTATTGATGATGTAGGAGAAAACAAATACTTAACTGCCAAGAAAAACAATGATGACCTATATCATTCTATGAGATTGACTTTATTGTCCAGATATAAAGAAGTCAAGCTCTACTAGAAAAAGCACTCAACTGGAGACCAGAGAGACCTGCTTCTTAGGGTGTATCTTCTCAGCGATCTTACTCATCTGTTACATTAAGGAACAGAATTATACTTCTACCTCTAAAACTATATGATTTAATTCTAGTGTTCTAGGATTCTATTCTCACAGTCCCTGCTTAAATTTCATTATTAATTGTGCTTGAGGATTACCATTAAACTACTTTTTATCCAAACATTTAATCTGTTGAGATTTCAAGCAGCTACACTGCTTTATTTTCATGAAAGACAATAAACCTCTTAGAGTCTATAGATGAGTCTTCAGGAAAATAGACCAAGTTACAACAATGTATAAGAGAATTTATTGTTACTTGGGAGGTGATAACCCAAAGTCCTGTTTTGGGAAGTTAACAGAATCCTGCCCTCCTCTGCCCCATGTGGCCCAGTCCGTTCTCAGTCATTTCATTTAACCTCAGAGCAGCCCTTCATATAAACGCAAATTCCAGGTTTGGATGAAATGCTGGGTCAACACAACAATCACTAAGTGCCCCCCCCCCCCAAGCATATCCAGATTAAACGACTTCTTTCCTACCAAAGATCACCTCATTCTGTGACTATATATACATACATATACATGTATACATACATACATACATACATATATAATGTTCATCAAATTTTATTATGGCTGAATGTGTCAGTGTTACTCATGTGTTGTATTGTTCATTTCTACATTTAATAAAGGCATGGGGACTGAGTCAATGTCAAAGCAATTGTCTTCAAAGAGTGTGACAATCTATTCTAAAAAAGTAAATTCCACAAAAGGCAAAGGAACAATCACCCCAAATTCACTAATGACAAAATCTTTGACATTTTATAACTAAGCATAATAATGTTTTCTATAAATAAAGATTGTATCATTCTATTCCTAAAAACTATAAAATATTTTCTATTTCTAAAATTATAAAATTCTCTATGTTCCAAGTTAACATCTAAGTTTAATTACGTGTTCTTAATTATATGGACAGCTATGTTTCAAATCTTAGATACTAAATTTGTGCATTGAATAAATCTTCCTCCATCAGTTAGATGTGAACATTCCCATTTCTACATAAAAACAGGTGAATATTTTAGGTCAGTGTTCTGTTTTTGCATTGTGAAGATGCTGGATGCTGACCTAAAGATCTGAGTAAAAAGTATGAGCTTTTTGTTATAAAAGTAGAAATCTTAGGAAAATCAAAAATGTGAAATTAGAAATTTTGGAATTTCTGGTTTCATTTCTTTCCATACATAAGAAAATAGCCCGGCCCATATATTGATTTATTGAAAAATGATTTCATTATTACTCAGATTGTCTCATACTAACATTGCTATACCAGCTTTGTTTTAGTTAATATTTGCATGATATCGCTAGTTGTGTTACAGTAAAATGCTCAGCAGAAAACAGTTTTACATATATTACATTACATATGCACAAGCTGTCCCTAAATATGAACACTGTTGCCTTTGCGAAACAAGTTATATAATATTCATTAAAAAAATTAAATCAACATTTTTATAGCACTTTAAGCTTCCCAAGAACTTTGTTATTTCACTGAATGGTAAAAGAATTTTATAGGTATACTATTAATACCATTTTACAAATAAAAAATAATAAGACACAGGAAGGTTAAAATGAGTTGCATAAGGTCAATGGCTTGCAAATGGAATTAAGCAGGATTTTGAACTCAGATCTTCTATGTTAGAATCTCAGTGGTCCTTCTACTATTCTCAAAACAACCTTGCTAATGTACATATTAGGTTGCACTGACATACTAAGGATAAAGGAAATCCATCATCTTTGTACTCTGTGTATGCTATTGCCTCTCAAAAACACAAAACTAAAATCACCATCCCATCAGAGTTTCCCAACACTAATTGAACATTTAAAATCTTAGCTATATTCTAAACTATTTTAGATTTTCAAAAGTTAAATGACAGTGCTTCATTTGTATTCCTCTAAATTTATTAATCCTTTGAAATTTAAAATAAATTTCTTAACTCCTTACTTAAAACCACCGAAGAAGAAAACTTCTTCCCAGAGACAAGCCCTTCCCAAGGTGCCTGTGACCATGGGCATACAAATCTGTCCCATTTCACTATACACAAGAAGACTGGAATTCAGCTGTTATTAAAAATATAGTAATAAACTTCTGCTGGTGAGTCAGTCTCTCAGCTTCAGATTTATAGTCTCACCATCAGCAAGAGTTTTTAAATGAAAATTTTAAAGATTTTATTATTTATTTTCAGAGAGAAGAGCAAAGAGGGAAGAAGAAAGGGGGAGAAGCATCAAGGTATAGTTGTTTTTCACCTGCCTCCAGCTAAGGACCTGGCTGGAGACCTGGCTTGCCCTGGCTGGGGAATTGAACCAGCGACCTTTGGGTTTGCAGGCCTGCTGCCAATCCACTGAGCAACACCAGCCAGGGAAATTAAACATTTTTAAAGTAAAAATTCAGTAAGCTACATTTATATTACCAACATAATGTATTTTCATGGCTTTGATGCTAAAATATCTGGTTGAGACTTTGCTCCCTTCTACCTTCTCTCCATCACTTAGTTCCCTCACTCCAACCCCTGCACTTCTCCACACTTATTTTCTCTCTAAGTCTTTTAGGAAGAGGACTCTGCCTAACGCTAGGACATTCATGCTTCTGAGATTAAACCCAGACCTGCCCAGGACATGGGTCCCGTTCTTTGCCTGAAATCAGCATCTGATTGAATCAGATATGGAGTTGTTATTGAATTGAACAGTAAGCCTGGATTTTTACTATTAGCATAAAAATGTATAATATTTGTATATAAATGTCCTTGTAATAAATTCTTCCACCCCACCCCCCAAACAGTCTTATTATATTTTCACTTTATTTTATCATTCCACTCTTAAAGCCACTGTGAAAGGAACATTGTTGTGGTCATGCCAAAATATTTTTTTCATTTCCAGTTAAGGTCTAGCTTGGACAAAGCTAAGCAATAATTTCTAGTTTGTACTTACAGATGTTCGTTACCATTTACCTATAGATATCATTTGGACTAATGGGGGATGTATGTTGCTGGAATGACACCTAAAGTGTACCACCACTTCATTGGCATTACGCTGTAGGTGTCAGGAGGGTTTTTGTAAAGCTAATTTTCTCCCAATATTGTTTTATTCCCACAGGGAGTGAGCATGATAGAAATGTTCTTTTTCCTCAAAAATAAGCTTATAACATTGACCAGAGCATTTAAATGTATCTTTACGATTCTTAACTTGATCTCCCAAGAACAGCTTTTATAGATTTAGATATTTTTTTGTCATAAAGTATTCTATTTATTTCTCAGCAGCTGGTGTCAAAAAAGTTGTTGTTGTTTTTAAAATATTCCTTTTAAATAAATAAAATCTGTTTTCATATTGTGTAAAATTAGTTTTGCCTGCTGTGAGTTGGTGGCATTATGAAGTGATCATTTCTTCCCATGAATTATTTAGAGTGAGGATATCAAAATCTGACGGAACAATACAATGTACTATATAATACAATTTAATTTTATAATATACCATCTCACAAGTATCTCCCAATGCACAGCAGTTAGAATACATTGGCTCAGAATTAGCCGATCAAGTCTATGCCCCTTGGTTTCATATTTTAGTGCCTAAGAGTCAGTTCTAAATTTTTCAGTGGGCTAGAAAATCACTCCCTATTTGGCAGCACACTGATATCTAAAGATATTTTTGCTAAGTACTCATGCAGGGCACTGCTGTTCAACTAGGCTAGAGGATATTGGCCTTTTTTCTTTTATTCTTTAAGACTTAGATTTTGAGAGTTGTTCACCCTCCTATTAGAAAACATTGGTGGCATTATTAGCATTTTCTATGTAATTTTCTGATCACTTCGTCTTATGGGATAAATGCATCTATGTAATCATAATTATTCTCACAACTTATTCTCACTACTTATTGCAGAAGAAGGAAAACAATGATCCACCCAAATGACCCACTGCACTCACAGGACCTAAGGCAATGCTGCTACAAACTTTAAAGGTGAGTGGGGTGCCATGAATGAATTACTCATGAATACAGAAAGGCATGATTAGAAGCTATAACAAAGTGTGAATCAAGGATAGAGTAAAGGTTATTTTGTATTTGATATTCAAGTTATAATAAATTTTAACAAAATACTACACTGATTTTTTTCTCTCAGTGGGTTTTGCAGCACTCAACAAGAGAAATGTCTGATTAATCACTACATTGAAAAGATGGAGTCAATGTTTCTATTTAAGCATTAAATGTCCGCTGATAAAATTTCACCATAAAAGTTTTTTAAAAAATAAAATTTGCAGCCCTGGCTGGTGTGGCCCAATGGATTGAGTGCCAGTCTGTGAACCCAAGGGTGGCCAGTTTGATTCCCAGTCAGGGCACATGCCTGGGTTGCAGGCAGGTCTTCAGCCAGGTCCCCACCTGGAGGCACATGAAAAGCAACCACACATTGATGTTTCTCTCCTTTTCTTCCTCCCTCCCATCCCCTCTCTCTCAAAATAATTAATAAAATCTTAAAAATTAATAAATAAAATTCACAAGAAAACAAGATATATGGGATGTTAGATGTGGTTTTTCTGAAGAAAGAAACTGGCTCAAAGCACATAACCAAGGTTAATGGGTTCTCTTGGTATTTCTACATTCTACAGATTAACATAATACATCCAAAACAGAACTCCTGATTCCACAGCACCAATGTTACCACCTCCACCCTCTGTCAAACTGCACTTCTCTTCTCTCAGTAGAAGGTTCCATCATCAACCCAGTTGATCAGGCCAAACATTAGGAGCCTCTGCTTCCTTTTGACTCCCCCAATACATCTAATCCACCAACAATCTCCATTAACTCAACCCCAAAAGTACATTCCAAACTGAGCCCAACCAATCTTACCATTTCTGCTATTACCAACCTAAATCACAATGATCTCTTATCTGGTCTCCTAATTGACTTCCCTGCTTCCATTCTTGCCATTTACAATCCAATCTCTAAACGGAAGCCAGAGGGTCCTGACATGCAAGTTAAGATCGTATCATTTTCTTATTTAACATCCACAATGTACGTATGTTGCAGTAAGAATGATATGCAAAATCAAAGCCATGACCAAAAAGTCCCTCCATTATCTGTCCTTGCCTTCCTCTCTCTTACTGATCTCAGCTCCTACTATTCTTCCCTTGTTCACTGAGCTTCTGCCTCAGTGGCATATTACATCCCTCAAACAAACCAAGTCTATTCCTACTATGCCTCATCTGGCTCTCTCCTTTGCTTGCACTGTACTTCTATTACATCTTCACAAGACTGGCTCCTTCTCATTACTCGCAGCTACCTTCACAAACATTTGAGACTGGCCCCAGGAAGAAAAAACCAGGTGTCTTTCAAATCATTTACTGAAGTCCCCATTTAAAACCAAATAGGCAGGATGGGTCATAGTTTTAGTAAAGCCACTCCAAAAACAAGCGCAGCATCCCTAGACAGACACTATCATTCTTGTCCTATTAGTGATAAAGGGACATTCACTGTCCTATTGCTGGTCCTGAGGGAGAATCAGCATTAACTAACCATTGCACCTTGACCTACTAAGTATGTCAACGATACATTTAATGCTCTGAGAGCAAAACAGTTCCTATACTATCCAGTATAATAGGTTGAATGGTGGCCCCCTGAAAGACATGCCCACATCTGAATCCCCAGAACCTATAAATATGACCTTATTTGGAAAAAGGGGTTTTGTAGATTTAACTACCCATACTAATATCCCAGAAAAAGTAGTAGTTTTGCAGAGAGGTAATGAAATAAGAGTAGTAGAAAGCACACTTATGCAAGACAGATTCAGATTTAAACCTGGGCTTTCTTTATACAAATTGTGTGATATCAAAAATCAAGCTACTTTATATCTGATTTCCAGGTCCCTCATTAGTAAAATGATGGTAAGTGAAATACCCCATACACTCTAAGCATTCTAAAAGCAGAATATTATTTTGTTCAATATTTAATACTCAACCTATTAATAAATTCCAAAGTATACTACATGTTATGAAGGTTAAAAATTGTTGTTTTCCTTGAGAATCAACATTTTAGCAAGGTATTTATTAGAGCATAAGGGATTGATTAATGTGGGAACTCATTTCACAAACTTTTGTTAAGTCAAACTTTTATTTCAAACTATTCATGCCATTTTAAGTAAACTCCTTATCAGTGGCACTATAGTCAGACCAGGTTCCTTGACTGTCTCATTTTTTAACACTCTCCCTAATTGCTTATTGACAAATGATGGAAAAGCCATGTCAGAGTACTACTAACACATATTTGCATCTTGCTTGAGCTTAGAACAGCTAGATAGAGAGGCAAAGACAGTAATAACAAAATTTACCTAAGTGTTAGACTAAGAAAATTGACAACAGCACAATAATCTGTAGAACAAAGTTGTGAAATTCATACCAAACAAGGATACTTTTGATTATTCCTGATACTAAGGCAGAAAAATAAATAAATAAAAGAAGCTTTAACAATAATTATCCTAAAAGAAAAAATTTGGGAATCATGCATTTCAGCAATTTCACATTCTGGAATAATACTTTAATACCAGAAAATTAAAACTGTAGTGGCAATTATTCAAAATACACGTAACAAATGGGAAATAAATGTTCAAGAATTACTATTTTTCACTTTTCTGAAGAATGGGCAAATATTACAAAAATGTTAAAGTAAAAATGTAATATATTAGCTATAATGTTATTTGTTGTTAAAATGTATGCATTCATTTACTCAACAAATATTTATTAAATGCTTACTCAACACTAAACACTGTGTTAAGCACTAGAAATACAGCTTGAATGAGATCTACTATTCCCTATCTTACAGGAGATTTAGGCAAAACAATCAATAAAAACAAGCCATACTTTTTCAGTGTACAACGTAAGGCAATTCTAATCAGTCAGGTAATTAGAAAAGACTTCCAGAATAAATGAGTTGTAAGGTGAGACTTGATACATTATTTTATTGTATATAAGCAGAAGGGGGAAGATGGGAGAATTAGAGAGGTATTTGAAACAATGCCAGGGGAAAAGTGATAGAGTTAGGCTAGAAAACAGAGGCCAGGTTGTAAGATTATTGTTAAGGAGATCAGATGAATGTAGCAATAATTAGGTAAGATAAGATGATAATTTAGATTAAAGAGGTTTTGGTATGGAGAGGAGTGAACGATTTAAACATACTTTGGAGGAAAATCAAAAGAACTAAGAGACTAAATAAATGTGAATAAGGAATATAAATAAGATAAAAATAATGTCATAATTCTAATATAGACAATTATATGGCAACATGAGAGGTTAGAGCATGTTTTGGAGGGAAGGTTATGAGTTTAGGACATACTGAGTTTGGGGCATCTTTGACTCAATCAAGAAAACAGGTCTAGAAGGCAAGTCTGAGTTGAGAAAAATAATGTGGTGATTATCAATATGAAGGAGCTAGTCAAAATACAGAAGTAAATGAGATTGACCAGGAAGACTGTCCAAAGTGAGGAGAGAGTCAAGAGAGAGTCCAGAGAACACCAACTTTTAATTCTGTAAAGGTTAAGTAGGACTGCCTTTATGGGACATTTAAACCTCCCTTTATAACAAACTTACATTTTTTAAATTTCTCTCTCTCTCCTTATTTCTAATCCTCACCCAAGGCTATGTTTACTGATTTTTGACAGAGAGGAAGAGGTGGAGAGATAGAGAAAGAGAGAAAGAGAGAGAGAGAATATCCATGTGAAAGAGAAACATCAATCGTTTGCCTCCTATACCTGTCCTGACTGGGGATTGAACCCTCAACCTTTTGGTATATAGGATGATGCTCCAATCAACTGAACTACCTGATCAGGACACAAACCCTTATATTTCCAACACAATTCAACACTTACTCCTAACACCCATTATGTCTTTGGCTCTCAAACAGGATCATGGAATAAGCAGTGTGAGCAGTGCAACTCTACAAATCAGACTGTAAGTTCCAAATGGTTAGGCCTGAGGCCACTGCCCATCAATGCTAAGACTAGAACTTGGGCCTTTTTATGTCCAGTTTAGTTTCTTTCTATACACTTACTCTCATGCATCAGCTGTTTAGGGCTTCTTCCTTAGTGTTAGCCTGGGCAATAGCCTAGCTGTCATCTGTTAAGGTATTAATCTTTTTTGCACATATCATATCAGAAATCTTGCCATCTCCGCTCTGAGGAACAAAAGGGATAACCTGAAGCAAAGCTGTAAAATGGAAGAATGGTTTCTTAAGACTTTAGAGCTTCCTACCATTTTCATTTCTATTGTAACCTCTTCTTTAAAAACATTTGATCATTCATTCAAAATTGAGTTATTAAGCTGGATCCTTTGTGAATACAGGAGTTAACAAATACCCAGTCTTTCTCTGCAGTTTTGGGCTTTGAAAGTTCTTTATATTTTTGTTAGATATACGACATCTATCCAGCCATTATTATTATTATTTTTTTAAATACATGAATTTTTTTTTAAGATTTTATTTATTATTTTCAGAAAGAGAGGAAGGGAGAGAGGCAGAGAGGGAGAGAAACAGAGAAACATCAATGTATGGTTGCCTTTCACCTGCCTCCAGCCACAGATCTGGCTGGAGACCTGGCTTGCAACCTGGTTATGTGCCCTGGCTGGGGAATCGAACCAGCGACCTTTGGGTTCGCAGGCTGGCACCTTATCCACTGTGCTACCAGCCAGGGCTGTCCAGCCATTATTAATACAATGAAAATAGTTTGCTCGACATCAACATAACCTGGCAGCCAAGGAGTGTGGACTAGAATACACATGTGTGAACAATGACAACTTCACTGTACTACTCAGTAGGGGTAGTAGATGCCACTGACTGAGGACATGTACTGTGTAACTGTCACATTCAAAATGATTGAGCAAGTAGAGCAACAAATCTGCATCAAATTTTGCATTAAGCTTGAACATCCCGCTGAAGAAACCATTCGGATGATTCAGAAGGCTGCAGCTATGGGCAACTAGTGATTGGCAGCTTCATCACAACAATGTGCCTGCTCATGCATCACATCCCTTGCAGAGTTTTTTTCTCAAAATGTCATATCACCCAGGTGACTCAGGGTGCTCTGGGATTCTGACTTTTCCCCAAACTAAAAATCATCTTTCAAAGGGAAGAGATTTCAGACCATCAATGAGATTTAGGAAAATATAACTAGACAGTTGATGGTGAATGAGAGAACTGTATGAGGTTCTCAAGGTGCCTACTTTGAAGGGAACTGAGGTGTTCATTGTCCTATGTACAGTGTTTCTTGTATCTTGTACCTTCTTCAAAAAAATGTCTCTATTTTTCATGTTAAATGGCTAGATACATTCTGGACAGATCTCAAATTCTTTATAAATATTTTCTTATAGTCTGCAGGTTATCTTTTCATTTTATTAATACTATTTTCAAGGAGCAGACATTTTAAATTTTGATGAAGTTCAATTTATTTTTTTATAGGTCATGCATAAATGAATTGTGCATTTATCATATCCTAACCTACTTTGTGGTTGACTTCTCTTTTCTAATGGACCCAAAATATCTAGAATGGTACCTGATACACAGTAGGTATTCAATAAGTATCTGATGAAAAAATAAAAATTTTACATAGTGAAATGCAAATTGTGGAAACTGTGTAGGCAACACACTGTTGCCTTTATCGAAAATAAAGTAGTCTTGAATGCAAAGGCATATATAATTTTTATGATCTGATTTAATATACAAGTTTGTTGGTATAAGGACCCAAATGTATTAAATTCTGTCTGTTAAAGAACCTGGTGCTCTTTTCCTAGAGACAATTCTTTTCTTCAAAAATTACAAGTTTGAAATTCTGTAGAATTTAAATATAAAGCAATAAGTCCTACCCATCTTCATGTTCCACCTCCTCAATAACTCAAATCCTATATGAATCCCTGTAAATAAATCAAAGCTGCTGAATTCTTGAAAACTATAATTGTGCTAATTATAAAATAAGCCTCAGGATGGATTGCAACCAGCAATGTCCCCAAAACCATTATCTGCAACTATAATCCATTATTTTTTCTTTCATAATTAATTTTTCTAAGTAGGTCAGTACTATTCATTTTATTTAAGTACTGTTCCAGCAATTCCATTTTCCCAAAAAAACAAAGTTAACTTGAGTGTATATATATATATATATATATATATATATTTTCTATTAAATAAACCTAAACATTTTTTGTAATGTAAAACACTGAATTAGGCAGTGAAAGGTTTTTATAAAAAGTAATAAGGTAAGGTACTCTATTGGTCTTTAGTTGCACATGACTTGACTATATGGTCTGGTGGGATCTTATAAATACCTTGAACTTCCAGATATATGGGTGCTTAAATAGGTACTTCCCACCCATCCTTTTCAAAAAAGCTTATTTTCATAGATGTTAGTATCTAAGTCACTAGGAACAATTACCAGAGATGTAGATAGATGATTAAACACATATTATTATAAATGTACATATTATGTAGTATATAATGCATGTACATGTAACTACATAGACCTATACTGTGTGTGTGTTTATATGTTCAGTTTTCTATAATATTAAAAAAGAACTCACTAGACCAAAGGAGATAAAATAATCAATCCACCAATAGAAATCACCACACTGATACACTTTACTCTTAAGAGAGCCCCTCAAGTCCTACTCAGAGCCTACATATTCTCCATTTAAACAATTCTAAAATCTTTGTGTAGCTACTTTCTCATCCACAGAGAGTAAGCCTTGATAATTTTCAGAGTGTAGATGAGAGTGTGGTTTATACCAGCTACAAGTAGCCTGACGTAGGGAGAAATGAGTTTTGACAGGGTCCATTTAGGTACCTTCCTAGTAGCCCTTGAGAGGGCTCTGATGCTGGTTATGAAGAGGCCTAGTGGACATAGGCAACAATTCTAGGATAAAGGGAAATTAATCTGGGTCTAATTCCTTTGGATGAGTTCACCAACAAGGGGATATGGATCCAACAGGAAAATAATGGTGAATATGAATGTATTAATTTGTTATGAGCATATGCTAGTTGATTTTTAAATGATTGCTTCCCTATTAATTTTTGCTATCAGGTATTATACACCATTCTGAGTGAATTTAACACTGTATTTTTTCTTTTTTTTTCTTTAAGATTTTATTTATTATTTTTAGAGAGGGGAAGGGAAAAAGAGAGGGAGAGAAACATCAATGTATGGGTTGTCTTTCACCTGCCTCCAGCTATGGACCTGGCTGGAGATCTGGCTTGCAACCTGGTTATGGGCCCTGACTGGAAATCGAACCAGCAACCTTTGGGTTCGCAGGCTGGTGTCTATCCACTGAGCCACCAGCCAGGAACACTATGTATTTTTTAAACCACTTTTGACACTATAAAGTAACCAAATCTTTTAAATAAGGAAGTGGGTCTTTGAATTTCTCTTAATGAAAAATAACACCAAAAGTACATATACTTCAATAATCCGTAACACCTTCTGAGTTGTCACAGAGCTTTACATTAAAGTATATACTCTTGACCTAAAAAGTATGCTAGTACAAGAACTTGAATGATTACCTCTCAGTTGAAAGTATATTTAGTGACCTAAGATAAGAGAAGTTTCATTTCACTTAGGCAAGCAGTTTTGGTATTCCAACCAAAGGACAGCTTCTTATTGGGGAGCCATCATTATAAATGATTATCATTGAATTTTCTAAACAAGTGTATTGTAACATAGACCTCTGACCAGGGCTATTTTTCATAGTGGTCATCCTGGCAGAAACTTACTCCAGAGATACTGTCATTACTTGACACTTAAGGCTCTAGAGGCCTTTAGAATTAGATCACGAGAGAAAACTAGTCTTTTTGCTTTATAGTTACCCCTACCTTACCACCATGTGCCCCAGATTACCCTATTTTGAATATGCCTCATTTACACTGATTAATGAAAGCCTCCTAGAGATTGGGATCATGTCTATTTATCCTGGACTTTGCTGGGGATGGCGATTGGAGAGGGTTCATGGGAATTAAGAGAGTTTATTTTTGACCACTGCATCTGTGAGGCAAACCAAACTCCTTTGACCAAATAAACAATATAAAACTAAGATTACCAAGGGCCTTCTTGGGACTAGTGAATGAGAAAAATTTTCAATAACCAAATTTTCAATCTGGGACTTTTAGGAATTGTTTTCTTCTGAGGTTTGACTGTGTGCTTTGGGCTTGGCTCTTAATTGAACTGCTCTTCCAGAATATGCAGCTCTTTGGTACGTGCAATCCAAGGCAAAACTCTTGAGCTCAGCTCGGCAAGTTTTCAGTAACACAGTATATAAAGAACAATGTTTAAATGCCTAATCTAGGGTTTTATGTACACTGTGAGCCTTCCGTAAGCATTCATTGATTAACTGAATGTCTGACTCACTATTGATGTGAGTAAGCCACATAAATCTTACCATTAAAATAATAGAAACCTCATGATTTCACTCATATGTGGGATATAAAACTAAACACAACAAATGAACAAAAAAGAAAACAAACAAGTAAAAACTCATAGACACAGACAAAAGTAATGTAGTTACCAGAGGGAAGGTGGGTAAGAGGGATATTAGAGCATAAAAATAGTCAAGCATATGGAAAATGATGTGACTTTGGGTGGTGGGCAGACAATGCAATATACAAATGATGTACCATAGAACTGTACACTTGAAACCTGTATAATTTTATTAACCGATATCATCCCAATGCATTTAAGTATTAAAAAAATGACACAAATATGCAAATACTTTCTAACTTCTCAGCAGTAAAATAGTAAATTGCTGGAACTACTCTTACCCTTTCTAATCCCCAGTTGCTCCAAACCAATTCAAAGGAGGAGAAAAAACATCAAGAACATAAGAAAAACAATCAGCCAACAATCAGCCAATGCACTCTGCAGAGTCTGTAACATTGTCTAGAATGACAGCATCGCCATTGTTCAGGCTGCCAGAGCCCTGCATGTTTGCTAGCTCACAGAGGTCCTGGGAGAAAAATAAACTAAGCAGATTAGACGTAGACTGATGCCTCCCCACCAACACCACCTCACACAGCATGCACACTGTTCTGAAAGTCTGAATACACACAGGCAGGTAAACCTAGAGAACAGGCCCTCCATCTTGGCAGGAGGGGAAGAGGTTGCCATAACCAGGGTCTGTTTATTATTTAACAGTTGGTACTGCTAGAAGCCTGGCACTGCTATAGAGCATTCTTGTTTTCAATGCAAGTCAGCCCAATTATGAGAGCATGTGAGCCAAATTGTGTTTACCATAGTCTGTGAGAATCTCAGTGTCCCCAACAGACATGGAGATTCTTAAAATAGCTCTGGTCCAAACAGAAATTCATCCCTGAGATGGAGGTAAAGGCCTCCACATGCTTAAATCTTGTCTGATCTTCTGCTCAGTGTTTCCACACGTTCTCCTTACTTTCCCCAGCTCAAGACCAATCATTCCTCTCTAATGATAATGCTTTCTAGTCCTCTACTCTTGATTACTTTGAGATCTAAATCAACCAAATAATGTAGGGATCACCCATCTACTAATATTGTTCATGGTGTCCGGAACACTTTGGCTCTCCAGCAAAAGAATCTACTGCCCAGAATGGCTACCTCCCACTTCACCAGTACTGCCTGTGTAGCAAGTCTTTTTCCTGCTAATGTGGGCCACAGGTGGATGTCTTCCTACAAATCCCAATCAGCAGGATAATGTGCTACTATCACAAGAGTGGGCCTTAATGACAAAGCTCAGCTTAGATGGCCACCCCATTAACTTTGATTTGATTATTCTGCCCAACAGAACACTTGACTTCACAACCACAGGTGGAACCAGCCCAACATAAAACCTGTAGAAAAAGTGGTCATGTTGGGTTAATATATTTTCAAAATATGAAAATTGATATAAGACTATAAAATGAGATAGTACTGAGATAGTTCCTGGTTTCCTAGAAAAGCACTGTGCTTTTTAAAAAATAAATTAAGATTAGAGCATATGTGACAATTGTGATAACCAGGCAACACAAATAATATAATAATTCAAATTCAACATAAATCAACAATTCTTCTATTTTTTTTCTTTTAAATGTAAGAAGAGCCTTGGCTTTTATCTTCCATATATAACCAAGGCAGTCTTTGATACTTTGGGTGACTCTCTACAACTGTTTATAAATTTGAGATAAAATTGGCTTGATATAAGCTAATTCAATATTTTGAAACTTAATTGTACCTTGGATATACTTTATGACCATGAGTATATCACCAGAATACTTCCTACCAATGAAGATAAAGGCACAGTACACTATGCCTTACCTGAAACTATGTATATGTTAGTTTTTGCATTTAAAAGATTTACTTATTTATTATTTTTAGAGAGAGGGGAAGGAAGAGAGGCAGAGGAAGAGAGACATCAATGTGTGGTTGCCTTTCACCTGCCTCCAGCTACAGACCTGGCTTACAACCTGGCTTACAACCTGGTTATGTGCCCTGGCTGGGAATTGCACCAGTGACCTTTGAGTTCACAGACTGGTGCCTTATCCACTGTGCCAGGGCACATTTTTGTTTTTTAATTGACAGTTGACATTTATATGGGAAAAATATCAACATAATATTTTTTCCTTAATCTCTCAACTTTCGATGACAAAGAGAAATATGCTGAGTATAGTTAAATAAAATCATGATTTTCTATTTTCCATTTTATTGTGCTTTTCAAATAAAGTAGTTACCTATGGGTCATATATTAAATACACACACAGACACACACACACACACAAAATAAATAAATAAATAAATAAATAAAACTTTACTAAAACAAGAAAATATAAAAATGATTTCCTATTCAGAATGAAGTTGATCCCTAGTTTTGTTTAATCATTTCTTGTATTGATCAGGGATGCTTAATAAATAGCCCCGTATTAATGAAGTTGATTCTAATTTCTCCCAAATCACCCTGCATACAAGGACACCCATAACCACTAGTTAATAGCAAAGAAATGGATCCAGTCATAGTTTCAAGGGGAAAGGTGCTACTTCAGCCATGATTAAAATGTGAACAAGGATTTTTCAGGAGCAGATTAAAATATTTTACTCTGAGCTAAGATATTTAATAGCTAGCTAGTAGGAGACACTAGTAAAAGTTCACAGTGAGGTTACTGTGTACGAGGCACTTTTCTAAGAGCTTTAAATGTATGTATGTATTCATTTAATCCTCAAAACAACCTTATAAAATATTATTATTTTTTATTTTATAGACGAGAAAACTGAGGTATAGAAAGGTTAAGTAACTTGCCCAAGGCAGAGTGTAATAGTAATCATTGTGCTCTACTTTTCAGAATAATAATCATTGCACCTGATGTTTGTATTTAATTTAAAGCTATATAGTCCCTGAGGCTATAAAATATTAGAGGTGAAGCAATTTTAAATTATCTAGCAAATGGCACTAGAACTCTGGTGGTGAAAGAGGGTTGAGGAAGACCATAAAGCCTAGAAATTTTGTGGCTAGGTACACTTTTCCAGGAAACAGTATGAACCATGACTCTAATCCAAACCTCTGAGATTAAAAAAAATAATGAAGCAATGTATGCAAAGGTTAAAGATTCTAAGCAAATGCTAAAAGAATCAAGTCCAGAATTGAGGCTCCTTTCATTATCCTTTCAGCACTAACCTCAGGTCACTTGCCTTCCAGGCAGAAGAAATCTAAGTGGACACAGACGCTATCTGTACCTCTCTGCATGAGTCTCACAACTCAGTAAAACAAAAGCAACAAGACAGGATGTCCACTGACACAGGAAGAACAGAACCTCTAGTGGAGTCTGTTCCTGGTTACTCATGGGTAATAGGGAAAATGCTTGGAACACATTTAAGCAATAAGAAGAAAATAGTGTCTTTTTAAAAAGTTCATGGATTCACTTATTCAGCAAATATAAACACATACATACATGATTTATTTATTTATTTACTGGTATCTCTAAAACTTTCTAAATTTATTCTATTTCTCTTTGTTATCCTATGGTCATTTATATTTACCTAGAAATCATTAATTGTATCGAAAATTTTAAAACATATATGTATTTATTTTCATAGCTATTGTACAATTTATCTGAATTTGGAATTATTTTTGTCATTTTTAAAAAAGATTTTATTATTTTTAGAGAGAGGGGAAGGGAGAGAAGCAGAGAGGGAGAGAGACATCAATGTATGGTTACCTTTCACCTTCCAGCTACGGACCTGCCTGGAGACCTGGCTTGCAACCTGATTCTGTGCCCTGGATGGCAATCGAACAAGTGACCTTTGGGTTTGCAGGCTGGTGCCTTATCCACTGTACCACCAGCCAGGGCTATTTTTGTCATTTTGATGCATGAAAATACATCTTAATACATTTAAAATTTGCATGTATTTTATGATGCATATTTTAATATTTATTTATCTTATCTACGTGTTGAATACCTATTAATATGTTTAAGAGCCATCTGAATGTTCCGTGCCAGTTTTCCAATTGAGTTGTTGATCTTCTTCCTTACCAAGTTTCAGGAGCTCTGATTCATTAGGGAGATAATATTTTTATCTGAGATACAAGTTGTCAATCATTTTCTCATATCATTTAAAAATTATTTTTACATTTTAATTTGAGTTTTCTTATACATAATTATAAGTAGTTATGCTACTTTCTAGATCTAATATTGCTTTTAGTTTTATAATAATTTTATTTTTCTCTTCCACTTCTTTCCTGTTTTGTCACAGTTCATTTTATTTATTTATTTTGTTTTATCTTTTTGATCTTGCATGAGGTCTGTCCCAAAATTATCAAACCAATGTCAATATAATTAAAAGTTTGTGTGGCCTATACTTTCAGGACAGGCCTCTTATATATAATTGACCTCACATTTTAAAGAGCTCACAATTTCTTCTATTTCTTTTTTTTTTTGTTGAACATAAACAAACCTATATTTTAAAATGAGATCACATTAAAACAGATTTTTTATATACATAAAAAATACAGTTAAGGTTTTAACATCAAAATCTAGTTCCTTTTCTATATCTAATAGAGGGGCTACAAGAACAATTTTGGTCTAGTGTTTCTCTATTTCTTCTTTTACTATGGAAATACATATGTTATTTTCTGGTATGTATATTGATCTGCCTTTCCTTATGGTACTTTTGCAATTAGCCAAGCATAGGTCTAATGCTGGTTCCTTTTTAATTATTTCTTTTCTTCTTTTTTTATTGAGTTAATTTTATCAATTGTTTGCTGAGTAAAAGAGGCAGGGTAGTGAACTGGGACATCAGGGAGCTGTATTTGCTGGCACATTATAACCTTTCTCAGCAACTCCCCTAAGCACATTGCTCAAGGGATATGCTTCTGCTTATTGGCTTCCCCATTTGGGATAGCGGGAACCATAAAGGACTTGTATATTACATATCTTATGGATCATGATTTAATATTTCTTTTTCTTTTCTTGAATATGATCATTCTGGCAAGAGCTGATGTGATTTAAAATCTCTATCCTCACATCCTGGCTCTGGTACACATGTCAGGCTGGTGTTATTCTTCATTTATTGCCAGGCCCTGTTAACCTCTGTTGTAAAACAGGGTCAGGGATGCTTCTACAGACCATCCACAGCTTCAAACTCTCCTGTATCATGTGTCCTTGGGCTCATTCTACCTATTTTGGTAGGTTCTGCCTACTGCATATGTTTAATGTACTCTCAATATTCCTCTTTGACTTTTTCTAAATTTCATAGTATTACATGGTTTGTGATTTGGTATGTGATTTCCCTCTAAAGAAAGGAGATTTTTATTTGTTTGTTTGTTGCATAAGAAAATGTAATGTAGAAGTATACTTGCTTCTTCAACTATGTCCTCTTAATTGGCAGAAACATAACTTCCCTTAATAGCTCTTCTCCAACTCTATCCTCAATTAAGTGTTTGGCCATCTCTATTCCCAAAACTAGACTAATCCATGTAAGGTGTCAGCTAAGCATTTACATTAGTAAATTAGACCATTGAATGTCTCCCTTCATAAGCATATTTGCATTTAAATATGGGACTTTAGACTTTCAATTGAAGTTATGAAATGAAAGTAGAGTGGTTGTAGAATGGCAAGCAATACGGTAGACATGGGGAAAAAAAGTCAGAGAACCCCAATTAGCATCTGTAAAATTACCTCACAGGTGAGTGATAAAGTTATATTTGAGTTGCTTTAATCTCAGGAATTTGCTACTGTAATGCCTCATTTTTTCTATCATAGAAAGCTAATAAGAGAAAGTAAGTACATTTTCTAGTTAACTATTGTCTTTTAAATATTTTCTAAAACAGAGAAATGGCTTGGCATAGTAAAAGCACACCGAAGTAAGAAGCTCAAAATTCTTAAACTTTGTCTGTCATTTATTATTAATAAAATGTTAGGAAATCATTTAATTTACCCAAGCCTCAGTTCTCCCATTTGTACAATGGGAATGGCAATACTTCTTTTCTTTCAACATGTAGGTTTTCTGTGAGTGGCAAATGGAAAAAAATACATACATACATACATGTATATATATATATATATATATATATAACATATATATGTGTGCATATATATATATATATATATATATATATACACTCTGCAAACTAATAACCAGAATGTATAAATATCTAATAATAAAAGATGATACAGAGCAAAATAAGGTATTTAGATGCTATCAAAGTTAATACAGGTATACTGGGCAGATTATCCTATGCAACATGATATGCTTTTGTGATTCCTTTGTGTGTTTTTCCAATTGTTCATCTAGGCTCTGAACTGTCATACCACTTCTCGTCGCTTTTGGTGATCTTGCCTCCAGGAACAATTTTTTCTCTCTTCCTGCTTCCTCCTCACTAATATATTTTTATAGTTCTTCTGTTTGTTATGTTTTTATTGCCTTATATTTGCTGTGAAAGATAGCACAGAGTAATGTAATGCAAAGAGAAAAAGCTTTGGAACCAGACAGACCTGGTTTGACTGGTCTCTCTGTCCTTGTGCTCATCATTTAATGTCCCTAAATATGCTTCCTCATCTGTAAAATGAATATTATGAGTACGTTATGAGACAAATTTTATATCCTATCCACATAAGGTCTAGTACATAGTATCGGCTCAGTAAATGGATTTCAAAGTCAAAGCTAGCCTACAGGGCTATATAATATGTAAAACTCTTGGATTTTTATCAAATCTCATTTGCCTTCTTAAAAGCATATTATGCTTATTTTCATGTTTTCTTTTTTATCTTCACTTGAGGAGATGCTTATTGATTTTAGAGAGAGGGGAAGGGAGGATGAGAGAGGGCAAGAAACATCAATGAGAGAGAGAAACATCCATTGGTTGCTTCTCCTACATGCCCCAATCAGGGACCAAACCTGCAACCTAGGCGTGTGCCCTGACCAGAATTGAACCCCCAACTTTTTGGTTTATGGGACCACAATCCAACTAACTGAGCCACACTGGCCAGGACTATTTTATTTCTTCCCATGTTCTTTTTTTAAAAGATTTTATTTATTATTTTTAGAGAGAGGGGAAGGGAGAGAGGCAGAGGGAGAGAGACATCAATGTATGGTTGCCTTTCACCTGCCTCCAGCTACAGACCTGGCTTGCAACCTGGTTATGTGCCTGGCTGGGAATCAAACCAGCGACCTTTGGGTTCGCAGGCCGGTGCCTTATCTATTGTGCCACCAGCCAGGGCTTATTTCTATGTTCTTAATTGTGGTTTTATGATACTTGATAACTCTGATCAATACATTGTTGTACTCCGATCAATAACTATTTTATTTATGGACATTTGTCCTTTTTTCTAAATGCCACCATAGAATCTGATTTTCCTAAAAATCTACTTTTTGTTGATGTCCATCACTAATCTTAAGAGTACCAACTGTTTCTCCGTTTCAATTAATTTTTTTCTTAATTAACTTCTTTTGCTCTTGTAAAATAATATATTCTAATCTTAAACCTTAATGACAGAGACCATGTCACCTCTGTTCATAATGTACTACTATATCCTGTAAAAATTATACCACTATTAAGTAATGATTCTACCTGAGCTTATTCAGAGAAGATCACACATTATTATATTAAATTTATATAGTCCTTTATCATTTTGCAAACATTTCATAATCATTTAATGGAAGTCTTCAAAATAGTAGTATAGATTGAAGACTGTTGGCAAGCAGAGAAAACAAAGATGAAATGATGAAAACCTGTCAGGTATCACATCACATGCCACCAGGAAAAACAGGTTAGCAACTCAGTCTCTTAGTCTCTGATCTGCAGCTATTTTGTTGAGCTAGAATTAGTTATCTTAGCATTACAGTAAGAAACATATCTCTTCATTTATTTATTTTCAAAATAAATAAATAAAAACCAAATCCTAGTGATTTCTGGAACTTGGTGGGTGGAGAGCTGGGGTAAGGGGAGTAGGAAAAGTGCAGGTGAGGGACCGAAGGCAGGATGGAGGTAAAGGAGGTACCCATGGCAGGGAGTGAACCCTTATTCATGTTTACATGGAAGAAGTATTTAAAAAGCAAGGTCATGGCCTTGCTTTATCCGAAGCTCCCTCTAGAACACTGTAGATGAGGAAAGCACACTGCTGAATCTTCAACTAGGGAACAGGAACAGCAGGACAAGGCAGTATCTCCTTGGCCAAATGAACCCCTTCCTGACAGCTGTGAGGGTATGTGTTTGTGCCACCATCCTTCTTGGAAAATTATCCCTAAAAATCTCTAATATTTAGTCAGTCAAATCAAATCAAATCCCAGGATCAAAGGGGAAACAATATGGAGAGAGTAAGTAACATACCAAACTTGACATGACCTTCCAAGCATTTTTGGGAAAAACACCTTGATTTAGGATTTAGGGGTCTTGATTTTACTTTCATCAGTTTTACTATCTATGTGACTTTAAACAAGTGGCTTAACCTCTCTGGCTCTCCAATCCTTCATATGTAATATGAGGGGACTGGTTACTAAGTGATGTCTAAAAATCCTTTTGGAAATTAAAATTCTTGAATTTATGACAGTAATAATTAACATTTGATACTTCTTTACCATATACAAATAGCTTCCACATACATTATCTAATTTGATCCTCATGCCAATTCTGAAGTAGTATGATTATGATTATGCTCATTTTTAGAGAGATTCAGAAACCACAAAATGGCAGAGCTGGCACTGAACAGATGTTCCCAAGAGGAGACTATCTCTTCGGTAAACCTCTTCGGTAAAAAGCAGCTGATGCTAACAAGGGTAAGTAACAGCAGACAATTTAGGTTGTAAGCTCTCATTTAGGGGTGCAACAAAATTTCTGGATGCTACAGTGAGGTAATGCTAACCCACAATGTGGAATGTTACCCCGTGATGTATTTATAAAAAAAAAAAAAACCTAATAAAAAGAAAATTAGAAAAAGATACAATAATTGTTACTGCACTACACCCTAATGAATTATTGTGTTCAGGCTCCTACCAAAAAAAAAAAAAAAAAGTAATATTATACTCGGCTTATGTTTTAATTGATTTATTAATATTTTATCATAGGAATGTAATTTAAGCTCCTCATGATTTAGATCTCATAAACCTTTAGCATTTTGCAAATTCAAATTCCAATTTAAAGCCAGGGCGAGCAATTAACTTTTCTATCATCTTGTCAGGGGAGAAGGTTCGTGTTTAATTTGAGACAAAGTGACAGAAATATATATACACTGTATGTATTACTCCAATTTAATTTATGAGTCAGCACCATCCACCTTCAAAATGTAGATTTAATAGAAGGGGAGGAAGAAAAGGCCGTGCTGTCATGATAGGGCCGTGCTATGTGCCCTGAATTTCTTATATATAAAAAAAAAAAAGGCCCCGGTTTGTGGAGATACCAGGTTTGATTGATTGCAGCCCTATTTCCAATTCTTTTGTTTTAAATTCATTCACTAATTGCTCATATAGTATACCATCTCATGGATGTCATAGTGAGTTTCTACCTCCCATTTCTACCCCTCCTCCTTTCTCAGTTTTATGTAAGCTGCCTGCCACTCCAGGTTAATCCTAAATCTAAACAAGTGAGATACTATGGAAAATATTGCCTTCAGATCATTTCTTTATCCCCTTTCACATTCTCCAAAGGAATCTTTCAAATGCTCCCCATCTAAAATGAACAAGCAAGCAAAAACCCTCCCTAAAACCTGATATTTTAATTTACAGGGTATGTTTGGCACTTTCCAGTGATCCCGTACAAAATATTTAAGAACAGGATCAGAAGAAATGAGCTCAAACCACACAAGTCAGGTGAAGTAAAGGGGAGTACTTCCCTTCTGTGGTTATTAAAAATGGGAACCGGGCTGCAGAGAGAGGTTAAGGAATTCTTCCTAGCTCTGTTATCCTATAATTCACCAAAAGCGCACAATGCTCTATGCTGATGAGATGAGTTACATGACATCTCCTCCCTGGTTCAATCAAAGGGAAGCAATTTACATCTCAAACCAGTTCTCTCATCAGTGGGACATAAAAACTGCAGAACAGAGGCACAGCAAATGTGCTTATTTATACAGCATCAACTCAGTTGCCACTGTTCTTTATCATTTTCCTTCATTCTCTCCTCCCCTAGATGGTGGCCATTTTGAAAAGGATGCTTTAAATTCTAAAGTGAGAAAAACACTTTAGGACTAAGACCAATTCAGGACCAAAATTAACCAAAGGTTTCTTGTAATTCTGATAATCACTGGCCCTAGTGGTGCTAAGCCAATCCTTTTGTCCATTAAAAAATAAAATTAGATTCCCTGTGCAGATCAAGAGAAGGAAATTAGAAGACAGTTAATGGAAAACTCTAGAAGGTTGCCTGACAAATATTTATTCACTTTTCAGGCATACAATGCTGTGCTACATAAGTGAATGCAGTGCATTTGTCAAAGAAAGGCTATGTTGAATGATTATAAGATCTTCATTCATAAAATAGGCTTATTTTACTAACAGTCTCTATTAATGTCAGCTTAATTATATCAGACATTTTGCATTTGCACATAACAGTGAAAAAAAATCACAAAAAATGCATTTACTGCACCTGCTTAAATGCAGTCATATCTCTAAAAACTATTGCAGGAAAAGGGGGGAAAGCTCTCATATACATGGCTTTTAGGCATAATATGGGTTTATGGCAGAGGGGCTTAAATACATGAGGTAAAAATGGTAATCATATTCATCAAGTACACAAAGAAGTAAAAACAAGAAGCTCTAGATAATTCTTTTTAGTGGACTCACTAAAATAACAATAACAGCTTGATGAAGAGAACATGATTGTCGAAAGCTTGTCCATTTTACATTTTCCCTTTACATAGTGCAATAAAAAGGGAGCACCTGCAGTTTCTACTTGTGGCTTTTTTTTCTTCTTCTGATGTTGAAAGAAATCATGGGGCATCATATTTGCTGTAGAAGCTACCCATCTAGTTTCAAGTATATACTCCCTACCATAAAGTTCCATTTGAGCCTTCTAGGAATACCTGTGCAGAGCAGAGCAAGTCTACAGCTTGTAAAGTACAGTCTTCGTTTCATACCCTTTTTCTTCATTCAAACACACCAGCCCTTTATCACTTTGGACATTCTGCTAATACAGACTTCTCTGTCATGATCTTTTTAGACAAATTATACCAAAATGTCATGTAATTTCATTACTTGTTGGCATCCACTTTACTAAAGACACCAGCCATTGCAGTATCACTGTTGTGGTGTCCTGATACTTATCAAACAGATACTGTTAACTACACATAGTGGATATTAGGAGTGCATAAGAAAGCCATAAACTTCATTACATTGGAGAGCTGATGTGATGTCAAATGAAACGAGCTATCATTATAAATAAAAACTGCATTTACTTAATTCTTCTTACAGTAAAACAGCCAATTTTAAACTTTCAGGGTTGTATAATGAGACAAAACAGTATGTAAGAAAACTGGAGAAAATAGAAAACAGAAAATGTCTGAAGAATTTAATAGAAGCATTTTACTTGTCATGAGGGGCATTTTCTCCATTTTTACCTATTTTTCTTCCTTTTCTTTGATTTTTCATTTCCTCTGCCCCTTCCTCTGTTTTGCCCTCCCTCCTCACAAACCTCCCCCTCCCTTAAACTTGGGGAATGAGGTGGTAAACTTTTAGAAAGAAAATAAAAATTTTGAATCAGAATCTATGTGCTTTTATTTCTCCAAGTGCTGATTTAGGGGGAAGTTTTGGATGACTTCTTATGACAAGTATTATTAGTTTTATTTACTTATTTTTTAAAAGATTTTATTTATTATTTTTAGAAAGAGGGGAAGAGAGAGAGGCAGAGAGGGAGAGAGACATCAATGTATGGTTGCTTTTCACCTGCCTCCAGCTACAGACATGGCTGGAGACCTGGCTTGCAACCTGTTTATGTGCCCTGATGGGGAATTGAACCAGTAACCTTTGGGTTCGCAGGCTGGCACCTATTCACTGAGCCACCAACTAGGGCACAATTATTTTCTTAGAGTCTGTTTATCTCCTTCAGGGATGAAAACTATTCCTATCATGACCTCCAATACTACACACAGTAGTTTGTGATGTAGCCTAAACAAAGGCAGTCTTTTAAGAAAGATAATAGCTAGTGAAGAACCATTTTTTTCTATTGCTTTTGTAAAGGAAAAGAATCAATAACAAGGGAGTATGTACAGAAATAAAGTAAAGGCTCAAACTGCACTTTAAAATGACAGTGTCACTAATAGACACATTTTCTACATGCTAGGATCAAGTCTGAGGCTTTAAAGAATCTTTTACAGGTAAAACAGGGTAAGGGTCTTACTCATCTTTCATGTTCCAATACCAAAGAAGGTACTAGAGAAGAATCTGTTTCTACAAGTGTCTGTCACTATAAATACCCAATATACAAAAATTCTGAAATAGGATCTTTTTATGTGTTTTACAAAATAATTTGCCATCAGCCTCCTGTGAGAAAATAGCAACTCTGAGTTATGTTTAAAATTGTGGTTTAATTTTTTTATCTTCATAACAGTTTTTAAGAAATATTTCCATAATATGAGAACTGTCAATATTGTCAGAACAACCAGAGATCTCCAGAGGTAGAACATCATTATGGATTATAACACCAACAGATAACCCTCACATTCACACATTTAACAAGATGAGTTAAACCATCATTATATGTCTACAGGTCACTGTGAGGATAGATGCTTTTTAAGTGAAGAAAGGCTGAAGTAAAGTCGCACCTACACTGCTGTGCATTCATCTTTCTTCTCACCCTCATAGTCACCCTGCATGTCTCACTGGTTGCTGTCACTGTCTTGTGGTGCTCCTTCTTAAAGCACTTTTGGAGGAGTAAACTTCAGGTCTTATCAGAACAGATTTTGTCCTATGCCAGTTGACTGAAGGCAATTATCCCTTTTGTGATTTTACTAAAATCCAAGTTTCATGAATACATCTTAAAACCTAAGACTGGAAATCATGTTTAAGGATGACTCACTGTCCTCCGCCCTGCAAAGGCAAACAACTGTAGATTACATGGGCCAGTTTCTGCCTGGTTCTTTAGAATTTTAAAGAATTGCCAAAGTCCATACAGTGTTCCTTCTTTCCTCAGACACCAAGCTAAGTTCTAGCTTGATCATGGGCACTTCTTCTTATCAATGTCTAGAATGTTCTTCCTCCAGAGT
Organism: Noctilio leporinus; assembly: GCA_004026585.1. Classification (NCBI taxonomy): domain Eukaryota; kingdom Metazoa; phylum Chordata; class Mammalia; order Chiroptera; family Noctilionidae; genus Noctilio; species Noctilio leporinus. The sequence goes on from PVIW01000261.1 coordinate 572,062, forward strand.
TTGGCATGCTCAATCTTTTGCTTTATTCTGGTCTCTATTTAAGTATCACCTTTTTAGGAGAACTATACTATCATCATATCTAAAATAGCTTGTCACCTTCACCCTACATTATCCTGTTTTGTTTTCTTCATATTAGTTATTCTTTCCTTTATATATATATATATATATATATATATATATATATATATATATATATGCATGCTTATTATCTGTCTTCCTTACAAGAATACAAGCTTTGTAAGCCAAAGACTTTGTGTCACTAGTATCCAGAACTGTGCCTAATATATAACTGTGCCTAATATACATAGTAGGTGTTCACTATGTATTTATTTCTAAAATAAATACAACTTAGGGTTAAGATACTCTGTCTTAATTTTACAACTGAAATACTTCATCTTCTGTTTATAAGAGAAGATATAACATACAATAAGCTTTACACATTAGATAATCTATAAAGTCAACATGGACAAATCATTATTCTAGGAAGTATGTTCAAATCTATTTTGAAATTACAGCCTGTTACTATGGGACATTTATGGTCTGCCATTTTAGCTGAAACACTGAATAGAGTTAACCAAAGTGCTGATAAGACACACACACACACACACACACACCCCCAAGAAAAAACCTCCTTACTCTTAAATTTGGAAGTGCATTGCTAGTTTGCTTCAAGCCAACAGCAACTAAAGCAGAGAGGCAAAAATGTGAAGGCCTTTGGAAGCCATTCCACCAGAGCAGCCACCTGTCACTTATGTAAGAGAAGGCAATCATCCATCTGTCCATACGATGAATCATAAGGTCTTAAATGCCATTTACTTATCCCAAACTAGAGATTACTTAGAAATTTCTTATCATATGATAATGAAATGACAGGATCTTTGTTTTTTTCTTGATACACAAGAATATTTTCTATAAGGTAGCATATAACTTTTAAAATAAAGCACCAATAAACTAAGGTATTTTTTGGTACAGGAAAATGTCTACCATAATTTTACTGACAATAATAGTTCTGTACATTTCTTTTAGCAATCTTAACCTCAGATTTCTAAGTACTATGCAAACATTAATTTACTAGGTTCTGCTGTGTTCTCTGTGTGAATTAGAATATTATCACATCTTCATTATTTTCAAGTGAGAATTACACAGAAGAGCCCATGATTTGCCAAGACCATGCAGCAAGAAAATTAAAGAGAGGGAGAGAGATTCTTCCTTTTTGAAAATGGATCCCTTGTTTAAAAAAAATGAAATAAGATAAGAATATACCTTAAAAAACACTTGTTTTTTTCTTACCTAGTGATTACATTCAACTTTGTTTTAGAAAGTGAAATAAGATAGAGTATAGGGGCTAAGGGTTCTGAATTAAACATCCTTGAAAATGGTAGGGTCAATATTTAAGAATAGCAGTTAGCAATTAATGAACATTCATTATGTGCCAGGTACTGTTTTAAGAGCTGGTAGAAATAGGGACTTTGTTTTCCTTTCCATCACCAAATCCCCAGAGCCTAGAACTGTGCCTGGGCCAGAATGAATGTTGAATCAGTACTTGTTGTAATAAATGTATGAGAATGAGAGAAGCATTCTTGGTTCCAAATGACTAAACTGTCTGAATTTTTAAACACAATCTGTTTTGAAAGTTGGGAGCAGTCTATATAAATGACTGCTCTTTGAAGTTGAGGAGAGAGGGAGAGATTTGATTTGAACCAGTATGTAACTAAATCTAGGGTAATAGTGAACCTCTTTATAATAGAGTTTATTTACTTAACAAATATTTATTGAACACACACTATATGCCGGGTATTGTAAGAGTTTCCAGGAATAAAGACAAAGTCCTTGTTGGTGCAGAGCTTAAATTATTGTTTATGTGTCTGAGAGGAGGATGTTTTTTATATATAATGTAATTATAAGGCAAAAATTCTCTCTAAACCAGTAATTCTAGATGTTCACTTGTTTTTACCATCTTAACTTGCTAATGCTTTGGCAATTCAGTCTTTTTCTGGGTGTCCATGAGGAAACTATAGTGAAATATAGGTGCACTGATCAATTATACATAAGGAGGAATGGCTATCTGACAAACACCTAGACAATCTGATGAATGCCTGAGAAGTAAACTTATGCATCAGGGTGAGCTCTAAAAGGTCTGAGCTTCCTATTTCAGTTATTCATATTGTCAATTCTCAACTTCATCTACACAAACATTACCCTGGGGCTTCATTTGGACTACCTCAAATTGGAATCTAAATGCAGTTCAATAATGAGGCCATTTCAATGAAAAGAAGTAAAGAAATGCACAAAACATTAGAAAATTAATAAGATCTTACATATTCCCTATCACATACAGGCTAATTAGAAAAATTACTGATACAAAGGCTGGCAATCTTATCTCTGGTCACCCAGAGATGAGATTATATGTGTTACCTCTGCTGACTACACAACTTCTATCAAAGCATAACCTACCAAAGTTAGCTTGTTGAGGAGCACACAATATCAAATGTTTAGTTTCTCAAACACAATCTCAGTTTTGTATTCACTTTTAGGATATGAAATTAACCTTTCGTAGACATTTTTGCCTGTAAACTGCTCTGTAAGAAAACCATGGAGGCCAAGGCAACCCAAGTTTGATGTTTAACCATTGCTAGAACCTCACTTGAGGTTTATTTCTCCACTAAAAATTAAGCTGAAATAGATTTCAGCTGGGAGTTCAGCAATGCTGGGAAAACATTCTAAACATTTGTTGGCAAAGAAAGAAAAGGAAACATGATGTTGATGTATTTCATTTTCAAGAATGTTGAAATCAAGAACTGGATACAGGTGACAGATCTGCTTCAACCTGTTGGCTCTGTGCATTTGTAAAACTGAAATTTGATATGTAAAAGTTACTATTCAGAATTATTCAACATTCATTTTATGTTTATACACATTCATGTCAATGATACAACAGCCCCAGGCATTTCACTACCAATCTCCTTGTACATGTCCATTGACATTGTCTCTATCAAATTCAATCCAATGAAATTAAATGGAGTTAAATAAAACAGCCTGCATGAACCTCAGTACTTCTCTTCCTTTATTGTATTGTAGTCCTTATCATTTCTTATTTATTTAGCCAGGCAAAAGGTTTCCACACTCAGTTACATTTTCCCTCTTAATCTCCTTTTTCTCAAGTATATTTTTTCCTTTGAAAAAATTTTATGTCAGTTGCCAAAAAGAAAAAAAAGAAGCAGCTTAGTAATTCTATGAAAATAATAAGGATATAATATAGTAACTGCTATCAAGTAACAGAGAGAACATTTCCACCTGATGCTTACCATAAAATTTTCACCTAATTCCAACAGTTTTCATATAATATTCATAACTATTTCCCATTTTGAGAAGATTCCAAATTGTAACAGGCAGATGAAAGGTAGGTAACTCAGGGAGAAGCTTGGTAAAGAAGACAGGTTCCTAGCTATGACTTCAGGAACATTAAAAAAGAAGACGTACACAAAAGTGTTGAGGATGTGCAACTGGCTAATGATTTTTCTCACCACTTTCAGGCAAGAAGCTAACCTTACATTTTTCTCATTCATTCCCACATTTCTTTCAACTTGCACATGGATTTTAAAATCTCTCACCTTCAAGGGTGCCCTTATTATTAACTTAAGCTAATTTCAGGTATATGTAAACATTTGGGGTAAAAGGGGAGTAAAACACAATATGATTTTCTCTCAAGTTCAATTTCCATGAGCAATGGCCTGATGAAAACCAACTTCTCATTAATCTCTTGAAAAAAAATCAGTAAATTTCTTATGTCCTTCATACAGGATTGCCATTTATTATAAGTTGTGCTGAAAGACCCTACAGTAAACTGAAGCATGTGGCATTTAATCCATCACACAGAAGGATCAATGATTGAATCAACACTTTAAGGACTTCTACCCGCCTCCAACCAAGCATTTCCATGGTGCCCATTTCCATGGTATCTAGACCTTCAAACAAACACATTTGTCTAAAAACAAATACATATGTAGAAAATAGTGTTCCAGGACTCTCGCCTTTTTAGCTGCTTTTGGTTGACAGATGAGAAGTTAGATGCAACATTCTAAAATTCTGAGTCTTTTGTTCTTATATACTGGAGGAAGTATTTTGTCATAGGCACTAGATCTTGCATAGCTTCTATTAAGTGGACAAAAAGAGGCCCTAGCATTTTCACCCTGTAACACAATACAAGGGTTCCCAGTATCCCTCATCCTAGTCCATGGATGCCACTCAAATTACAATGTGAGCTCTGTCCTATCTCCCCATCCCCACCATGGTCCAAGAAAATATTGTCTTCCATAAAACCAGTCCCTGATGCCAAAATTGTGTGGGGCCCCTGCCATAATATACTCTTCCTTGGCTTCCTTCTACCTCTCAAATATCAATTTTAACTTCATTTTGAGGATACATACAATTATCTAATAAAAAGCATCATTTTCATTCTATCTCAAAAACTTCCTAGAAATTTTCTAAGAAATATATTTCAAAATAAGGCTATCTGTAGTATTACTATGTTAATATTCTTTCAATATTTCTGTAATTTCATGAATCTTACCCATCTCAGTACCAACTGATATAATTTAGAGAAAACCTAATAAATCTCTCTGATACAGCCCTCCTGTGTTTGAAATTTTATCTCTTAAAATTCATAGATGACAGTAGTATCCCTAGAAACCCTTCAATTCTATGTTTCTCTAGGAAGGGTACTATTGTATTCCTATTAGAAATGAGGAAACAAAGGTACAGGGAAGTTAAATAACTTGCCCAAAGTTTTAGGTAAAAGGCCAAAATTTATACTCATGGAATTTAATACCAGAGCCTTAGCCATGACATTATAGGTTTCCCTGAAAAGGAGACATTAGTAGAGAAAGATGGTTAAATGAATAATTTTGGAGTTAGACAGTGTAAATTCAAATCTTAATTTCACCATTTACTACCTGTGTGGCCTTATGCAAGGATTTTAACCTCTATAAACCTTTATTTCCTTGTGTGTATAAAAAGTAGCTAGCCTTCACTGAATATCAGGCAATGTTCAGTCATCAAAATTAAGTGTTTTACTTTTATCATTTAATTCCACAATAATTAAGCAAGGTACATACTATTATACCCAATTCAGAGATGAGAAAAATGAAATTAAGTAAATGGTAAAGATAGAATTTGAATAAGGGTAATCTCACTCTAAAAACCTTATGTTTAATCATTAAATTTGGTAATTAACCAACAATATCTACAGAACAGGGGTATTGGCCATGTTTTAGTAAGAATTAAATGAAGTAAGGCATGCATAATGATTTTTAATCATTATGGTACCCAGATACCCAGATATTTAGTCAGACGTTACTCTAGGTGTGCCTATGAGGGTGTTTTTAGATAAGAATAGCATCTGAATTGGTAGACTTAGTAAGGCAGATTGCATCCCTAATCTGGGTAGGCCTCATCCAGTCAGCTGAAGGTCTGCAAAGAACAAAAACCATGCAGGCTCTACTGGACATAAGAAAGAATTTTTCCTATTGGCCTCATACTAAAACCTTGGCTCTTCCTTAATCTGGAGCCAATCAGCTTTCAGGCAGGAACTACACTATCAGCTCTCCTGGTCCTCAGACCTTCAGACTTAGACTAGAACTATACCATTAGTTCTCTTGGGCTTTTAGCTTGCCACCTGCAGATCTTGGAATTTGTCAGCCTCCATAACTGTATGAGCCAGATCATACGATAAATCTCCCTTTATCCCTCCCTCTCCCTCCCCTTTCCCACTCCCCCACCCCACTTCTCTTTCTCTGGATAAGCCTGACAAATATAGTATGTCTGACATAGAGAAATAATCCATAAATGATCAACAGAAAGGAATTTCAGGATGGCAAAGCCTCTTTGATTAATGAGAACTAAGGTAGGTCCAGAGGAGAAGAATGAATAATCTGTGGGCACTAGGCTTTTCAGAAAAGAGGAAGGAAAACTTAAAGTACAATCTGCAACGAGGTCAGATAATTAGCTTCTTTATGTAAAATAAGAGAGAGTAGTGAAACTAGTTTGCTCTAGATATCAAAATAAAAGCTACTCCTATCCTCCTCTACACTGACCTGGAAGGGAATTTTGATTCTTGACTGAAAAGTCAGCGAGAACACAGATGTGATCTTCCCTTTGAGAGGTAAAAAGTTTCACAGAAAAAGTGAAAGAATTAATGAAAAATTAAAAGGTCAATTTTTATTGAAATCTTTTTAAAGGTTTTATTATTTTTAGAAAGAAGGGCAGGGAGAGAGGAAGAAAGAGAGAGAAACATCAATGTATGGTTGCCTTTCACTTGCCTCCAGCTACGGATCTGACTGGAGACCTAGCTTGCAACCTGATTATGTGCCCTCACTGGGGAATCGAACCAGTGACCTTTGGGTTCGCAGGCCAGCAACTATTCACTGAGCCACCAGCCTGGGCCTAAAATGTCAATTTTTTAAATAGCTAATTTATAGTGCACTAATCCAACCAGACCAACTCCTTTCTACAAGTGCATTTTCTTCACAGCTACAACTCTGGTGAATGAAGAAAAAAGACTTCTCCATGGAACACATTAGGTCCCCAGGGTTTTCAGCTAATATATCATGAAGGTGGCAAATGTAAATTTCTTAACGCTTGTGGTTTATTTTGATATCCTTGAAATACGATTCTATTACCCCTGCCTCTGTGCTTATCAATCACAAACACCACTCCCTGACAAATCTCCTTTTGAATATTACTCAATATTACTCAGCATTAGTCTGTACCTTACTTCAAGGTGTTCACATTGGAAGAAAATAAGTGTGTTTTCCTTTTGGTCTCAGTGGACATGTGTTTCTCCCATCATCTAAGATAAAAACCAAGAATGGAAGAAAAATCAAAGTGATTTTTAAAGAAAATAGAAAATAAAAGCAATTTGTCCAATTCCAATGTGTGGCATCTATACTGATTTTTCTCAAAGGAAAGTGCTTATTGTCGCCAAAATCCCCAGAGTAACCACAGCTGACATATCTCTCAGCATCAGAGCACGGGGCAACAAGGCCTGCTCCTTTCCCAAGCAGATGAAAAGCTAAGTACTGGCCCAACAAAACCAATGCAGCTTTTCTTCAGCTCCCTTTATGTCTCCTAAGCATTTTGTCCTTGCAATGGGAAGCCCATGGAACAAACCTATTTTACCCAAAGCATCAAAAACCAATACAATGAGTTTTTTTGTTCTTCTGGCTACACTAACTAAAGAATCTACCCTCTAAACAAACTCAAATGCTGCCGCTGCTAATGTACATATTATAATTTGTTCAAAGTTCTGAAGAGTACTATCAATAAACAGAAAACAGAAAGTCCTGCTAAGGAATATCTAAACATGCAAAGGAATGCAAATATAAGTCCTCTACCATACACAAGATCTTTGTTTATACCAGCTGAACATAATCAATGGAAGAAAATATTCAAAACACTTTTTAATAAACAAATTGCCATCTTGCATTTATTTATAGCAATAGAATTCTTCCAAATATTTTTTCATAATAAAATGTATATAGATTGGTTTGATTATTTTTCACTTATTGGAGGAGAAAAAACATCTGACGTAAGGTGTTTCCACTTACATAAATGCAGGAAGCTAATTTCAAAAGCTATCATTTTAATAACAAATGTCTCCTTTTATATTTCTATTAAAAAATAAGTCTATTGCCTTATCTAAGTTCTATGTCTTTCTACTTTTCTCACAGTAAACTATGTGTCTAAAATTCCATGAGTGTTATTACCAATATCTATCCCTGATGACCACAGCTTTTCTAATCTTTGTGTAGATTGATGTTACTTGATCTAGTGGGAATTTCATTTAAAAAAATAAAATAAATGTAATTTGTGAGACTGCATTTCTTTTTTAATGCCAAAAACAACAAACAAAAAAAAAAAAAAAAAGGAGAGAGAGAGAGAGAAAGAAAGTTTCCATGAAAATTAGATAATGTAAAAAAATCTTCCTTATAAAAAATATCTTATGTCAGGAAGCCTTCACACAGTCCTTGAAATCCCAACCTTGGGGTGGCACCAAGTTCTCAAGCACATTCACATATGTCAGTGGTGGTTGGTCAATTTACAGAGAATAATTTCATGACTCAACATTCATTCCAGCTGAACTTTAATTCCAAAATAACAGTTTGACTGATTGTGTTTTACTGGATAATGTTTACTTGCTAATATTTCTTATAGGAATTGTGATTATTGATTATTTATCCCTTTACAGATTATTCCAAAACATAGGAATGCCTTAAGAGAAAAATTGTTCCCTCTGAACTTAAGCATAAATTTCTTGTGGTTAACATGATATTGCTTTTCTGATCTGACACCTAAAAGGTAAAAAAAATTAATTAACATCAGTATATAGGGGAAATGCCTTAGAAATAGGCCATCTTCAAGAGACTGCTGTATAATATGAATCACACCATATCTATACTGATTCGCCATCATCCCTCTACTTCTAGATTTTATTGGAGTTAAATTTAACATAAAGAACAAGTGACAATCAGAGCATAAATCACAGAAAAATTCTACATATTATGTATATATGAAATACTTTTTCAAGGTGTTGTGTTGGTTATGGTGGTGAAAATGTGGGAACAGAGTTGTGTTCCAGGTTATATCTAGTTTTGATTCAAAGAAATAGCAGCCAACCAAAATAAATAGATAGACAGATTCCATTTTTGTTTATTTTTTCAAGAAAATACCAAAAGAAGGGGAGGGAAGAATCCCTTTCGTCTGTGTTGGACACTCTGAACATAGATAGCAAAATCTCTCTACTCTTACATTCACTCCAAGCAAAAACATCTTTCTCTATTCCATATATCCCTCACAAGCATTACCCGACACCTCAATTCATTTTTCTTTCCATCTCTATTCTTTTCCTCTTATTCTGGTGAAATTTTGGCACTTTATGATAAGTGAGCTCTACACTTCCCACAGCCATGGTTACTTTTCCAGTTCTGTCTCCCATCCCCTGATTCTACGTTATCAAAGTCGTGACACCTAGACTTTGTCATGACTGAGTTCTAAGAAGGAAAGAAAGGAAGGAAAAGTGCCTTTTGTGGCAGAAGAAAGAGGGGCGTTATGAACACTTACATGAGAATACTTTTATACCAACCACATGCATGCAGACCTCAAAGTTTAGCAAACCAGTGCCCTCTTATGATCATCTCTGCTATCCTCTTATATCATATTGTAGTTACTTAAAAACATTAGGTGCTAACTTTCAACATGCAAGGTAGAAAAATTAGGGTACTACATGGTCTCTTTTTTTCCTTCCAGTCTACGTACATCCTCCAAATGCAAAGATCTGCTAAAGCCATCTGACTTTCGGATAGTTTCAGCCATAATCTTACTTATACTTTTAGAGGTCCTTTTCATTTCCTTTGGGTCGAACAATATTGTTTTTATTAATTTTCCTTTTCTTCCCAAATACCTACTACTGGCTGAAGCTAAATGCACTACTAGTGTAAAAATAATCCTCATTAAAAAAGACCAATCATCTTCAACTTCTGGGATCCAAAGCATCTAACATAAGAGCTCTCTTTAATTATAATAATAAATGTGCCTTAAACACTTATTAAGTTTAAATGAGAGGTAGCAAGTAATATTAAAGAAAATATGGTACAGGAAGATGAAGTGAATTGTCTAAGGTCACGTAGCAAATGTGGAGTATAGCTTGAATTCAGATTTGGACCTTCATTCTGACATGATCCTTCATTGTCCTTTTTCCTGTATCAGCTGCTAATTCTTACCATTTTTTCTTTATTTAAAAAAAGCTAAGGTCCAAACTGTTGCAACACAATGTTTTCTTTATCACAGAGATACACTTATTTTGCAAAGCTAGGATTATTCACACAAGACTCTAACAGTTCATAGGATCTTCATAATATGCTGCCAATCCACCTTTCCAGTCCTCCTTTATGTCACCCAATGCCCTGCCTTCCACCTACCAATCAACATTTTATGCAAAAGAGCTCTCATCTCTAACTAGAATTAATTTTCTCTTCTCTTTCTCTGCAAGGTAAAATATATTTAAAGTACTTTTATTAAAGGTCAAATTCAAACATTATTTTCTCCAGGAAGCCTTCCCAACATCTGCTCCATGAGCTTTCCACATCTTCACTTCCACAACACATTCCCCACAAATACATCAATGTGCTGCTTATTTAAACTTCTTGTCCCTTGCTAAGACTGGGATTTTACTGGTAAAGAACATGTGAAATATTAAGAATATAGAGGTCAAAGACACTATCCTTGCCCTTAAGAAGTTTCCCATTTGTCAGAAGGTCAAAAACATAAACGACTATAGTTCAGTTCTGACACAGACAATATATTTGTACGTAATTGGCTTGAAACATACTTTTTTTGTGGTAATCAGGGCTATGTTACATATGGTGAAAATAAGTAACTAAAAATTGACTCAGAATAAGCAGGAAGTGGTCAAAGTACACAAATAAGAGAACAAAGAGAAATAATCTAGAAAGATGTAACGAGAAAAAATACTGAGTTAATTGAAGTACAGGCTTAATGCAGGAAAATGCAGCTTGGGGAGAAGGAGTTGAATTAGTTCAAGATATTTTTGGTAGTGAGAGCCAGAAAGGCTACAGTTGCCAGAATGAAAAAGGGACTGACAATGGAGCAAAGCTATGCTCCAGCGTGCCACTGGGCATTGCGTTCAGTGATTTACAGAATTTATTTCAACTAAAACTCATAACCACAGTGTGCAGTAGGAGCTATGAGGAAATAAGGGCTCAAAGCAGCCATGACTTGCTCATTAGTCACTGAAGAGTCAGGATTCAAACTCAGGACTGATTTAAATGTCTACCCTTTATACATTCAAAATTGGCCTATATCCATAGAGGTAGTATCAACAAAATCAGCCAGAAGTTACTTTATTTCCTATAGGATCAAAGTCTAAGAGAGACTTTGTATAAGGCTCTTTACATGTAATAAAGAAAAGAATATATTTTTAGAGATTTTATTAATTATTTTCAGAGAAGGGTGGGGAAGGAGGAAGAAAGGAAGAGAAACATCAATGTATGGTTGTCTTTCACCTTCCTCCAGCTAAGGACCTGGCTGGAGACCTGGCTTGCAACCTGGTTATGTGCCCTGACTGGGGAATCGAACCAGCAATCTTTGGATTCACAGACTGGCATCAGTCTACTGAGCCACACCATCCAGGGGAAAAAAAGTATATATATAATATATATATACACACACACACACACACACACACACACACACACATATATATACACACATATATATAACAGCATCTCTAATTAATAAGTGCTAGCACCGATTACGTAAGATAGAATGCCTTTGAAACCATCTAGCCTCTTTTTGCAAATATCAAAGACACTAAGGCCAACTAGCTGAATCATAGACTACTGAGAAGTTTTAAGGAGAAATAAAGTGAAAATTGCTGCCCCTGAAGAAGGAAATCATGAGAAAAACACCATCTTATCCTGTGTAGGTAAGCTCCATAATGCCAGGCATCTTATATCCTTTTGGCCAACTATATCTCCATTATCACAGAGAATAAATGTTACTGTAACTAAAATACAGTATAACACTTTATAAAAGAAGGTGCCCAAATAATATTTGTTTCATAAAGGAATGAATGGGAAGGTGTATGGGAGTTGTAAGATGTGGGTACAAATGTGCAATTCATCAGGAGACTGGCCATAATGGATGTTACTAAATTAATTTTTAATTGCCATTTGAGTAACATCATTTTCTCCGTAAAACTTTCCAGTGACATTTTAAGTGATTTCAAATGCTTTTATCAGGAATCAAGAGTTTAGTGCACTATCAATGAATGGAATTTGAAAGGTATCCTTTGGGTAAAATCATTTAAAAAATCATTTAAATGAATTAAGAAATAACTCAAAAGATTTTGATTAGTAAAGTGGTAATATGAACATTTTATCCTTATATTAGTATCGGGAGGTGGAAAACACAGAAGCAATATTTTATTTCTAAAGCCCATGCTCCCACGAAGCTGAGCAGAAGCACTGCTTATAACAACATTTCCTAGCCAAATTCTCAAAAGGCCTCCAACAGGCTTTATCAATTTGTGGGCACTGTCCTCTACCAATCTATTTCTCTCCAGATTCTCCTTGGAAACCAAAGATTTATGTCATTCTTTTTATTTTCTGAAATGAAAATGGCCCTGGTTAAAATAAAAATGAAAACCAAAAGTGTGTCCTTATTCCAAGTACAAATGTGGCCTGGACAAATACCTCATTAATATAACACCCCCAATGACTTTATGACATTCTTTAACATTATTTGGACATTTCTAGAAATCAAGCTCGTTTATAAGTATTCATGAAGATGAGTTGTGATTGCATATAGGCCCAAAAAGGGATGGTAAATAAACACTGTCAGGTTACAAAAAAAAAAAAAAAAAAAGCAGACCCTCCTTTTCATACATGATTTATAAATCTGCTCAAATTCCAGACTAAAGGAAAAGTCACACAAACTGAAAATATTCATATATATATAGAGAGAGAGAGAAAGAGAGAGAGAGAGAGAGAGAGAGAGAGAGAGAGAGAGAGACAGAGAGACAGAGAGTCAGAGAGACAAGAGAGAGAGAGACCTGGCTTGCAACCTGGTTATATGCCTTGACTGGGAATCAAACCAGCGACCCTTGGGTTCACAGGATGGTGCCAATCCACTGAGCCATACCAGCCAGACCTTGAAAACATTTTTTAAGTGAATATTCATATAATAATACTGCTCTTTGAATACACTCAAACAAGTAGGCATCGCAGCATTTCACTGATCAGACTACAGGATAGAACAGGAGGACAGAATAAAAAAGGCTTTCCTAGGGGAGGGGAGCTCCACGGTCACTGTTCTATAAAAACATATGAACATATTTCTATAAACTCATCTTCACAGGAAGTCACCCAGCTTAATGAGCACAGACCTGCAAGTTAATATTAAAAACCCACTTTGATTTCAGCAGCAACAAAATTGATCCACCTAGAAGCTACTGCATAAAACCTTTATCATCATGTCCATCACTGTCACTCAGCAGAGGCCACTGCCAGCACCAAGAAGTCCTGGGCTCACCTCAGGAAATATGCTACTTGACCGTCCTGATAACAGTACAGTGGTGGGATGGCCCTGTATGTTATATCAGAATGGCAGTCCCTTAATTTTTCAATTCTCTTTATTGATGTCCTCTTTCATGTGTAGGTCTATTAGATTCTATTTCCTCTACTGTCCTCCCAGGAATTGGTGCTTGCCAACTACAATAAGTTGTTTTGACAACTTGTCTAGCTATACAATACTCTGTTTCTTTCCCTCTGCAGTCTTTTTGGCTTCAAATGGGTGCCTTCAAAATAGAGCAGACTATTCAACCAAACTATTGAACAGGGGGAAAAACAGCTTTCTCTGTGTAAGCACCGTCTTGCCAAAATCAAAACTCTTTCCTGTGCGCATAGTTCTTTCTTTTCCTCTTTATTTTTATGGCTAAATCCCCCTTTCTATCTTGTCTACTCCTATCTTAATAAGGAATGACTGCCGTGACTACCCCCATCTAGCTATGCCATTCACCGCCAACACCTCTGCTCTCCTTGTGTGCTTCAAGAAGAACTGATTAGCACTTTGCATAATTAACCTGATTAGCACTGTGCATAATCAAACTGATTAGCACTTTGCATAATTAAAAAGAAATAATAATAATAACAATAATAGGCACTAAGTAATATCAAAAGCTGTTAGTCCCACAACCCTTTGGTTACTTACCTCCAAGATAAGTTCAATGCAGTCTATTTTGCACCACTGAAATCCTTTTGTTAACTCAAAAGTCAAGAAAATAAATTAAAATGCTGTCAATCCATAGACCCATTATGATTTTTCATATCCATATCAGTTACCAAAATAAGCACTTCTTGCCCATGCAGGTTTCCTTCAGTTTCAGTCTTTGCATATTTTACCCATGCCAAAATGGAAAAAAATGAGGATATAAAACCAAATCAGTGAAAAATATTTGGCGTAAAATTAGAACCAAGATGTATGCATCTGCTATTGATATATAATTCTCCATGCATTGTTTCAGGATGATAATATGGTGTAAGGAAAGAACTAAACAACCTGCCGGGAAAACCTGGCTTTAACAATTACTGTGTGACCTTAAGTAAGTCACTTAACTTCTTAGAACTTGTACTCTCACCTGTAAAATGGAAATAATAATACCAGTTCTGCAAACTCAAAGGTTGTTGTGAAAATAAAATAGCCATTTAGAAAGATACTTTGTAAACTGTTAAGGTAGGACACATGTATGATGTACCCTATTCTAGGTCCCTAAACCTCTTATCCCCTAAATTTTACCATAGATAACCTCACACCTTATGAATAATAATGAAGACTTGATTTTAATGCCTTAGAATTGAAAAGTTATCAAGTCATTTTGCATACTTTGCCTTACTTCCTATTCAATGGCTGAATGTGATTAAAATTTTGACCTGGAGTTATAATTCAACTTTAGTCATTATTGTATTCACCACAGCCCTCATTTGTGTTTCCACAGAGGTTAAAATCAAGCTATTGCTGGAAACTCATCAGAGAATATAAAAAGTATAGTATATTTCTATTAACTTGGGACTATGACTTAGGGAGTCCTGCAACTCCATTCCACCATAGCCCACCATTTGCTCCTTGAGACCTTCAAGACTTAGTTCAGTTTAATTTCCTCTAAGAAACCATCTCAGACACTCTTTAAACAGAATTTCTCTTGCATGATCCCATAATATTTTATCTGTAACTCTACTTTGTACTATTTGCTATGTATTAAGTATGTGTGTGTGTGATTCCTCTAGAATACTAGGAGCTCCTAGGGAGAAACTACTATGCCTATTATTCACCCTACAATAGCTGCCACGATGAGTGATGCACCTGCTGAGCAGTCAACACGTTTGTTACAGTTGACTTGAGGAAACTCTACAGCAAAGTATTTTTTTCATTATGTACTTATCATATAACTGCTATCTGCAAACCTGAACAATTGCTCTGCTAACTGCTGGGAACTATAATGGTATGTGACATACCAATAACCACTTAACTTCCCCTTAAAATGTTTAATGTATGTGAGATTATGATTCATTTATTTGTTCAATCATTGGCTTAATCATTCTAAAGTAAATGTGAGTGCCTAGTAAATGTTATCCACTGTGCTAAGCATTTAATATAGCATTAATCAATTTCAAAAACAACTGTTGGTTCCTCTCATGGAGCTTATAGTCTACATATCCTTTAAGTGGTATGGAAGGGGAACCTTAGAGTAGTCAAGATGATCCTTTGCAAAGTATCCAAATATGGAGCCCATAAGCCTTTACTGACCTAAAGGAAAGGAACATAAATAAGCAGTCAGTGTTCCTGAACCAATCATCCATTTTACAATTCATTTAATTCAAGAAAGAAAATGCTGCAGTGGAGATTATTCAAGTCCAAATGTTCCTGGTGAAGGTGCTTCCAGTAATTCTGGGAAAGAAGCCAATCCCATAGTTTTATATGTAAATATTTAAAAAACACACACATATATATAAGCACAAAGGAAAGGTCAGGACGACGTAAGCCTTTTAAAAATCTATTTTAATAATTTTTTCTAAAACTGTCCACAAAAGTTTGGGCTTTTTTTTTGTAGCCTTACATTTTCTTTTACACAATACGCCTGCTTTTTTTCTAAACTAAATATTTCTTCCATCTAATGACTCTCTTTATTAGACAGCATCTAATTTGCATACATTTACATACAATTTAACTGCTAGCTTGTGAGAACAAAGAAATGGCTCTGCATTGTACTGAAGGACAATACTCAGTAAAGGAAGGTATAAAAACCAACCAGCTAGGTGACTGTGTAAGCTCTTTGTTTCAGATATACCAAGCTCTTTTTTCAATATACTAGTTAAAAGAGGCAAAAATTATTTCATCAAACAATGAAAGAAACACACAGCATTACTTTGTTTAACTGCTTGCTCATTTCCTCTTCAGCTTGGTTACTATAATTCGGGGATCCAAGTTCCCTGAATCTACTACAATTTCCTTAATAGATTTTTAGGAATTACTCCCTTTACATATTTTTGTTTTGAGTGTTGTTCCTAAAACAACCTGGGGCTCCACTGTGATAAAACTGTTCTGAGCTAATTTGTGCTGCTACCCGCCTTATCACCTTAACAGAAAGGGTATAATATGGCATACTGTTCTACAGAGAACAATGCCTGTACCCTTACCTTAGCAAGCAAATAGATTTTAATGAAACTTCTGGTCTTGGTGTTATGAATCAGCTCCTCAAAAAAAAAAAAAAAAATGGTTTTCAGTATCCACTGGGGAGGAGATGGGGAAAAAAAACAAACATATGGAGAAAGTATATGGTGCAAGAAAGGTTGGAGGTAAAAGAGTACTGGAGTCTACTGTTTCTCCACTTTGCACTGCTACCTATCCCTTTGTATATAATCCAAGCTGGAAGACCCTTGGGAGATAAGAAGAAAAAGAGACGTGAACACCAGCCAGGGGCTCTCCATTAATCTGTAAGTGACACAGGTAAGTCACCATGACTTCTCTTTCTCTCTCATCCTGGATGCATAGAGAAGGAGATTATGGAAAGGAATCTTCAAGTATTTGTTCAGTGTTTTATACATATATTCACTATTGAAAACACAAAATAAGTAATAAAGCTGTGGTCACAAGCAACTCAAAATAAACACTTGAGGGATTTAAATTTCTGAAGTGTCATGAGTAAAATATTACCAAAAATAAAGAATGAGCCTTGGCTGGTTAGAGCATTGTCCCAATTTGCCAGGATTGAAGGTTTAATTCCGGGTTAGGGCACATAAAAAGATTCAACCAATGAATGAATCAGTAAGTGGAACAACAAATCTCTCTTTCTCTTCCCCACTTCTTTTCTCTCTGAAATCAACAAATAAAAAAATGAAATATGACATAAAAATGTGGCAAAATTACAAGTGATACAAATATAAAGCAGGAAACTAGGACAAACTGAAAAACATAAAGCAACATATGAATTGGACCCATAGGCTTGATGGAAATATCATCTGTGAGTGCTAAAAGTGGCCATGAGAGATACACTTCATTGGAAATATATTTAATATCATTAATTTGGCCTATTTTCTGCTGTAAATCTGATCATGCAGATTTGCAATTTTTATGACCAAAAGAGGTGTGAACTTGTCAGTGGTAAGTGAAGAAATTCTACCACTCTGTGGGGTTGCAGAATGCCCGCATGATTTGGAAACTTCATCAGCCAAACAGATTGTACAATCTCTATCAACAATCTTAAAACATGTCTGATTTTCCACCTGGTGAGAAGAAGCCTGAGTTAGAGACTTGTATTAAAGCTGGAGTGCTATCATAGATCAAGTCTGCTAACACCTTAACCCCATAAACAATTGTGAGTAATGATAAAAAATAGCACTTAAATGATTAAACACTGTCTTTTTAAAAACCTCTAGGATTGACTAGAAACTAGTCAATAGAATGAGTATGCAAGAGGAAACTGTCACTCTGAAAACCATGGCATAACTCTGAAAACATCCTTAACGTCCAGGGAACCTGGCCCTGGCCCCCAAGCCCCTTGCTCAATGAGGAGATAAGGTAATGGTCTCATGAATGATTATAGGTTTTACTGTCCTTTCAGAGATTTTAAGTTTTATGCAAATATTCTGTTTCTAAGGCTCATTAGATCACTCTTGTTAATATAAATTTAAGGTGGTACTGTACTTATTTTCATGTCATAAAATATTATCTTTTGGTAACCGGCATCAGACCTATTTTCTACGCTCTAACATATTAAATTCTGCCTACTTTACTTGTTTGTAAAGCATCAATTAATACTAACTCAGCCAATATCACCTGTGCTGGAGGTGGTTAAGATCCACCTACCCAAAGCATGTTACCACGGTGACAATGTAGTGACCTAATTTGCACACACCTGCTGGGTTAATTGGGCCAAAATGAAAGATGATATATGATGCTCAAAATCCAAAACTAATTTTTCCTCAAAATTAAATATTTGATTTTTTAAAAATTAGTAGTTTTCTAAAGCTAAGTAACAAACTCCAGGTGTGCATTTGCCATTCAATGTACCCTGAATGTTTCATGACACTAGAGTAGCAAAATATATTGAATGATGAGCACAAATCTTTAACATATTTTCTGTGTGCAATGATTTGTACAAGTAAGTGGTCTCAATCATGGAATACATGGGCAGCGCTTCAAGAGCCAGGCCACTGCCTCAAAGGGGACATAGACAATTCAACTGTGCCAAGTTAACTCCCAGGATCTGAATTGCCTCTGAAATGGAAGTTCACTTTGGAGAAAGCTGCTCGCCACAGCTGGTGGCAGCCTCCAACATCCCTTAGATGAAAACATCAGTTATCTATGCGTGACCTTTTCCCAAACCTGTGTTCTTATTCCTCCCAAATCACTGACAGCTTTTCTTTGAGCCATTGAAGGTTATATACCAAGAATGTAAGGTGACAGATACTTTCAGAGACTACTGGTAAAGCTACAATAATGTGTGAGTGGTATAGCTAAATGCATCCAAAGCTTGAAAAAAAATGCATACTATGTTGAACTGAACTATTCTACTTAATTTATCTTAAGAACAGTATCAGGAATGTTTCTTAAAAATGTATGCACAGTGAAATTCACCATAGGTTATTTTTTAATAGAGAAAACTGGAATAGAAGGAACATACCTCAACACAATAAAGGTCATAAATGACAAACTCATAGGCAACATCATAATCAATGGGCAAAAACTAAAACCATTTCCCTCAACAACAGGAACAAGACAGGGATGTCTGCTTTTGCCACTTCTATTCAACATAATACTGGAAGTCCTAGACACAACAATCAGATAAGAAGAAGGAATAAAAGACATCCAAATTGGAAAGGAAAATATAAAACTGTCATTATTAGCACGACATGATAGATAGAGAACCCTAAAGATTCCACAAAAAAACTACTAGAACAGATAAATGAATAAATTCAGTTAAGTAACAGGATACAAAATATCCAGAAATCAGTTGCATTTTCATATACCAATAATAAGCTATCAGACAGGGAGACTAAGAAAACAATCCCATTAACAAATGCATCAAAAATACATTGGAGAAGAGCTAATCAAGGATATAAAAAATCTATACTCAGAACATTATAAAATGCTGAAGGAAAAAGTTGAAGAAAATACAAATAATTAGAACCATATATTGCATTCATAGATAAGAATTAACGTCATTAAATGTCCATACTAACAACAACAACAACAACAACAACAAAAATGCCCATACTTCCTAAAGAAATCAATAGATTCAATGCAATTCCTATTAAAATACCAAAAGCGTATTTCAAAGAACCAGAACAAATATCCCAAACATTTATATGGAACCATAAGAGACTTGAAATCTTTTTCAAGATTTCAGGAGCAAAAACTTGGACCAATCATGCTGCCTGATACCAAACTATATTACAAAGCCACAGTAATCAAAACAATGTGATAGTGGCATAAAAACAGACATACAGATGAACAAAACAGACTAGAGAGCCCAGAAATAAATTCATGCCTTTATAGTCAATGATCATTCAACAAAGGAGGCAAAAACATATAATAGGGTAAATGTAGTTTGTTCAATAAATGTTGTTGACAAAACTGAACAGGTACATGCAAAAAATAAAATTGGACCACCTTCTCACACCATATTCCTGAATGAATTCAAAATGAATTAAGACTTAAATGTAAGACTCAAAACCATAAAAATCCTAGAAGAAAAATTAGGCCATAAAATCTTGAACATTTCTCATAGCAATGTATTTTCTGATATGAATCCTCAGGTAAGAAAAACAAAAATAAACAAATGGGACTAGATTAAACTAAAAAGGTTTTGCACAGTAAAAAGAAAAGACAACCTGGAAGAGCATATTTGCCAATGATATGTTCCAAAATCATAAATTTCATCCAAAATTCATAAACGACTTATATGAGTACACAACTCAATACCAAACAAACAAACAGCACAATTTTTAAAAATGTGCAAAGGATCTGAATAGGTATATCTCCAAAGAGGACATACAGATGGCCAACAGACATATGAAAAGATGCTCAATATCACTAACCATCAGAGAAATGCAAATCAAAACCTCAATGAGATACCACATCACGCTTGTCAGAATGGCTATCACTAACAAATCAACAAACAACAAGTGCTGGTGAGAATGTGGAGAAAAGAGAACCCTCGTGCACTGCTGGTGGGAATGAAAACAGGATGCAGCCATTGTGGAAAACAGTATGAAATTTACTCAAAAACTAAAAATGAAACTGCCTTTTGACCTAGCAATTTCACTGCTAGGATTATATTCAAAGAACCCTGAAACAACAATTCTAAAGAACCTATGTGCCCCTATATTCAGAGCAGCATTATTTACAATAGTCAATTGCTGTAAACAAAACAGCACAAGTATCCATCAGTAAATGAGTGGATCAAAAAACTGTGGTACATTTACACAATGGAATATTACACAGCAGAAAGAAAGAAGGAACTGTAACTTTTTGCAACAGTTTGGATAGAACTGGAGAAGAGTATGCTAAGTGAAATAAACTAGTCAGGGAAATACAAATACCATATAATTTCACTTATATGTGGAACCTACTTAACAAAATAAACAAATAAAATAGAAACAGCCTCAGATACATAAAACAGACTGATATCTCTCAGTGGGTAGGGGATTTAGGGGCTGGGTGAAAAAGGTGAAGAGAATAAGAAAAAAAGCTTCATACACACAAATAACTGTGTGCTGATTACCAGAGGGAAAGGGATGTGGGGTGATAGAAGACGGTAAAGGGAGGATAAATGGTGACAGAAAGAAACTTAACTTTGGGAAGTGAGCACAAAATACAATATATGGTACAGATGATTTATTATAGAACCGTACCTCTGAAACCTATATAATTTTATTAACCAATGTCCCCCAAATAAATTCAATATAAATTTTTTAAAAATTGGCTGGATTATTATAAAACATCCACTATATTAAAACTATATAATCAATAAAAATCATGTCATAAAACATTTATTAATAGAAACAAATGTTCACTATACACTGATAGTCAAAAATCAGAATCTACAATCATGTATGGGGTATAATCCTATCTTTTTCCTGCATACATGTATATGTACACCAAAATGTTGATAATGACTTTTTTCTAAGTGGTAATAATAATATCAAGGATGATTTTATTTTCTTATTTCTGCCATTTTGTGTTTTCTAAATAGTTTTAACATGATGGTGTATTATTTTATAATAGAAAAAAGATATCTTATTAAAGCTAAATTAAAGGATATAAAGAAAAATGTTAAATTGCACTTGCTGGTTCCTCTGCCCATAGATATCACATTTTATCTGTCCTTACTTCATTCTTTGTCAATTCCACATATAAATAAAATGCTCTTTTATTGTTAAATATTTATGTTTTCTAAGTGAATGAATCATTTACTTATTTACAAACCTTACAGAGATGTCAGCCATCAGAATCTTTATAGAGTCTCTAACCTGCTTTTTAGGTTTAGAAAAACCTTATGAAGTAACTGCCCTTTTACTTGGTAATGATGATGACTTGAAGTAAACTTTTCAAGGTACAAATATATTTATTCAATACCTGACTATTGCATCCTGCTTAAATTACAGTGTTCCCATTTTGACTTTATTTGTACAGTTACAGGGTCTTAGTGATAAGTAAGAGTGTCACTTAAGTAAAATTAACATTAGCATGTGAACTGGAATTGCTGCTAAAAGTATCTCACTAGGGGTTTGATTTCTCTATGATGCTTTTACTGATTTATTCATTGCTTAGTTTATTAAAATATAATAATTTATTCTCACAAGTGAAAAACTTTCTTTGAATTTTTCTGTCATGAACAATAGACATTATAAGTTTCAAAATATGTCAATTTTGAACTTCCAGCCAAAATGGAGGCATAGGTAGGCATGCTGCATCATACCACAACTAAGGGGGAATACAACTACCTCAAAACTAGGAAAGGAAAAAAATAAAAAAGGAATTCCAGAAAACTGAGCTGCACAAAAACACAACAAAGATATAAGGAAGAAATACTCATGCAGACAAGTAGGGGGCAGAGCCAGGACAGAAAGGATGCGGTTTGGCAGCGTGGTGTAGCTTGGCGGCAGGGCAGTTGAGGCAGGGGGGTGGCTGTGGTAGGCCTGCAGAAAGCACACATTTTACAACAATAGGGACACCTGGGGAGCTCCAGGAATCAGATCATACTGGGAGGCTCACAGTTCCAACACCAAGGAGAAAGTAAAGCCTCATTACTTCTGACTGTGAAAACAAGTGGGTGTTGGGGTGGAGGAATAAACTGCAGGTCTCAGTAGAGTCTATTTAGAGAGACCCCACAGTCCTAGAACATCCTCAGACAAACCCACTGTGGGAACCATGGCCATGGCAACAGCTAGAGAGGCCTAAGCCTCATATAGGAAGCAGGAGAAATACCTGGAAAAGGGGCCAGTGTTGAGCAAGCAGCATTGTTCCCTCTCAGACCCATCCCCCACATACAGCACAACAACTTGGTGAAATGGATCAATCCACACTGAGGAATACCTAAGACTCTGCCCCTTACAATGTAACAGGTATGAGATACAGAGGCAAAGAGTAGCCTGCCAAGATGAGGAGGCAGAGAACTATGGTTCAAAAAGGGAACAGATCAAGGTCCCAATGGGTGACATAAGTGACAAAGAAACAGCCAACCTAACAGAGGAGGAGAGAGCTAGCCTAACAGATGCACAGTTTAAAATGCTGGTGATAAAAATGCTCACAAACTTGACAGTCATGCTTAAGTACAGCAAATACAGAAGGAAAGGAGTAAAGGCCAGGCTAAGTGAAACGAAAGAAAATACACACAAACCAATGTAAAGGTAAGGAAACCAGGGTTCAAATCAATGGTTTGGAACATAAGGAAGAAATAAGTAGTCAACCAGTAGAGAGTTAAGAAACAAGAATTGATAACAATTAGGAGGGACCTAGGAACCTTTGGAATGACTTTAAACATACCAACATCTGAATCACAGAAATGCCAGAGGAGAAGAGGAAGAGCAAGTAATTGAAAACTTGTGTAAAAAAGTAATGAAGGAAAACTTCCCAAATTTGATAAAGGAAACAGACATATAAGTCCAGGAAGCACAGAGTCCCAAACAAGCTAGACCCAAAGAAGACCACACCAAGACACATCATAATTAAAATGCCAAAGATTGAAAATAGAGATAAAGTCTTTAAAAATAAAGAGAATCTTAAAAGCAACAAGAGAAAAGCAGAGAGTTACCTACCAAATGTTACCTATAAGAGAATCAACTGATTTAAAAAAAAAAAAAAAATCAGATAAGAAGGGACAAGGAGTATTCAAAGTGATGAAAAGACAGGACCTACAACCTAGATTACTCTATCCAGCAAAGCTATCATTCAGAATGGAAGGGCAGATAAAGTGCTTCCTAGACAAGGTATAGCTAAAGGAGTTCATTATTACCAAGCTGTTATCATACAAGGTATGTCCTGACACTATCAAGCCAATGCCAATATAATTAAAAGCTTGTGTGCTTAATACTTTCGGGACAGACTTCATATGAAGTGTTAAAGGGACTTACTTAAGAAAAACAAGATCAAAATTATGAACATTAAAATGACAACAAACACACAACTATCAATCACTGAACCTAAAAAAGTAAAAACAAAAACAAACTAAACAAACAACCAGAATAGGATTAGAATCATAGGTATGCAGATCTTTGGGAGGGCTTTCAGCTGGGAAGCAGATGGGAGAGAAATGATGCAGGGATTAGGAAACATAATTGGTGGGTACAAGATAGGGGCAACTTAAGAATACTATAGGAAAGGGTGAAATCAGGGAACCTATATGCATGACCCATGGACATGAACTAAGGGGTATGGGATTGCGGGAAGGAAGAGGGGTTCTGGGTGAAGGACAGCAAAGGGAAAATAAATTGGGACAACTGTAATAGCATAATCAATAAAATACACTTTAAATATGTAAATACAAATATGTCAATTTTGAGCTTTCAGTTCAATTTTTAACCTTAGTGTTGATCTTTGCCTTCCTAAGAAATTCATGAAATTAAAAAGTTACTTTTTAAATTTCCAAGTGATGAAATTGTTTATTTTCATTTCCCAAAATAAGTTGTTAACAAATTAAAAATATATAGTATACAAAAATAATTGTTGATAAAAAGATGTAAATATTAAAAGACTACATCACAAATGTACTAAAAGAAAACATGGGTAATATTTTTATATGAATATTCTATACCATGAAGAAAATTATTGATATATGCAGCTATAGAAAAACGCCAGAGTAAAAGTCAAAAAAGGAAATTTTAAACTGAAAGAAATTTTAACAACTATTACAGGAAGTGATATTTTTTATAGTATGCAAGGAGGTTATGCAAATTATAAGATAAAAAATTAGAAAATAATGAAAAGATATTTACAGGCACTTCAAGGAAATTTAATATAAATGACCAGTGAGATTTTAAAATATTGTGTAAACTAACACATAAATAAAGAAATTTAAATCAAAACAATTCTGAAATATCACTTTTACTTTTCAGAGTAGAAAAAAATTGTTAAAACCAGTATTGGTGAAGATGTGGGACAGTAGGAATTCTCAGACACTATTGTTAGATGTATATATTAGAACAATGTTTTTAAAGGGAAATTTTTAATAGCTAACAAAATTTAATTATGCATATATATCTGGGAAATTATACTATGTATATATTTAAATAGGTATAAGATATACTTAGAAGTCTTATTTATTGAAATTTTTGAATAGAAAACAAATTAAAAATAAGCAAATGTTCATAAATTAGGCAATAGTTAAATATGCATTTATATCCATAAAATGGAAATTTTAGGCACAAATAAAAAGGACATGATATAGTATAATATATATTTTCAGTACAGTAAAATCCGTAAGATATAGTATTAAAAATAAAATAATAAAATACAAAGAAAACAAATCATGTGGTTACCCTCTTGATTTTTAAAATGCAGCTATATATATGTATATTTCTGTACATGAATAGATTTGAAACTGTACCTCTGGTAATAGCACTGTAAGTTGGTAAAGACATACTTTCATTTTATATCATGTGTACTATGTTATTTTTAATATTTTTACTGTGTGTGCATGTTTTAATTAAAAATAGCAAAGGAAGTTGTTCTGCCTAGTGGTAAATGGTGAGAAGTATACTAAATGGAAGTAAGAAGTATTACATAACTCAATTCCTCACTCTGTATACCTAGACATATTCAATAGTGTTTCCATTTCCCCATATGTAAAATAATTGCATTATACTTAAAAGTAATATGTAAATTATCTTATAGTCTTATCTTTATGCCTTAATAATCCAAAACAGAATAGTGGTGAAATATGCTCAAGACTTATTTAAACATCTATAGCTACTACAATTAATAAATATCTATTTGATACTTTGTAGATGTCTGTAGTCATGTCTTGATGACAAAAAAAAAAACAATACATTTGATAAAAATTTTGACAAAGCAAATAAACTAAATACTGCCTTAAATACTATACTCCCTATATAAATTATGTTTGTGGGTCCCAACTGTTTAATTCTTCTAAGGTGTTGAAATATACACAATACAACTGATCAGAAATATATAACTTTATACTCACAAACATTTTCTAGTCTTGGCCAAGGAGTTTTTGTGAAGCTATTCTTGATACGTGCTCTCAAATATATAGTCTGAGTAGAACTAAATGTCCAAATTGGTTTATAATTCAGGTATATATTGCTACGAGCACTCTTAAAAATTTTGTGATATTCTATAACATTACAGTGCATGCTCACAGGGTATAAGGAGTACTCTATCTTTTAATAAGTGGTATTTGATGCTTCATTATGGCCATAGCCTCCACTGTGACTTAATATTCTTGTCAACTGAACAATTGTTTTTAAAAGCAAAATCTTCCAGTTATGGTTTGGATGATACATTATATGGTCACCTAAATTACAGAGCAGAAATTGTACATTGTGGTATTTCTGAGGAAAAAAGTTGTTCTTTCCTCTATTGCTGCTTCCATTATAATAAAAACAAAATCATGGAAAATTCCTTGTTAAGATTCAATAACATAGCTGATAACAATGTTGTGTTATTAATCACCACATAATCTGGTTTATAAATTAGAATGTAGGCAGAGCCTATCAATACTACATTGAGAGATTTTTAGTTTCTCTAGTGGGAAAAAAGTTAAATTCTCTTACCTAAAACAACCATGTCTGAAGATGTTATTTGTTCTTGTGTTTCAAATGTTCACTGTAGACTGTCTACTTCCTTGTGCATTTTTTTCTCATATAGTATCAGTCTGGGTCATAGTAATACTGTCATCTGTTACAGCAGCAAGCAATGGGAAAATAATAATGCCGTGAGTGCAATGTTGATTAGACACATTAAACTCAGGAAAATTCAATCAAATCTCATCAATTTCAGTAATTTACCACCACATGTCCTTGTCTAGTTATGGATAAACAGTTTAATTTTGAATGAAGCATTTGGAGAAATATCTGCTTCAGAATGAAAGTAAGATGAGAAGAACAGATTTCCTGTGCTCAACTCAAATGGAAATATAACTACATATTCCTAAAAAGCTCAATGTTAAATTGTAGCCTGCTATGAAAGTAATCTTAAAAAATTAAACCTAAGGATATTCAGTTTGACCTTCCATTTTCATTCACAGCTTTGTTATACAGAAAAAGAGATTTGATGATAATACTAGAAAAGAGATGGTTCAAGAATCCCTGTCCAGGACTTCTGCTCAAAATACAGGCTTAACTAAACACATTTCAACACCGTGCACAACCACAGAAAGAATTACAACTAGACCTCAAAAGAAGTAACACCCACAACCATCAGAAAATTGGGCTGTATGTATAGAAATTCAAAAATCAAGGATTTAAAGGAAGCCACATTCATCCAAATGGACAGAGGGCCAAGATGCAGAGATGGGCAGAGGAGTGAGGAGATGCAGTGTGGTGTAGAGAGGCAGCAGCAGCAGCATGGGCGGTCTCACATTCACATGTGATGGATAAAAATTGGGAGAAACAGCATGGTAGCAAGCAATTCCAGACCCAAGCTGGACCATAAAGCCTAGGATTCCAGCACCAGAAAGATAAATAGCCATAACCTCTAGCTATAAAACCTAGTGGGGGTTGGAACAATGGAAGCAGATTTTCAGGGGACTCTACTTAAAGGGCTACAACAGATTTAGAATGTCCACAGAACCAGCCCCTCTGGAATTCAGCACCAGGGCAACTGCCGGAAGGGCACCAGTTGCATATGGGCAGTAAGTGAAGTGACTAGAAACAGGCTATGCGTCAGACAAACTTATGAAAGAAAAGCAGTGACACTGTCCTCTCTCCAAGCCCTCCCTCCACACACAGCCACAAAGCAATAAAGTAGGTTGCCCTGCTCTGGCAATTACTTAAGTCTCCACCCCATACAGTTTTCAGATCCCTTTTCTACAATAGGCCATAGTACTAAGATAGGGAGTCAAAGCAGCTCTACTCAATACACAAAACAAATGCAGGGAGGCAGCCCAATTGAGGAGGCAGAGAAATATGGCTCAAATGGAGATAATCAACCTCTCAGGTGCAGAGGTCAAAACACTGGTGACCAGGATGCTCAAAGAACTCATTAAATATGGCAACAACATAAAATGACCCAAGAAGAAATTAAAGTTACACTAAGTGAAGAAAAATCCACAGGAAACCAAACATGGAGGGGATGAAGCTGGGGTAGGAATCAATGATTTGGAACATAAGGAAGAAATAAGTATTCAACTAGAACATCAAGAAGAAAAAAAGAATTTAAAAAAGTGAGGATATTATAAAGGGCCTCCAGGACATCTCCAAATGTACTAACATCAAATCACAGAAATACCAGAAGGAGAAGAGAAAGAACAAGAAATTAAAATGTTATTTGAAAAAATAATGAAAGAAAACTGATCTAATTTGGTGAAGGAAACAGGCATACAAGTCCAGGAAGCACAGAGGGTCCCAAACAAGCTAAACCCAAAAAAGACCACACCAAAACACATCATAATTAAAATGCCAAAGGTTAAAGATAAAAAGTGAATCTTAAAAGCAGCAATAGAAAAGCAGAGAGTTATATACAACTGAGTTCCCTTAAGACTATTAGCTGATTTCTGAAAAGAAATTTTGCAGGCAAGAAGTATTCAAAGAGATGAAAAGCTAGGACCTACAACCTACATTACTCTAACCAGCAATTTTATAATTTAGAATGGAAAGGCAGAGAAAGGGCTTCCCAAACAAAGCAAAGCTAAAGGAGTTCATCACCAAGCCATTATTACATGATGTGTATTTAAGAAAAAGAACATCAATACTATGAACATTTAAATGGCAATAAAGTTGATATGCTTAAAGTGATTAAGGCATGTGGATACCTGCAACTGGAAAGCATGACCTACATGACTCGAGAAGGTCAACATGCAATTCAACTTTTGAGCCCTGGGAGGTCTGCAGGCCATCTGGAGATGGTACCTGAGCTACTGTGTTCCAGGAAGGGAGTATCTGTGGCTCACAAAGAATTACTGATCAACAGATAAAAAAAATACTAGGAAAGTTGCTGCAACTCTTATCTGATTAACATTTTTCCAAATCCCTTACCTACCCTTTCCTTCTCCTTATAAAAATGGTCAGCTTGAGATGACATATTAAGATGGCTTTTGAGGGTACACACCATGTTGTCTTCTCAGATTGCCAGCATCTGAATGAAGCACTCATAAAGATTCAGTCCTTATCATTACCTATTGGTTCTGATAGTGACAGACAGCTCAGACACTGATTTTTCCAATTTCAGCTACTCTGCCAAACTCTGGCACCAGAATGAGCAATGGAATTAATTGATAAGAATAGCTAAGGGTAGCAATGAATTCAATCCCTCTTTTTTGGTCAAAATAATATTGCTTTTACAGTAACTAGTAAAATTTTAGGAAGATTTAGTTAAGCACTTTAATCCTAAATGCTTATTATTGCCATGTTTACTATCAGGATAAAGGACGATCAACTGGTTGTTCCTGAGGCAGACCTCCTGTTTGATGTCAATAGCTAATTGACCGGATATGCATGCCCTTGTCCCTCTACTCTAATACACACCTTGGGGAGACAACCCTGAGCAACCTCTAAGAATATAGAAACTGAATTTCTTATACTCCAGACATTCCCTTGACTGGCTCCTTCATGTTATTCAACTCTGTTCAAGTATTTTTACTCAGAATGCTTACTTCTAAATTGGTGTGTCCTGTGAGCATATGATTATGTGTGACCCAGAACAGAGTGCACCAGAAGACTTGCAAATTAAAAGAATTGCTCAGTAGATAAGACCTGTCATAATTTATATAATTCATCTACTAATTATCTACTTTTAAAATTCAAATAGTTGGTTTATTGAGTATTCTGTAAGAAAACATACCTGTAAGATCCCACAATCAGGAGGTGGAAAGGACCAACTAATGCTTCTAGTTCTATTTCTATTATTTTAGACATGGCCCACTTAATTCTGTTCCCTCTGTTACAGGAAAAATAAACATTTCAGTAGCTTGAGAATCAATCTGGGAAAGTAGAAAGAATGTAGTTGTTTCAGTTGGGCAGAGCTGAGTTTAAATTCTATCTCTGCCACTTACTGGCTACAAAAGTTAGAAACTGACCTCTCTTAGCTGAACCTTCCTTTTCTAATCTGGTTCTTGATACTCATCTCTTCCAATTATCAGTTAATGAATGCATGTAATTTTTTATCCTTACCTAAGGACACTTTTTTTCATTGTTATAGAGAGAGTGGAAAGGAGAGAGAAAGGGAGAGAGAGGATCATCTCCATGAAAGAGAAGCATCAATTGGTTTTCTCCCATATGTGCCATGACCAGAGATGGAATCCACAACCTAGTATGTATGTGCCCTGACAAGGAATCCCCCTTGCAACGTTCTAGTTATTGGACAACACCCCAACTAAGTGAACCACATCAGCCTGGGTCTAATGTGTATTTTTACAAATAGCCAGATTCGTAACTCTCTAAAAAAGACTTTGCCTATGCTAAATACAGACAGATTAGACTATCTCATGATTCCCATAAGCAATCATGTAGCACAATGCTTTTGGTCACTTTATGACACTAAATTTCAGGTGCATCCTCAGCATATAGTTTCTGAAGATCATTATGAAAAACTTTTCTATAACTCATGATTTAGAAGATGAGTAAAGTTATTTGGAAGTACTAAGGACTAAAATATTAATATATTTGATATTTCAACACACATTGATTCACAGAAAAGCTTGGTGGTACCAATATTAGTTTTTTCCTAACCCAAGGATATAGTTATTGATTTACAGAGAGATGAGGGTGGTGAAAGACTTGTGAGAGAGAAACATTAACAGGTTGCCTCCCATATACACTTCTATTGAGGACTGAATCTCCAACCTTTTGGTGTGCAAGGATGACACTCCAACCAACTTAAGACACCTGGCCAGGGCCCAATGTTAGTTTTTAATTTTGCGCTGCATTTTGTGGAGTAAGTATAACTCTACTGATTACTATTCGATGTCTCAACTTAAGCAACTATAGTGAAGAAAGTTTCAGTAGTAAAAGAACAAAGAGAATAACTCATAATTCAATTAAGTCTATAAAAAATATCAATGTGCCAATGCAACAAGTATTCTATGTTTGCTGAACAGATCAACCTTGCCAACCACAGAGAGGAAAAAGGATTAATGAATGTATAAGTAAGTAAATAAGCCTTCTTTCTATGTATATTTACTACAGTGAAAGAAAAAAAAAAAAGTTGTGCTCGCTTCAGCAGCACATATACTAAAATTGGAATGATACAGAGAAGATTAGCATGGCCCCTGTGCAAGGATGACACACAAATTAATGAAACATTCCATATTTTTCTCAAAAAAAGTTACTCTCTACAGTACATGATCAATAGAAAACTTATTCTTAAAAATTGCTAAAATAGTCATCAGATGAAAAAGTAAGTTGTTGAAGAACTGTATTCAAAGTACACCTATTTTGATCAATGGAAATTTAAAGGTAATATCAAAGAACAAATATACAGAGAGAAAATCAGTTTTCTTTTAGCTTAGGGTATATCCTATGCTGATACTAGCAAAGAGTCTAATAAGTATACTACATTGCTTGCTTTGAGGCATCAAATTAGCCTGATTGTTTATGTTTGAACTCTCTTCAAATATCCAAAATTAACCATTTCTTAAAGTAATACTGAACTCAGTCATCCTATTTGCTACATAAAATTAAGATATTATAAAAACAAGATGTTTACACCCTGGCTGGTAGCTCAGTGGATAAGGCCAAAGGTCACTGGTTTGATTTCCCAGTCAGGGCACATAACCAGGTTGCAGCCAGGTCCATAGCTGGAGACAGATGAAAGGTAACCAAACATTGATGTCTCTCTCCCTCTCTGCCTGTCTCCCCTCCCCTCACTCTAAAAATAATAAAGTATTAAAAAAAAAGGTGTTTAATTTTCATTTCACCCATTTTTCTGTACCTAGCATCATGTACTACTTACTTATATCTCAAAATTCAGGAGACCCTAACTCACACTTTTTATCTTTAAAAAGTCATGACCTATAATACAATCTTGTTTTGATGTTCTTAACCAAAAAGAGAATAATAAATAATGTGAAAAGTTCAAATACTTTAAGAAAATATATTCTGCCCTGGATGGTAGCACAGTGGATAAGGTGCTGGCCTGTGAACCCAAAGGTCGCTGGTTCAATTCCCCAGACAGGGCACATAATCAGATTGCAAGCCAGGTTTCCAGCCAGGTCTGTGGCTGAAGGCAGGTGAAAGGCAACCATACATTGATTCTTCTCTCCCTCTCTGCCTCTTTCCCTTCCCCTCTCTCTGGAAATAATAAATAAAATCTTAAAATAAAATAAAATAAAATAAAAATTAAAAAAAAAAGAAAGAAAATATATTCTGAGGGATGAAAAACTTATTCACACATCTGCACCAAAATATACATATATGCATATATTTAGAAAATTATAAATTTTCATAAATTCCCTTAAAGATCCTCAAAATAATAACAATTATACAGGAAAATGTTCTTTATACAATATTACATGTTTGAAGCAGGAAAGGTTGAAGGATTTATCTTTCTAACAAACAGAAAATATCAATTATTATTTTTAACCCAAGAGATGTATATTAATCACTGATTATTAGTAAATGAAACTATTTCTGTTGTTAATAAACTTTGGTTAGTCAACTTTTGGCCACCAAATATTTCAAAGGTGGCAATAAACTGTTCTTACAACTCAGAGATGAACCTATTTGTATTTGAATTGTTTTTATAGACACTGGGCTCCCACCAGTTTACAAACTAAGACATAAATTTTAAGGTATTTATATAATCAGGTGAAAGGTGGATACAATGATGTCAATTGCTAGAAAAATTTGCATTGACTGATTCAATGAATGAATGATTAAAACATAAAAAAGATGATGTTTAAATAGGATCACTATGAAAGATACTTTATACTTATAAATTATTAATATTAGTTATATCCAAATGAGAGAATTGTTATGGAGGAGCAAATGATTCAAAAGTAAATATTAGTAATGACTAGGTTATGAAGTGTTTCTTAAATTCTTGCATTTTTTAAAATAAGAGTAAAGCTCTATTCAAAGTACACGATGAATCTGAGGGCTAAAACAAATAATACACATGGAGAAAGAAGAATCTACAGAGTAGACGATGTTAAATATTTTATTTAATGTTTTCAAAGTAGAATTATAATGATGATAATAAAAGAAAAGAAGAAGGAGAAGAGGAGAAGAAGTGCTCATTTTAATATTAAAGTGTTTTATTATATTTGTTGTATTGTCACTTCTAATTTACTAGTTACCAAACTAAGCCTAAAAGCACATGAGGGGCTGCCTGATAAATGATAGTCAATAAGTGATAGTGCAGACACTTGAATCTAGATCTTTTATTTCTAAAACTTCATATTGTTTCCACAATAATATGTTGCCTCTTTGTTTCTGGAAACCAGAAGTATATAGTAAAATTCTTAAATACTATGGTCAAAATAGAAATTTCCCTATATCTCTAGTGTTGAGAATGTCGTTATTTATAAAAATAAAAATAATCTTTAAAAAATTATTGTTATATACGTTTATATTATACA
This sequence comes from Noctilio leporinus, assembly GCA_004026585.1. NCBI lineage: Eukaryota > Metazoa > Chordata > Mammalia > Chiroptera > Noctilionidae > Noctilio > Noctilio leporinus. The sequence continues at coordinate 605,393 of PVIW01000261.1, forward strand.
AAAGCTTCTTTGAATCCCCTCAATTCTTTTATTTTTAAAAAAGATTTTTATTCATTATTTTTAGAGAGAAGGGCAGGGAGGGAGGAAGAAAGGGAAAGAAACATCAATGCATGGTTTGCCTTTCACCGGCCTCCAGCTGGGACCTGGCTGGAGATCTGGTTGGAGACCTGGCTTGCAACCTGGTTATGTGCTCTGACTGGGAATCAAACCAGCAACCCTTGGGTTTGCAGGTGGGCGCCAATCCACTGAGCCACACCAGCCAGGACTTGAATCCCCTCAATTTTTAATATAGAATCTTGGCAGTGAGAAGTGCTCCCAAAGCTTCAGATGAATTTTATGTATACTATGAAGAAAAAAAAATAAGAATCTATGGAAAAAAATGAAAGACCTAATTCAGATAGGAGTCAGTGAAGTTGACTCTGAGGATGTATTTTATAATAAATTACAATATAATATGTTAGAGAATTACAGTTTAGTAGAAGAGAAAAATACTAAAGTAATAATTACATCACCACTTATCTATGTATAACTGAAGTCCATTCACAGTCCCTGAATATACCACATAATTCCAAACATAACTCATCTATCTGCTGATCTTACTCCTCAACTTGAAAAGGATCTCCCTTTTTCCTTTCTACTGACCTAAGTCCTATGTTTTATGTTTTTTCAAGGCCTAGCTCAAGTCCTATTTCTTATTTACAGCTCACCAAGCCCTCTACCTCCATTGAATATCTTCAGCACTACGTCTTTTTCAGTCATGACAAGTGGGTTTCAAGTCTTAAATTCAAGTTCCATCAGTTGGTTATCTAAAGTGTTGTCTTGAGCAGGGTTTTGAGGTCAGCTTCTGGTTTAGCAGCAAAGAGAACCATGAGGAATTAGGGACAATCATCATAGACAGTGAAAGGGAGAGAGGAGCATCAGATGCAGAACACCAAGTTAACAAAATTACATGCCTTTTTTTTCTTTTATAGTATTCACTTAACAACAAATACAGGTCTAGAGCACACATTTAACACTGAGAGTGATATATATATAACATCTCTTCATGGCATAAGATTCTTGTAATGAAGGATCATATATGCCTCTTTATGTCCATAGTAATTAACCACACCTGACAAAATAGGAACCTACTGATGATAACAAAATAACATTTTTAGAATTCACCCTTATAACTATTACTCATAAACTCCATTTATCTCTCTGCTTCTCTTAAAAGGTTAACAACTTTATATCTATTTTGAAGGGAATCTGTAACATAAACTAGAAAAGAAGTAAATATGTTGCCTTTATCATCTCTAGGTTCAAGAACATTAGGATATTAGTAATACTTAAGAATAAAATGTTTTCCAAATAATATACAGAACAAAGGAAAGATAAGATAAACAAGCATTTTAAATGGATTTAAACCTTTAAAAATTCCAAAGCTGTATCTTGTAAAATATACGTTATGTGTATATATCCTAAAAATTAAAAAATATATTTTATTTATTATTTTTATAGAGAGAGGAGAAGGGAGAGAGGCAGGAAGGGAGAGAGACATCAATGTATGGTTGCCTTTCACCTGCTTCCAGCTACAGACCTGGCTGGAGACCTGGCTTGCAACCTGGTGCCCTGGCTGGGAATCGCACCAGGGACCATTGGGTTTGCAGGCCAGCGGCTTATCCACTGTGCCACCAGCTAGGGCTTATCCTAAAAATTTTATACATTTACAATAGATTGCCTCTTTTTGCACATAGTAAGTGTTGAAGAAATCCATGTTGATTAGGTTTGAGTTAACTAGATATAGAGCCATTTTATATTCTCCCTGCTAAGCAAATGTATTTATCATATTTCATAACAGCTCAGTTATACATTAACTGCTCATTCTCTGCGCCAATAAGACTATGCTGGAACAGCAAATAAATTTGGTTCATTTAAATGATTCTGCAAACCACAGGCTACCCAGTTGCCTAATGATAAGAGAGCCCCAAAGCCACCTGATCACCATTATACTCCCTTATTTTTTTGGACTAGCATGGTCAGCACTGTCAGGATTTGAATACTGACAAGAATGAAAAGGAAAAGTATACCTCAGCCATAATCATGAAAGGGGTTTTATTAATTCAGGCCCAGTGATGATGTGGCTACATTGGAAGAAGAGTGGAATATAGGATCTGAAGTGCTTTATCTGCTCCAAGACCAATGCTGGTTTTGGCACTTCTCTCACTCCAGTGAGTTGCAAAAAAACAAGCAGGTGCTAGCAATCTGAGAGACCACATGCCAGCTACAGCTGCTTCAAACTGATTCAATTACATCTGCCTGAACAGTCCCAGGACATCAAACCAGTTGAAGAGGTCCATAGGTTGCAAGGAGACCTAGTTTAGCCTGGGACAAGCACCTGCAAATATCCAGGTTTGGATATAAGCAATCACTCTATCCCCAGTCACAGAAAATAGGAAGGACAGAAAAATGTAATTTAATTCATTTTGAAATTAAAAAATGGTTGGAGAGGCCCCTTTGAATTTTTGTGTTTTAAATCTGACAGTAGCAGAGATCTCAAGAAAACCTTGAAACAGCCTGATTTTGTGAGAACATTTCCCAAATCATTGGGTACAGCACATTTACAGAACATGCTCTTGGGATCCGGACTTCGCTCCAAACCTTGTTTGTACTAAAAGGGGCCAAGCAGCTGGGAAATTCTGGAGTGGAGTGTGTCCTCATTAGTTCCCATCTGCCACCAGAACTCAGCTCATGGCAAGTTTGGCTAAGTCCTGGTGTACTCAGGTCCAAATGTGGGTCAGTTTTAATTACACTGTACAGAATTCAGTGTGCAGTTTTTAAATCCTTATTATACAGCACAGAGGAATGGGCAGCTCTCCAACTAATCAATTTTTTAAAGTACATATATAAAAATTTTAAACCAGGCTAGACAGACAGTGGTTGGGAAAAAATCTTATAAATGAATATGAGGTTTACTTAAGAGAATTATTAGTGAAATTGGGTCATGAGCAAGTTCTGCTTTAAAACTTCAAAGTGAGAAACAAACTGTTTCATTGTTGAGATAGGAAATTTAAGTAAGGTACACAGTGCCCCTTACTCTTTAGTGTGAATGGGTAAAAATAAGGGTGCGGCCAGTTTACAGTAAATACCTACAGGGGCCCTGGCTTTCACAAAAGCACAGACAGTCCCTATTTTGTCATTCTTCACATCTTGCTGCTTCAATGTTTATCACTCATGGCAGAATTGTAAAAAATAAAAAGAATTCATCAACTACCTGATAAAAGTAGAAAACAAAGATGAGAGACAGGAAGAAGAGAGAAAAGGAGAGCAGTGTTCACATATGCTTAGTAGCGGACCCTGGCATGACTTGGCTCTTCATGCCATCCACACACGCTAAAGCCAGAATCAACCCATGCAGTCTATGTTCAGAGTTCTTTCTGTCCAAAAGCTTCATCAGGTGCAGGAGAGCTAAAACACTGAGCCTTCAAGACAACGATCAGCACACAAATCAGGAGTGAAGATGTAGGCAGTCAACATTGGGCACATATGCAATGGAGCAATGTACCATATTTGATGGATAAAATGTCCCTTGGCACAAGCTCTAATAAGGCAAAAAAAAAAAACACTTTAAATGCTCAAAGTACTTTTTAGGCTTTAATTGAGTTGTTATGTAGACTGTCCATTGAAAATGTGGCAGGAAATTCTGGGTTTAAATACTACCATTTACTAGCTGTGTGATCTTGGACAAATTGCTTATTCTGAATTTAACTTTTGTCACCTATAAAATGGGGAAAATGATATCTACCTAATAGACTGTCATAAGGATTATCAATAATATATGTTAAACGTCTCAAAAAAGAAGTCACTTAGGGCCCTGGCTGGTGGCTCAGTGGATAAGGTGCCGGCTTGCAAACCCAAAGGTTGCTGGTTCTATTCCCAGCCAGGGCAACATAATCAGGTTGCAAGCCAGGTCTCCAGCCAGGTCTGTAGCTGGAGGCAGGTGAAAGGCAACCATACATTGATGTCTCTCTCCCTCTCTGCTTCTCTCCCTTTCCCCTCTCTCTGGAAATAATAAATAATAAAATCTTTAAAAAAAAAACTCACTTAGTAAAGGTTAACTATTATTTACACAACTATTATGGGTTGGAGTATGAATTCCCATCCCCAGAAAAAAAGATATATTGGATTTCTAACCCCAAGTACCTCAAAATGTGACCTTATTGGAGACAGGGTCTTTACAGAAGTATTCAAGTTAAAACTGAAATTAGAGAGGACCTAATCCAGTATGACTGGTGTCTTTACTAAAAAGGGGAATTGGGACACAAAGACATATACACATAGAGGGAAGATGATGTGAAGAAACACAGGGAGAAGGTGGAGATCTACTATACAAGTCAAAGAGAGAGGCCTGGAACAGCTCTTTTCCTCCCACCCCTCAGAAGGAATAAATCTTGCCAAAACATTGACTTCAGACTTCTGGGCTGTGACAAAAAAATTTCTGTTGTTTAAGCCTCCCAGTTTGTAACACTTTGTTACAGCAGTCCTAGCAAGGACTATGTAAAAATTTCATTAAGCATTAATATTTACCTTGACTCATTATAGTTAAAACTCTTTACTTGAAATTAGGCAAGTTACCTTTATTAACTCTGCTAAATAATGGTCTACCCATAAGTTAGCTAGTGCGTTTTCCATTACTTGTTTTCTGATTGCTGTTCAGGGAGATATTGCTGCATTATAAACAGCCTGGCAGGAAAAAGAAAAAAAAAAAAAAAACTGGTTTACTATAATTAAGATCATCTAGTGTTTATTAAATATAATTAGAGAAAAATCATACATACACATTTACAAATTTACTTTTCTACTGTGGAGGGAGTTTGCATAGGAGGGTTATCAGGACATTTTACCACACTAATTTCCTTCTCAAGAAAAAATGACAACTTTATATCCATCTACTACAGGCCAACTATGACCCTTAAACCTGGGGCTGCTTGGATTGAGACAATCTTACCAACTGAACCCCCTTCAACTCACTAGGATGCATGTTTGATAGTAGTGATTTAACAGGCAAGTATAAATTTTTCATGTTCACAAAAGATTGATTTTAAGGGTATCTGACTTCCAAAACAGAGGTGATAGTTGTTGGGAATTGTATCAACAGCCAATCCAATTATGTGTACACCTCCAAAATCAATGGACCTTGTAGTGGCTGTGATTATTCCCATCTTAAATGTTTCTTGGAATAGACCCAGTCTTCTACAGAAGACCCAACTGTAATCATCAAAGACATAATTTGGGTAAAATTAACTTTCTTAATGAGTTAACCTCACACTTCCTCCAAACACTTATAGTACCCATAACAACAACTTTTATATTTTAACATAAGTATATGTAGGCAATACTAGTGAATGTCATGCACTGAATATTTTGAACACTTAATCTATTTTAATCCTTATACCTACTGCTAAAAAGGTAGATAATTGTTAACAGAATATTATATATAGATAAAAAACTTGAGGCTTAGGAAGGTTAGGCAACCTTCCTAAGATTAAATCACATAGCTACTAAATTCATGGAAGGGGAATTTCAGTACATCATATGGGACTCAAAAATCCTAAATTCAAACACAGGCAAGAGACTTAGGGTTCTGCTATCCTTGGTCTTCAAGATGCTGATTTGTTAAAGGTATATACACACTCTTCTAAAGCATTTGAAGTCACTTAGATAAAAATGTCTTGCTAAACCTGACTCAGTTTATTCTTACAAAGAAACTGGTTATTCATAAACTAAAAGGCTTGAATCAATTCAGATAAAATTAATCCCATTATAATAACTGAAGCTCTTTTAGATTCAATACATTGATACCTTGTTTTATGGCAAGTGTTTCAGCAATGGGCATAGTCCATTTACTTCCTGGAAATAAACAATCAAACAATCAACTACCCAAACTAGTTAAAAAACAAAACAAAATTAACTTTAATATTTTTACACATGAGATATCTTACACTAGACCAAGAATTGAGAGCTCTGGATTCAAATCCTAGATATCTCACTTACTAGACCACATAATCTTGCTAGACCATATAATCCCAACAAGTACATGAATTGAGCTTATTTTCTTTCCATGGATGAAATAAAGATGTTAGATAGACTACTATTAAGGTTTCTCCAAGTTCTAACACTATGATTTTTAGAATCTCTTCTCAAACCCTAGAAGCAGAGATAACTAGAATCTTTAAGAAATATATATGACAATGTGCAGACCAGCTTCCCTGCTCTCAATTAGATGGTCTTTCTTCAGTATCTAAGATTTAGTAGTGGTGATAGTGGTGATAGAAATAATAGAAGTGTCACTAAGATGTATCAAGCACTTACTACATACCAAACCCATATAAGAATTTTACATGTATTGTGTTATAGCTAACTCAACACAACAATATATGAAGTAGATAGTACTATTTTTCCCATTAAAAAAAATAACAAAGGAACAAGCCCTGGCTGGTAGCACAGTGGTTAAGGCGCCGGCCTGAGAACCCAAAGGTTGCAGGTTCGATTCCCCAGCCAGGGCACATAACAAGGTTGCAAACCAGGTCTCCAGTCAGGTCTGTGGCTGGAGGCAGGTGAAACGCAACCATACACGGATGTCTCTCGCCCTCTCTGTCTCTCTCCCTCTCTGCCTCTCTCCCTTCCCCTCCTTCTAAAAAATAATGAAATAAAATCTTTAAAAAAAAATAAAATGTTTAAAAAAAAAATAACAAAGGAACAGAAAGATCAGGTAACTTGACTGAGTGTACACTAACAGTATATGGTGAAGCCAAAACAAGCTCTATTGACGTACCTTTGTCTCCTAGTAGTCTGCTTGCTCTCTGAAGGCAAGGACTTTGTTTTTTGTTTTGTTTTGTTTTGTTTTTTGTTAGCCTAGCACTGTGTCAGGCAAATACTAAGCATCCATTTATAAGGTGGAATAACAGGAATGAAGGAATTGAGGTGGGGAGGGAGAGGAGAAAGGGAAGAACAAAATAAATTATATCTAGACAAGCTATGTTCTAAATAAATGTTGACTTTCTTCCTTTATTTCTTTAACAATGAAATCACAGAAAAATCTCCAGTTATGCCTGGGAATCATGGGGTTCAATGATTTATCTCTCCTTGGGATTCCATACTATAACTCATAGTACAAGTCACTGAGGAAGATGCTATTAACTGGTATAGTATTCTAGCTAATGCATGTTCTTAGCTCTTTTCTTGATTTCTAACACTGAGAGCAACAGGGGAATATAGTTTAATCTACCGCACTAAGGTTTCAAAAATAATAATAATGTCCTTGTTATTGGCCTCTTACCCATTGGTATAAACAAAAGAAAAAGGAAAACTGGTCCCAGAGGAAAGGTCCTTCCAAGCTTAGCAGCACCCATGAGTATCATCAATCAGTGTTACCAAAATTTGAGAAGCCTAAACAAGATGGTTTGATACAATGGATATTGACTTAGTATGCAACCTCTGCGATTCATACGTGCCTGACTCTTGCCACACAAACTGAAACTTCAGAATGGTCTAGCTGAAGCTGGTCTTAATTACCCAATTTTTTACTCTACCACTACTTAGTTTTATTGCTATTTATTTACAGTTAGAATTTTGTAAATAATAGAAATCACAGTTATAAACATATGTACAGTAAACACAGGGCCCATTATTTCTGTTTATCAAAAGCAGTTAACAGATTTTGAATATGTGCTGATCTCACCTGACTTGAAGAAAGGAAACATACATTTTTTGGCTTGTTTCAGTGAGCCAGAGATGGGGGTATAAGTGGAGGAGGAAGAGAAAGGGGAGGAAGATTGAGAGAGAAAGAGACAGAGGGAGAGACAGAAAGAGAGAGAGAGAGAGAGATGGAAGAGAACATGAAATTGCTCAGAAAACCTACAGCATTAATCATGTAACATAGAAATGAGTTTACTTCTATGATGCAAAGTATTTCCAAGGTGACAAGTTCCATTCAACTTAAGTCATTAAATATCTCAGAATTGAGTAGAATAAGAATAATATTAAGGCTTTTCTCATAGTTAGCAAAAATGAACATAAAGAATATTGAAAATAGTGTGACATCAATTCTTGATTATAATGAGGGTCGATTCTTACATATTCATTTCTCATCTTAAGGACACAATTTATCAGTAGTCTTATTTCTGTCTAATCAGCATTATGAGAATTAAGAAACTCCAGGCCCTGGCTGGTGGAACAGTGGATAAGGCATTAGTCTGTAAACACAAAGGTTGCTGGTGTGATTCCGAGCCAGGGCACATAATGAGATTGCAAGCTAGGTCTCCAGCCACGTCCATAGCTGGAGGTAGGTGAAAGGCAAACATGCATTGATGTCTCTCTCCCTTTCTGCCTCTCTCCCTTCCCCACTCTCTAAAAATAACAAATAAAATATTAAAAAAAAAAAGAAACTTCATAAAGACCCATCAAAATATTTAATGAGTATCAAATTTCTAGGACTCTCTAGTCCTCTATTTGTAATATAATTCCAGACATATTTTATTCATACATTTATTCCAGACATAATTTATTCATTTAATATTTACCAACTACCTACTATTTACAAGGTCTTGTATTAAGGGGCTATGGACATTCTCTATTTACCTGAGCACCCATGTTTCCTATTGCCAAAAATGTTAAGTGTATATAATGATTATTTATTTTTAAGAAAACAGATTTAAACTGGTCAATAAATGGAAAAGATACACCAGCTCTAAAATATTATGTTACTAAGCACTGACAGAAATGCCTTAGCATTTTTAATATGTTAATGAGAAAAACACCAGTCATTTGAAAAAGTTTTCAATATGGGGCATTTGTGATAATCAATTATTTAACTAAATTATTTTATATTGAGGTTCAGCTTTTAATATTGTATTATAGAACTCCACTAGTTAAGATATGGTCTATAATAGTTTGTCTATATTAAAAATAGGCACTGTTGGTGGGAATGCAGGCTGCTGCAGCCACTGTGGAAAAGAGTATGGGGTTTCCTCAAAAAACTAAAAATGGAATTGCCTTTTTATCCAGTGATTCCACTACTTGGACTATACCCAAAGAATCCTAAAACACCAATTCATAAGAACCTATGTACACCTATGTTCATAGCAGCACTATTTACAATAGCCAAGTGCTGGAAACAGCCTAAGTGTCCATCAGTGGATGACTACATCAAAAAACTTCGGTACATTTACACAGCGGAATACTATACAGCAGAAAGAAAGAAGGAACCCCTACCCTTTGCAACAACATGGATGGAACTGGAGAGTATTATGCTTAGTGAAATAAGCCAGTCAGTAAGGACAAATACCATATGATCTCACCCATTACAGGACAATAATGAACAAAACTAACAACAAGCAAAACAGAACCAAATATATGAATACAGTGGATAGGCCTTCAGTTGTCAGGGGGAAGGGATTTGGGGGGAAGGGGAGGGGGGAGGAAGAGGCAAGGAAGGGGAGCAGTTTAGATAAGAACCTAGTATAGAGGAACCATGGACATGGACAACAGGTGGAATTGACTTTGGGGGGAATGAGTGGGTGGGGAGGGGGACAGAGGGGAGCAAAAAGGGGATGGATGTAATACAACAACAATAAAATTAAATTTAAAAAATATGTACCTAACAAAATAATTCATGTGCCTCAAAGAAATATTAAATATTTTCAAAAACTCCAAAAAGAAAAGAGATATTTGTCAGAAACTATACTGAGCTATTAACTAAAAGGAATAACATCACTCACAGCTACACTTAGGAAAACAACAGGTACTCAGAATTTTATGAAAGTGAAGGATAATATTCCAGCCTGAAAACTACATCTGGATTGTATCCCATTTTCTAAGATTGCTATTTAATTTTCACATTTTCTTCTTTCTCACTTCTACCCAACTACAACCAAGACACATGCCCAAATCAAGAATTTGTCTTACAATGTGTATACCCTTAAATTTTCTGAATATGCCCCATGTGTCCACTAATAGCCAAATGCTTTCAAATCTGTTCAGCTAAATGGATCAATACCTACATCCAGCATCACATAGTGGGGTTGCCAACATGGTGAAATTGAGCCAAAAACAAAATGTGTCTACCATGCAAAAATTAACACTAACCCATTTATCTGGAGAGATCTCTCCCCAGGTATCCTTTAGAGAAGTTGTTAATATACATATTATCTAGGGCAGTGATCTGAAAAATATTTGAGACTCAGAATGAAGGACTTGGAGAAAATATATGGGAGCTAAACCAGTGAGTTTTGCAATAAATCAGTGTAATAGTCCAAGGTTTACCTCAAGTAAGAATCTTTCAAACTCAGAGTACACAAAATACGTAAGAGCGCAAGCAAGCTGCTAACATGCTTCTCTGTGCGCTCCCTCATAAGACACAGCTGCAAGCAACAATTCAAGCAGGTGCAACCAAGCTTTTGAGAATTCCTGTCTGTTGCTCAGCACCATAACACCATACACTTGATACTTTAAACAGGTGCAAACATTTTTTTTTCATTCTTCTACTGCTTGAGACAGTGCAGCAGACAGTACATCTGTAACCACTCCTTACCTAAAGCAACAATCACAGAAAATAAACTGGAAAGCAGAAAATAACAAGTTTGAAAATAAGGCAATAATGTCAAAAAACAGTGGTTTTGCAATAATCTGATCCCATATCAGAAGTCACTTTAGCAGCATGGTTCCATAAAACATTCTCTAGTGTTTTACCAGCAGAATGTTTTGTAATTAAAATTGTTCTGCCTCATCAAATCTTAGAAATGTTTACTTGATTTTTCTAAAACAGTGAAATGCAAGGTGTGTATAAAATGGACTATCTTTTGAAGCTGCCAATATTTATAAGTACTCAAAAGTTGTAAGCAATTTTAATACACAAAAAAGTAGTAACATGTCAGTTAACACACACAGATTTACCTATGCAGCTATGGGGCACAGCCAGACTTGAGATTTATCAGGTACCTGAAATATATATATTAGTAAATAATTAATTTACTAAATAGAACCAGGGTTAGGCTGAGACAATTTCTACAAAGAAGTAAAGTATGAAGCGCTTAAAGAGATGAGTTATTTTATATACGATACATTTTCCTCAGAGGGTATTTCAAATCACCTTAAATTTATAGGTGTAAGTATTCACACATGGAGTCCCTTGCAGTGTAATCAAAACAAGTACCAGCAAGGAGTTAAGACTAACTGTGGCCTCTGAAATGAAAATGCTTCCACTATAGAGCAAGGCAAACACTTAAAAATGATTTTTTTTTTTTTTTTTTTGGTTTTCTTCCAAGACTACTGCCTTTCTAATGCACACATGACTACTACTCTTTAAAATGAAACCAATCTGATCCATCTAGTGAGGAATAAAGTTGCTTTTGTAGAGAGGTCCACAAAAAATACCATCAATGAATAAAATACATTTCTAATGTTTATTAACTTTAGTTACAGCAGCAAATACAAATGAGATTGATTGCTACAAGGGGGGAATGTTATAGCCACACCAGATATAATGCTACACTCAAACACTGAGAAAACTTACAATGAACTGGGTATCAATAAAAAAGTCAACATAAGTCCAGCTTAAGCAAAGGTATGCAGAGTTTACTATGAGAACTGAAATACATTTGCATGTAAGTGGAAAATGTATTGTAACACACAGCCTCCACACTGCCGTGACTCTTAAAAATATTATATAATTCTTTCTGAAAGCAAGCTGAAGTGTTTAATTTATATACTTTTTCTAAGTACAACAGATGACAGTAATACATTAAAATCAGTAGTGTACATAATACTTGCTTAGGAGTGTATAGAGGTAGTAATCAATTTTGATGATAGTTTGATAAAACACAATTTTCACATACTTCTGATGACTGTGTAAATTGCTAAAAAGATTCTAGAAACCTATTGGGTAATACATATTAAGAACTTAAAGTTCAAAATCTGTATTCATTAATTAGTTCTAGGAATCTGTCTTACATAACTGAAAACAAACAGCTTTATGTTAAATAGAGGTAAGTTTTTCATTTAATTGTAATTGTATTTCTTTCCATACCAATTAGTTCTCTTATACCCCACCAGAAATCACCACACTCTTGTCCATGAGCCCTTTTTCCTCAGCTGCTCCACCTACTACCCCCCAGCTACTAGCTGTCATCTGCTCTCCGTCTATGAGTCCATCCCCATTTTCCTTATTAGTTCAGTTGGTTCGTTACATTCCACATATAAGTGAAATCGTATGGTATTTGTCTTTCTTTGACAGGCTTATTTCACTTAGCCTAATATTCTCCAGTTATACCCATACTGCTACAAACAATAAAGTTTTCTTCTTTTTTATGGCAGAGTAGGATTCCAATATGTAAATGCCAATAGTTGTTTTATCCACTCATCGACGGATGGATACTTGGGCAGCTTCCTTATCTTGGTGATTGTAAATACCGCTGCAATGAACATAAATAAGGGTGCTTATGTTCTTTTGAATTAGTGTTCTGGGTTCCTTAGGCTATATTCCCAGAAGTGGGATCTCTGGGTCAAAAAGAAGATCCATTTTTAATTTTTTGAGGTATCTCCCTACTGCTTTCCACAGTCTGCATTCCCACTGTAAGTGCAAAAGAGCCCCCCTTCCTCCACACCCTTGCCAGCATTCATTATTTGTTGATTTATTGATGATGGCCCTTCTGACAGGTGTGAGGTGATACCTCATTGTGGTATCAATTTGCATTTCTCTGATGATTAGCAGTGTTGAGTATCTTTTCATATGTCTATTGGCCATCTGTATGTCCTCTTTGCAAAAGTGTCTATTCAGGTCCTTCGTTCATTTTTCAATTGGGTTGTTTGTTTTTTTGGTGTTGAGTTTTGATAAGTAAGTTCTTTATAACTTTTGGATATTAATTCCTTATCAGATATACCAGTAATATGTTTTCTCAATTAGTGGGTCCCCTTTCCTTTACTGTGCAAATTGTTTTTAGTTTGATGTAGTTCCATTTGTTTGTATTGTCTTTTGTTTTCCTTGCCTGGGGAAATATATCCAATAAAATATTGCTATGAGCAATGTTCAAGATTTTGCTGTCTATGTTTTCTTGTTTGATATTTATGGTTTTGGGTCTAACTCTTAAGCTATTGATCCATTTTAAGATTATTCTTTTGTATGATGTAAGAAGATGGTCTAGTTTCATTTTTCTGCATGTATCTGTCTTTCCCAACAGTATTTAGTGAACAAACTATCTTTAGCCCATTGTATGGGCTTACTTCCTCTGTTGAATGTTAATTGATTATAAAGGTGTGGGTTTATACCTGGGCTCTCTATTCTATTCTATTGATCCATGTCTACTTTTATGCCAATACCATGCTGTTTTGAATACTATATATAGCCTTATACTTTGATATTAGGTAGTACGATTCCTCCAACTTTGTTCTTTCTCAGGGTCCTTTTCGCTATGTGGGGCTTTTTGTGGTTCTATATAAATTTTTAAAATATTTGTCCTATTTCTGTGAAATACATCATTAGACCTTGATAGGAATTGCATTTAATCTATGGATTGCTTTGGGTGGTATGGACATTTTAAAGATAGTAATTCTTCCTATCCATGGGCATGATATGTGCTTTTACTTGTGCATCTTCTTCAATCTTTCTTCAGTGTCTTATAATTTCCCAAGTACACGTCTTTTATATCCTTGGTTAGTTTTATTCCTAGGTATTTTATTCTTTTTAAAGCAATTGTGAATGGAATTGCTTTCTTAATTTCCATTTCTGTTAGTTTTTTATTGGCATATAAAAATGCAACTTATTTCTGGATATTAATGTTTGTATCCTGCTACTTTGCTGAATTCATTATAGGTTCTGGTAGTTTCTTTTTTTAAATATTTTATTTATTATTTCCAGAGTGAAGGGCAGGAAGAGAGGCAGGAAGACTGAGAAACATCAGTGTATGGTTGCCTTTCACCTGCCTCCAACTAAGGACCTGGCTGGAGACCTAACTTGCAACCTGGTTACATGCCCTGACTGGGGAATCGAACCAATGACCTTTGGGTTTGCAGGCTGGCACCTTTTCCTCTGTGCACCAGCCAGGGCTTGGTTCTGATAGTTTCTTGGTGGAATCTTTGAGCTTCTCTAGGCACAGTATCATGTTATCTGCAAATGAAGACAATTTAATGTCTTCTTTTCCCATTTGGATGCCTTTTATTTCATCTTCTTATCTGATTGCTATGGCTAGGACTCGCAGTACTATGATGAGTAAGAAAGGTGAAAGCAGACACCTCTGTTTTGTTCCTGATCTTAAGGGAAATGCTTGTAGTTTTTTGTCTATTGAGTATGATGCTTGCACTAGGTTTGTCATATATGATCTTTATTATATTAAGGTATGTTCTCTGTACTCCCACTTTGCTGAGAGATTTTATGATAAAGAGGTACTGGATTTTAGCAAATACTTTTTCTGCATCTATTGATACAATCACGTAATTTTTATACTTCATTTTGTTTATGTGGTGAATCACATTTATTGATTTGCAAATGTTGCACCAACCCTGCATTCCTGTAATAAATCCCACTTGATCATGGTCTGTGATATTTTTGATGCATTGCTGTATTCAGTTTGTCAATATTTTGCTGAGGATTTTAGCATCTATGTTCATCAGGGATACTGACCTGCAATTTTTTTTTTCTTTGTAGTGTCTTTAAAATTGAAATAGGATAATGCTGGACTCATAAAATGGTCTTTTATCCTCATGAATTTTGTGAAATAATATGAGGAGAGCCATTAGTTCTCAGAATGTTCGGTAAATTAAACTGTGAAGCTATCTGGTTCAGGGCTTTGTTTGTTGAAAGCTTTTTGATTACTGCTGTAATTTCATTAGATGTAATCTATCTAATCAGCTTCTCTGATTCTTCCTAATTTAGTTTTGGAAGATTACATGTTTCTAGGAATTGATCCACTTTGTCCAGGATGTCGAGTTTGTTGGCATATAATTATTTATAATATTTTCTTACAATCCTTTGTATTTTCTGGTGTCAGTTATTTCTCCTCTTTCAGTTCTGATTTTATTTATTTGGGTCCTTTCTCTTTTTTTTCTTGATTAGCCTGGTTAAAGTTTTGTCAATCTTGCTTATCTTTTCAAAGAACCAGCTCTTGGATTCGTTAATCTTTTGTATCATTTTTTATACTCTGTTTCATTTATTTCTACTCTGATCTTTATTATGTCCTTCATTTTACTCAATTTGGGCTTTCTTTGTTGTTATTTTTCAATTTCCTTTAAGTGTAAGGTTAGATTGTTTATTTGAGCTTTTTCTCAGTTTTTGAGATAGGTCTATAATGCTATGGATTTTACTATTAGTATTGCTCTCCTTGTGTCCCACAGAGTTTGGATTGTTTTGTCCCTATTTTCATTTAAGGTTTCTTTTGATTTCTTCCTTGATCTCATTGTTGACCCATTCATTGTTTAGTAACATGTTATTTAGCTTCTATGTTTTTAAGTGTTCTTATTGTGATTATTTTCTAGTTTCATAGCACTGTGGTCATAGAAGATGCTTGATATGATTCCAATCTTCTTAAATTCATTGAGACTGACTTTATGTCCCAATATGTGCTCTATCCTACAAAACATTCCATCGGTACTTGAAATGTATGTGTATTCTGCTGCTTTGGGGTGAAATGCTCTCAAGAAATCAATTAAATCTATTTGACCTAGTGTGTCCTTTAAGGCCACTACCTCCATGTTAATTTTCTGCCTAGAAGATCTATCCATTGAAATCAATAGGGTGTTAAAATCCCCAACTATGATGTATTTCTCTTAAACTCTCCCTTTATGTACATCAAGATTTGCTTTACATGTTTAGGTGCTCCTATGTTGTGCGTGTAAAGGTTTACCATGGTTATATCCTCTTTTGGGATTGTTCCCAAATAGCCTTAGTTTCAAAGTCTATTTTGTCAGAAGTGCTGCTGCCCCAGCTTTTATTTCTTTTCCATTTGCATGAAATATCTTTCTTTTCCCAACCCTTTACTTTTACTCAGTGTGTATCTTTTGATCTGAGATGGGTCTCTTGGAGGCAGCATACAAGGTCTGCCATGAAAGTATCAAGCCAATGTCAATATAATTAAAAGTTTGCGTGGTGGAAACTTGCCGGACAGACCTCATATATATCTTGTTTGCTTATCCATTCAGCTACCCTCTGTCTTTTGGTTGAAGCATGTAAGCCATTTACATTTAAGGTGTTTATTGATAGGTATGTTTGTACTGTCATTTTATTGTTACAATGTTTTCCTCTGTTTTCTTTTTCTCTTTTTCTTCTTATCCTTAAAGAAAGCCCATTAACACTTTTTGCAATGCTGGTTTGGTGTTGATAAACTCCTTTAGCTTTTTCTTGTCTGGGAAACTCCTTATTTCTCCTTCGATTTCAAATGGGTAAAAGAGCCTGGGTTGTAGGTCCTTACTTTTCATCACATTGAATATTTCATGCTACTGCTTTCTGGCCTGAATTGTTTCTTTTGAGTAATTAGATGACAGTCCAATTGTTGTGGATTTTAGGAGTCTATATTAATATTAAGCCTTGTTATTTTAATTATGATATCTCTTGGTGTAGGCCTCTTTGGGTCTAACTTATTTGGGACTTTGAGCTTCCTGGACTTGTATGACTTTCCTTCAACAGATTAGGGAAGTTTTTGGTCATTATTTCTTCCAATATATTATTGATCTCCTGGTCACTCTCTTCTCCTTCTGATATTCATTCCCACGATGCAGACATTGTTATGCTTCATGTTGTCTAAAATGTTTTTTACACCCTCCTCATTCCTTTAAATTCTTTCTATCTTACGCTGCTCTGCCTGGGTGTTTTTTCCTACTTTATCTTCCCAAACACTGATTCTACTGTCTGCTGCATCTAACCTACTCTTTATTCCTTCTTGTGTATTATTTCATATATTACATTCTTTATTTCTGATTGGCCCTTATTTATGATTCCTATGTCTTTTTTTATTTATGGTTTCCATGTCTTTTATATATATGTGGGATTATGAAAATACCCATATGTTAAGTACTCTTATACAGGGTGTGCATAATCAATTGGTAATAACTTTGCATCTCCTTATTTCACGTGCTTCTTAATTTTGAAAAACTATGTTTCTAAGGTTATAACTTAACATCATTTTGGATATAAAGTATTAAATTCTGAGAGCAACCGTCAAGTCGAAGGAATACAATGTTAGAGCAACCATAATTTCTGGACTGCATGCAGGGCAAACTGCTAAGGAAATTATGGACTTCAATAACATCCCTTTATGTGCAGTTTACAACATGAAGAATGTGTACAATGCTGATCCTGATATTGCCGCACCAACAAGGAAAACGCACAAGATATGCAAGGATCGCACAGGTCCAGATATTGTACACAGAATCCAGGAGATCATCAATGAAGATCCAGGATATTTACCTTGACATTTTGAGAGCAGCTATACTGTGGATGAAGCAAGTTGCAAATGAAAGTCATTTTACCTTCCAACAAGATGGTGCACCAGCACATAACACCAAAAAGGTACAAGAATGTCTCAGTGTCAATGTTCCTGAATTCTGGTCAAAGAAGATCTGGCTGCCTAGTTCACCAGATGCAAATCCTTTAGACTATTATATATGGAGCATTTGTGAGAGAGAAGTTAATAAACAACCTCATTCCAATAAAGAGACTGTTAAAGCTAAGACTGAAAACATGATGATGTCCATGGATAAAGCAAAGTTAATTAAAGGGTGCTCAAGATTCCGAAGTTGAATTGAGTCTATTATTACAGCAAATGGAGACTTATTTGAACAATTAAAAAAAATAATGACTATGTTTATGTATTTACATATAAGAATAAATTTATTTCAAAATATGACACTTTTGTGGTATGTCGTTTATTTTACTAAAATTTTGCCAATTGATTGAGTGCACCTTGTAATCATTACATTAAAATCTGATAAA
Source organism: Noctilio leporinus (assembly GCA_004026585.1). NCBI lineage: Eukaryota > Metazoa > Chordata > Mammalia > Chiroptera > Noctilionidae > Noctilio > Noctilio leporinus. Next base: position 623,349 of record PVIW01000261.1, read on the forward strand.
TTGGTTGCCTCTATTTGACCTAGTTCTTCTAGAAAACTCACTTGTTCTTTCATTTGCTATTTCTTTGTCTTCCCATTTTGTCTGTTATATATTTTCCCTCTTACTTGTGAAAATTATCAGTTGTTAAATTGATCAGCTGTTAATCTAGCTAATGAGTAATCAGCAATCAGGCTTAAGCACCACAGGGTGAACAGAATAATTCCTGAAGGCAGGGCTATTGCTTCCCCTCAGGTTGATACTACTTGGAGGAGACTGCTCTGCTTGAGCAAGACCGCTCCATAGTATGGGGAATGGCTCAGCACAAGGATCCTGGGGACAGTTCCTCAGTTCTCTCCCGAGAGCCACCAACTGCAGGCTCTCCTCAAGTGTCACTAATTCATTCTGTCCTCTCATTGCTGACTCCCAGGGTAAGTGGATGCAAACAAAATTTTGTTATTTGACCCTTTAAGAAATTCTCTGCATTTCCAGCCATCTCTCCATGGCAGACAAAAACCCTGTTGCTTTTCTGGTATCCTTTCTAGCACTGGTGATATAGGCTGGGGAGCTTAGCCAGCCCTCGTGTGTCTCCTCCACATTCCCTGCCAGTCACACTGTGATGAAGTGGTTCCTTCTGTCTGTCTTTAGTTATAAGGCTTTTCTCCAGCTAGTGTTCAGTTGGTTATTCAGGATGGTTTCTCTACAATTTAGTTGTAATTCCAGGTTAGTCCTGGGAGGATGTTAGCATAATTTCCACTTACTCCTCCACCATCTTGGATCCCTTCCCCCGCAAAATAGGTAATTTGTATTATAGAAACTAAAAGCAACCTAAATATCAAACAGCAGAAAGGTAATTAAGTAGGAATAGCACATCAATCTAAAAAAATATTTTATAACAACCCACAAGGTAGCTGGTGGCACTATGTTATAAAGACATAGGCTAGCAATTGCATGGACAGAATGAAATTGCTTGGGAGATGGAAAAAAAATAGAACACATAAAAGTATTCAGGGATTATATCTGTATAATAAGGTTAAGAATGATTTTATTTTATTCTTTTTATTTTCATATATAGGGAATTCTACAATAAACATTTATAATAGGAGAAAGTTAGCAGTTGGCAAGATAAGAATGAAAGTAAAAAGTTATCCAGGGCTATATGGAAATCATAAATCTAACCTTCCTAAGTGAAGTCAATTAATTCAGTTAGAAATAAAATCCACCAAGTAGGGACTTCTTGTCAATATGGAGATGTAGGTCGACTCACTTGACCTCCTTGCACAACCGTAAGAAGGATTACAACTACCTTAAAACAAAACAAAAAAACAAAAATTACAACAACCAGAACTGTCAGAAAACTGACTCTAGAGAAGTCTAACAACCAAAGATTTAAAGAAGAAATATTCATCCAGATGGTTAGAAGGAGTGGGGCAGAGAGGACACATTGTAGCAGAGGTGAGGCAGCAGTGGCAAGGCAGCAACTGCAGCCAGCAGAACGAGTAGCCCCACATTCACGGGTGGTGGATAAATGCTAGGAGGGACTCCTGAGGAGTGATCCCAGCCCCAGGCTAGACTGTGCAGCTCAATGTCCCACTGCCAGGAAAATAAAGCCATGTAGCTCTGGCTGTGAAAACCAGTGGGGTTGGGCAGCAGAAGAAATTGCCTTTCTCTCAGGAGAGTTCATTTAGAGGGCCCCTGCAATCTTAGAATGTACAAAAACCCACCTACTCTGGGAGCCATTACCAGGGCAACAGCTAGCAGGGCACCAATGGCATACAGGAAGCAGGTGAAGTGACTGGAAAAGGGGCAAGGGCACAGCAAGCAGCCTTTTCCCCTTTCTGATTCACATCCAACATACAGTACCATGAAGAGGTGAAATGGGCTGCCTGGCAGTGATATATACATAAGGCTCCACACCTTACAAGGTTAACAGGTGCAGCAGCTCTAAGTCACACACAGAGGCAAACACAGAGAGGTTGTCAAATTAAGAGACAAAGACGTATGGCCCAAATGAAAGCACAGATCAATGCTCCAGAAAAAAGAACTAAGTGAAAAGGAGATAAGCCAACCTATCAGATGCAGAGTTAAAAAGACTGGTAATAAGAATAATCAGAGAACTCACCAAGTATGGCAAACACTAAGGAAAGAAATAAAGGCTACACTAAGTGAAATAAAAAACAATCCACAAGGAGCCAATTGTGAAGGGAAGGAAGCTGGGATTCAAATCAATGAATTGGAACATAAGAAAGAAATAAACAGTCAACCAGTAAAGAATGAAGAAATAAGAATTCAAAAAAAGTGAAGAGAAAATAAGAAACTCTGGGACATTTCCTAAAGTGCCAACATCAAAATGATAGGGATGCCAGAAGAAGAAAAGGAAGAGCAAGAAATTGAAAACTTGTTTTAAAAACTAATGAAAGAAAGACTCCCTAATTTGGCAAAGGAAATAACCATGTAAGTCCAGGACCAACACAGAGTCCCAAATAAGTTGGACCCAAGGAGCACCACACCAAGGCACATCATAATTAAAATGCCAAAGGCTAAATATAGGAAATCTGAAAAGCAACAAGAGAGTCAGAGAGTAACCTACAAAGAAGTTCCCGTAAGACTATGAGCTGATTTCTCAAAAGAAATTTTGCAGGTAAGAAGAGACTTGCAACAAGTATTCACATGAGAAAAAGCAATGACCTACAACCAAGATTACTCTATCCAGTAAAGCTATTCTTTAGAATAGAAGGTCAGAAAAAGTGCTTCCCAGACAAGGTAAAGCTAAAGGAGTTCATCATCTCCAAGCCTTATTATATGAAATGTTAAAGGGATTTATTTAAGAAAAAGAAGAAAATCATAACTATGAACAGTAAAATGACAGCAAACACAGCTATCAACAACTGAATCTAAAAAACAAAAACAAACTAAGCAAACAACTGGAAAGAGAACAGAATCATAGATACGTGGATCACATGGAGGGATAACAGTGAGGAAAGGGTGGGGGAGAATGGGGGAAAAAGTACAGGGATTAAGAAGCATAGTTGTTAGGTACAAAAAGGAACTTATATGACAACTCCAAGCCAATTAAAAAAATGGGCAAAGGACCTGAACAGGCACTTCTCCAAGGAGGACATACAAAGGGCCCACAGGCATATGAAAGAATGCTCAACATTCTAGCCATTAGAGAGATGCAAATTAAAACCACAATGAGATACCACCTCATACCTGTCATTAACAAATCAACAAACAACAAGTGCTGGTGAGGATGTGGAGAAAAGGGAACCCTAGTATACTGCTGGTGGGAATACAGGCTGGTTCAGCCACTATGGATAACAATATGGAATTTTCTGAAGAAAGTAAAAATGAAACTGCCTTTAGATCCAGCAATTCCACTGCTGGGATTATACCCAAAGAACCCTGAAACACTAATTCAGAAGATGCTATGCACCCCTATGTACATAGCAGCACTATTGATAATAGCCAAGTGCTGGAAACAGCCTAAGTGCCCATCTGTGAACGAATGCATAAAAAAACTGGTACATTTAAACAATGGAGTTCTATGCGGCAGAAAGAAAGAAGGAACTCCTACCTTTTATGATAGTATGACTGGAACTGTAGAGTATTATACTTAGTGAAACAAAGCATAATGGTGAAAGACCAATACTTTATGATCTCACCTAATACAGGAAACTAATGAGCAAAACAAACAAATGAGAAAATAGAACCAGAGAAACGGAAACAAGGAACAAACTTACAGTGATCAGAGGAGAGAGAGGCGGGGGAAAGAGGGAGAAAGAAAGGGAACAGTTTAGTCAAGGAACTAGTTTAAATGACACATGGACATGGACAACATGCGGATGTTGACTATGAGAGAGGGGTGGGGAGGGTGTGACTGGAGAAAGCAGTGGGGGGAAGAATGGGACAACTGTGATCATAATTAATACGTACAAAACAGAGAGGGACATTAAGAATAGTATAAGAAATGGAGGCACCAAAGAACATATATGCATGACCCATGGAAGTGAACTATGGGGGGTTGGGTTGCTGGAGGGAAGAGGGATAATGGGTGGAATCTAGCAAAGGGGAAAAAATTGGGATAACTGTAAAAATCAAAGAAACATAATTTAAAACTCTACCAAGTATACCCCACAGTAAGTAACTCATCCTTACTATTTATTTACTCATAGAACTATAGCAGGGTCTCTTTCATCTCACTCCTTTAGTACTTACACTAATCATTCAGTAACACATTTTTAACCACTTTAGTAAAGCATTATTAATTATGCACAGTGAAATGATGGCAAGAACAATTTAGGACTGCAAATCTGTTCAGCCTAGTACAGACTAATTATTCACTAAGTAAACAATAGTGTGAATCTATTATATGTAAAATGTTATGCTTGGAGCTGTAATATGCTAAAAATAAATTGGTATATATCTTACCCTCATAGAGCTAACAATTTAAAGTGCTATAAATATTAACTATATCTTCCTATTAATTTCTATAAACCCAAAACTGCTCTTAAAAAGTCTTAAAAAACAGTAAAAAACTAAACAAAAAAAATGTACATACAGCTCACATAAAATTGTAAAGATACTGCTGTGTAAGGCATTGTGACAGGACTGGTATACTTTAAAGCAAGATAATATATATCAGGTTTATTCTTTTATATTATTGAACAAAAACTGATATTTAGTAATAGTCATTAAAAATTTTTCAGTACATGAGTATACATCACTTATAAATGCCCTAGTAAACTACTTTAAGTGTCAAATTTTTTCCTTATGTGATTATACATATGACTCTATTAACTTTTGTCTATTAACCATATATAACTCCATTAACTTTTGTTAATGGCGAAAGACCAATACCATTTGATCTCACCTAATATAGTAAACTAATGAGCAAAACAAACAAATGAGAAAATAGAACCAGAGAAATGGAAACAAGGAACAAACTTACAGCAACCAGAGGGGAGGGAGGAGAGAGAGAAAGGGGAAAAGAAGGGGAAGAGTTTAATCAAGGAACTAGTATAAATGACCCATGGACATGGACAACATGTGGGTAATGGAGTTATATAATCAAAGATCAGGTATGAAGGGAGCATTCCAGCTCCCTCTCTTCAATGTGTGATCTTGAGCAAGTTATATTTTCCTTGTCTAAAATGATAATCATATTATCTTCCTTATAGAGTTATGTGTATGTGTTATGTTATAGTCACATAAACAGTCTAGCACAGTGCCTGATATAAAGTAAGCATTGCTAAATGGAAACTGTTAGTATTGTCCTTGTTGTGTGAGAGAAGGAAGGGATGTCTATTCCTTTAAAGTAAGGGGGTAAGCTAAGCAGGGTGTAAGAAGACAGAAAAATGGCTTGCTCAAGATATCACTCTGTATTCCACAGCTCACCCAAGAGTCAGTCATTTCCTGAATGTGCACAGAACATCTCTAAATCAAAGTATAACAGTATTAATAATCATGATAAGTAACCTTAATCAGCTTTTTAAAGTGCCATCCCTGTTACTAAAGAGGAAGGTAGTAAGATCTAAGTAGTAATGTGCAGCAATACTGCCTAATTTTCTGAGCAAAAAATTAAGGATCATTTGCCATATTTAACTGAAACAATAAGGATATGGAAAATAAACACAAAATGAATGTAATGAATCAGGCCAAGGAGTTACAGGCTCCTTAATAATCACTTGTGAGCAGTATCACTTTTATATATATTCTAAAGAGATCCCGCAAATACCCTGAGCTCACATGTAATGCAAGGTTTACAAATAGAAGTAAAAAAATATATTACACTCAATTTCTCTCTTAGAGTATGGAACACATAAATGCATGCATATTGCTATTATTCTAGTCCTTATTTCTGTTTTGACTTGGAGGACAGCACAGATCCAGACTTGTTAAATGGTATCTTCAGAATCCCATGCAGTTATCTAATCTCTAGAATTGTTTGAGTCAGATGAGGATGAAGTTACTATCAGCACCATTCCAAATGGAGATACACTGTAGAGGTTTTTAAATTAAATTTAATTTTTATTATTTTATTTTTTTAAGTTGTTTTCACTTAACTTGTAGGTTGGTACAGCTGTGTTCCCCACTGGGAATTGAAAAGGTCCAACACTACACTGTGAAGTTTAGGAAAGTTTATCTGTCCTCCACAATGTTTGGGCCTGGCTAGAGATGGAAGAGGCAGTTCTTAATGATGTCTCCTGAGCTATTAATAAATCTTATAGCTAATTCACTTAGGACACTGAAAAGGGGTTCAGCTGGGTCTGCAAGGATAGTAGCTTCATCAAAGGGCTCTGAACCTAAATTTTGACTAAAAAACATTTCCCTTATGACTGAATAAGCATTTTCACAAACATTTTAAGTCCTTTATATTTTAAATTTGATTTATTTTGAGAAGAGATATTCCCAAATACTTTAATTTTATTTAATATGTGTTTACTTCTTCTAGACCCACTACTGAGCTGAGTATTCTATCATTATTATATTATTATAAAATATAGACTTTAATTATAAATTCAATTTAATTTGTAAAATTTGAGGTGCCTAAGTTGTGGTTTATCTGAACAGAAAGACTATAAAGGGTAAAAAGAATTGTAATTTTAAAAGTAGACCTGAAAAATATACTATGCTTAATTTTTTCAAGTTACTGAGACTTAGCCCATCATGCTTAAAAATCTATCTTTCTATCAGAAAAGGGAAGTATGAGAAGCAACAGTTATCTATTTATCAACACTGTGAACTGGAAACAGATAAAGTTCAATAAGGAAGAAAGAGGAAATGGTACAAAAAAAATACAAAAAACACAAAACACCCCTTAATCCAAGGGCTGAGTTGGTCTGTCTAGAACATAGGTCAAACCAGCCATAATAAAACTACAAAATGAATAAAAAGTTTATAACAAATGCTATACTTGAACTCTCTAGCATTAATGACTACTACTTAAAATGAAACAATTTAACATCAAATTTTAAGAGTAAACATAATGAATTTGAATTCACAAGTAGAAACCTTATCTACAAAACACTAAATGTTAATAACTCTATTTGTGCTGTAATCCACACTTGACAGTGTATTAATGGGAAACTTTTTAAAAATTTTAATTAGCTGATTTTTACAAAACTTCTCATGTGAAGATTGAAGAGCTAGTCAAGAAAATGAACAAAACTAGAATTTAGATAAATATTAAGATTTATATTTTCAAAATAATCTCAAATTGAAGTTTTAACTATAAAACAAAATATTTGTTCCTGGGGAATGTGAAAATTCTATTGACCTGCTTGTACATATACATATCTGGAGTCTTAGTATAAGTATTATCTTCTCAAAAATCTGATGTTTTGTGCTGAATCTTGTAATAATGATCACACTGCTTTGTAACTGTTTCATGTAAGCCATAAAGGTGGGGTCATCAGTTTTGTCATATTCACCATTACATCTCTAGTTCTTACCACAGTACCTAATAAATAGTAAGTATGGCTTAAATATTGGTTAAAAGAATTTTGAATGAATTGTATTAGTGTCTATTTCTAATAATTAAAAAAATTCACACTGCATAAAAATAAGAAAATGACATTTCTAAACAAACTTTTTCAACATTTGAAAGACTAATCTCACAACCTCCTTTACTTTTTCCTTCCTTCTTTTCCAGTTAATCATTATAAAACTGAATAACAAGAATCGGAGTCCCAAATGTTTATAACAGATTAGAAAACCTGGTTGGTTTGGCCCCAAGGTGGGCAGAAATGAGCAATCCAAACCCCATCTGTTACTACACATCTAGTGTGATAGAAGTTGAAACTTTTGTCCTCTGAGAGTTCTGTAGTTCCTAACCTATTGTTTGGTTCTTTTACTTTCCCTGAGAGGCCACCTCTGGTATTGTTCCTAAGACAGATCCCTCCATTATTTTATTCCTGTTGGCATTTATGACAGTTTGAATCATTCATATAAATATTGGTTTATGTGTTTAATCTTTCTCTTCCCTGCTAGATTGTACACCTTATAGAGGTGATGTTATTTTGCTTGGCACTCTATTTCCAGAGTAGAATTTAGTGCCTGACACACAATACATACTCAATAAGTATTTGTCAGATATATAAATATGAGGTTTGCAATAGAAGCTTTTAATCAAGAAGCAAAAATTAGGTAGGCAACAGTTACCCCTACCCTTGTTTTCTCTATATTCAAAATCTATGTACCACATGGAAGCCTCAATACTGTAAGTATTTTTTAATGTAATTTCTATTCAATCAGTAGAAGCAAGTCAGGGGAACTTCAAAGCAATTCTAAGTTGGCTGGAGGTAGACCATCTAGAAGAAGCAATGGAATTATCATGAGGACAGATACTATATTTCCAATAAGGAGTTGGAGTTTGAATTCTAGCTTACTAAGTGTTTATCCTAGGGGAAACTTACATAAACCCCCTAATACTCAGTTTCATTTTATTTAAAATGTGAGGATTTTATCTAATACCACAGAGTTTTGAATGGCAAATGAATCAGGTGTGTGTGTGTGCGTATGTGTGTGTGTGTGTGAGAGAGAGAGAGAGACAGAGAGAGAGAGAGAAACTCACTACAAATTAGTTCCTTTGCATTAGCCAGTATGTCTCCAGAAAGATAGAGATGATTTGACTAAAAGTTCAGGAATAGGCATTTTAGGTAGAGAAAAATGAAAACAATAGGACTCAAAGACTGAAAAAAGGAAGTAGGTATTAGGGAAGATAACTTTAAAAATGTGTAAGAGAAAGCAGTAGAAATATAATACTGGTTAGAAAAAAGGAAAGAGATTTTAACATTATAGAAAAATGGCCAAGAAATCTATTCACTTTTTCCTTAGATGACACAGCCTTCACCTCGTATAAATAAATAAAATATAATACTTAGGAGAAAAATCAACTGAAATGTACATTAGACACATATCAGAGATTTAACATTCTTCACATGATTTCACATGCTGGAAACTCAGCCTGTGCAAATATAGCCATGAACTTTATTATTTACTATGATAAAGTAACAGCATATCCTCTTCTATGTACTACCTACAGAGTTATGAAAGACAAATGTGTACTTGCTCTTTAGGTACAATTACAAGGCAGCCAAATGTAAAGTTAGACCTTTTTTTTTTTTTTTTTTTCATTGTGTCCTTATCAGATAGTGGCCACCAACATGGGAAGAGAAACTTGGTATCATGAAAACTCTACTGGAATTCTTTTTTCCACTGTTGCTTTCATTTTCTCACTACTCTAGTCAAAGTTATATCAGCTTCCTCAATAAAATTATTTCTGTCAAGTCACTATCTTTCTAGTGTGTTTGTGTGTAAGTCTGAGTGTGTGTGTGTATTCTTTCCTTTATTCTTTGATAAAGAGGGTAAGAAGCGTTAGATGCTTTGTATATCTAAAGTAGCCACTATGCCTCCATACTTTGAGAGTTGTCAACCTCATACCAGTAAGTTTATCAAATAGTTCATATGAATTCACAGCCTTTGTGTGCCTACAGTGATAAACTGCTATTTAAATAGTCTATGTTCTCTGCAAGCTGGAATCTTGTCTATTTTTCTTTCCTTTGTATCAACATCGCCTAGTTCAGGGACAGGCACATAGCACAGCCATTGAATATTTTAATCAATTATTAAACAAATATTTATTGAGTACTTCCTATGTACCAGATACTGTTCCAGGTGGTGAAAATATAAGAGTAAATAAAATTAGATGAAATATTTTGAGCCTATGGAGATTACGTTTTTGTGTGTACAATTGATAATAAACAAGGCAAGTTAAATATGCAAAATGGTAGATGATGGTCCATGCTAAGGAATTAAAATAAATCAAGGAAGGAAGAAATAAATTTTGGGATGAGGAAGTTGGGGTTAAAATTCTAGATAGGAGGCCAGTGATATCATTGAAAAATCACATTCAGGTAAAGGGCTAAAATATGTGTGAATGAGTGAATGAGTTAGAAAGATATCCTTGGAGAAAAGGCATTCAAGCCAAAGAAATGGGAAGTGCAAAGAGCCCCTCAGAGAAGTATTCTCTTTTGCTTTCTATTAAAATGTCAGACTAGATGCTCACAGAAATTCTTCTGTTAAAACACAGTACTGCTGCATTTAAAAGAGAAAAACACACAAACATATACAAATGAAAACATTTTAAAAGTATGAGATTAATCCATAAAAGGAGAGAGATTAAAATTCCAAGGAGATAGAAACAAAAAAGAGATGTGAGGGCAAGACATTTGGCATTATTATGATGCCACCACAATACATCGAGTATTATTTAATTCAGTAATAACCAGGGAAACTCAGAAACACAAAGTATGTTTACAATAACAGCAATCACAGAGATGTACAAAAAAGAATATTCCTGGGGTACCAAGAAAAAGAAAATTCACTATACCAGGATGCCTTAAACAACCCAGGACATACGTGAATTCACAGAAAAACAACCCAGTAAAGAAGAGCTCACATATCAAACACATGAAGAAAGGTTTTCCACAGTATGGGGTTTCCTTAAAAAACTAAAAATGGAACTGCCTTTTGATCCAGCAATTCCACTACTTGGACTATACCTAAAGAATCCTGAGACACCAATTCATAAGAACCTATGCACACCTATGTTCATAGCGGCACTATTTACAATAGCCAGGTGCTGGAAACAGCCTAAGTGCCCATCGGTGGATGATTGGATCAAAAAACTTTGGTACATTTACACAACGGAATTCTATATGGCAGAAAGAAAGAAGGAACTTGTACACTTTGCAACAACATGGATGGAACTGGAGAGTATTATGCTTAGTGAAATAAGCCAGTCAGTGAAGGACAGGTATCATATGATCTCACCCATTACGGGACAATAATGAGCAAAACTAACAACAAGCAAAACAGAATCAAGTGTATGAATACAAGGAATAGGCCTGCAGTGGTCAGGGGGAAAGGGGTTGGGGGGAGGGGGGAGGCAGA